>JAKSZP010014460.1:0-373262 GCA_022478985.1 Massospora cicadina
TTTCCACCTGTATCACCAAGGCAATCTCCTCCACCAATGAACCTTGAACTTTGGCAGCCGCCATGGCAGCCAACATGTCCGCCTGCAGCCCCTGTCTGAACATTTGCAATGATTGTGAATCTGAGACCCTCGCTGCTTTTGCAATGGCCAGAAAATCCGCCCATATTCCTCCACCAAACCTTGACCCTGTTCCACAGTCAACAGAGCTGATCACGCCTTGTCTTGCGCCTCATCCGGACAAGCTGCCCAATCAATCCAGTCCACGCACTCATCCATGGATCCTGGCAGGCGTCCTTGCTCCTCAACCAACTCTTGCACCCACCTGGAAAGTTCCAGAGGTAGTGCATCCATGATATGCGCAATCTGCAATGAGAGAGGGGCCTCTCCACCCATAGCTTGAGTCAACCACACTTGAGAACAAATTTGCAACACCACTTGGATTTTTTTCTAAGGCCTCCATCGGCAAAGCTGCTCAATCTTTTGGGGATACAGGACCCCCTAGGCATTCCTCCTTTCTTGCAGGCCTCGCGCCACACACTTTGATCAATTCTCTTATCACAAATGTAAGCAAAAAGCTCACCATCACCACTGTCAACACATGGCGGTACCATTCCTCCCCACCTGGGACCTCCTCCTCCTCCTGGGGCCCCCACAAAACTGAAAAGAAAGTATTTGAGTTGTGTCTAATGTAATGGGCGGGTTTGCGCCAATATGCAACGAATGAATTGGGCATTAAGAGCCAAGTTACTGACAATACTAGGTACAGGCCCGCAGAGGCCCATCCCTGAACCTGACTGCCATGAATCATCGTTGCCACATATTCTTGGACCACCGTTCCCATTATACTGCACATCTTTAGCAGAGTCTGGGACCAGGATAGGGCCAAGAAGAACGCCAACGCCACAACGAGCTCACTAGCAGAGCTCATGACCTGGATCTGATCTGACTTCTTTTTTACTAAAAATAAATTTAATAAAGTTTTGAGCTTAGCAAAGTCCTTTATTTGTAAATTCCTCTTAGAAGACACAACTGCCCCTCAGGGCTGCAGCGTCTTCCCTTAAATAATAAGTTGCAACAATCAATTAGGCTCTTCATTTTGTTAAGCTCCTACAAACCCTGACCACCACATTGTTAGCAAAGAATCGCCATCCCACCGGATCACCATCCACGCCCCACATAAGCCCATTGTCATTTTGTGGAGGTGATTCAGATTTGGGATGGCGATTTCTCCTGGCTCCAACCTACCAAATTTGGTGCCCTTTATACCAGGTACACATTCAGGTTGAATTCCACCTGATCTGAACCAGTGAATGGATCAGGTGCCTCCTGATCTATTACAACAGGATCAATACCCTAATAGAGAAAGGTATTTTTCTTTATGATTGATGATGCAGTTGAATTCCCGCATCAATTGGACTCTAATAAGCAACTTGTAGTTATCATTTTTAATGCATTAGCAGGAAAGTAAATAAAAGTTTTCTTAATTGGAGAGGTAAGGCAGAATACACCCCAATTTGCTTTAGTCATCCAATTACCAACTTTTCCATATTCAGCTTTGTGAATCAAGCCTGGAGACATTTTTATTTCCTGGTAAGTTGGGAGGATATAACTTTAATTAATGAGCTGGTATCAATTATTGTCAAGACTTTAACCTTATGACAACTACTTATACTTGAACCACCAAAGAGATGAACTGAGGATTAATGTCTAGTAAACATACATGAGGGATCTGTAGTGAAGCAAGCGGAGGGTTCTGCCACAGCCAAGCTCAGGGCTTCTCAATGCTTATAAAGATTTTATCTGCCAGCGCTTGGATTTCCATAGATGAGCTGACCTCCAAGATTTGTTTAAGTAGCTGTCCAATATCAAATTCGAGAAAGTTTAAGATCTTTATTCCCTTGGATAAGAAGGGGTACCTTGACTTCTGCAGGCGCCGCTAACACAAAATTCCCAAAGTGCTGGACATAGGATTAGAGCTAGTACAAGGGTCTTGAGGCACTTGATTGTCATCAGCACAAGGAGCCTCCTGCCCTATACTGACTGGTCTTTTGCCAGAATACATAGAAAGATATGACAATTGTCCACATTATGTTTGTTTCACTTGCAAAAAGTGCAGGATAATTCAGGGGTAGGCTATTTGAGGGGTGTAACTACTAGAACTTGGGCCCAAGGTTTATTGTTACTAAAACGAGGGGGCCCAGTGGGTTTGAGTAGATCAGCTGGAATTTCCAAAATGGCCTCTTTGATATGGAGGAGAGACGTCCAGTTAGACTTCACCGCTTTAAGATAAAGTAGAATGTTAGGCATATTTTTAAATGCCAAAAATGAAGCAGTAATAGCGTCATCTAAAGTAAGACGTTTTCTGGTGATTAACGTTTGAGACTCAAGGTAAAAATGGTGAGAAAACTCAGTAAAGGCTTCTCCCCAATTGAGGCTTATTCCCATAAAAGATTCCATTTGGTTGAATAAAGTTAAGTCGCACCCAAATTTTTAAGCAAAGCAGTCTTGGTGTCATCCCAAGTCCAGCAATGCAAAAGATGAGATACTATAATGTCTTGAGCTATGCGACTAAGACAGTTGGCTAGGTGTTTGAGCTGTTGGGTGTCAGTAGCTTCCTCCATGGAACTTTCATAGCAAAATGGGAAAGAAAAGTTACTCCCTTTTCCTGGAACGTACTTCTCTTTAAACGATGGTTATAATGTGCCACTGGGGGGTTAATGGTCAAACTACATGGTTTGACACTGGGGGTGAATTTTCACATGAAGAGGAATTGCTATCGCTGGAGCTATGTGAGGGTAGAAATTCAATCTGATTTTGTAAGTCGTTGACATCTTTGATTATTGAATCTACCTGATCATAGGTGGCACAAAAGGACAATTTGGTGGCAATGATCAGAGTTAACTAATAAATTTAACTTTTTAGCTCAGTAGTTGCATCACAAAGTTCAGGTTGGAATTCCTCAATGGTGAGAATTCTTTGTTAATCCCACATATCACAGGGGATAATTTTGCTACAAAGTTAAGGCATTCTTGATCTAGAGAGGGATCTAACGCCAAATTATTATTGCTCATTGTATAATAGTTACACCTTGGACTCAGGAAAACCTGGCAGGGCGCACCAGTTTTGTCAGGATTAAGGGTTTTAAGACCACTTGTCCCTTTAATTTTAAATCTGGGAAACCTGAAGTTCCTGGGTGCTGGATTGTATTTAATTGCTTTCCTTATCCAGAAAGTATTTACTCAGGTTAACGTCCATATAGTCATAAACTAAACTATCAGTTCTTCCTAAATATATTGAGAGAGGCCAATTTAACTTAAAATGTGGCAAAAAAGAGTGTAAAGTTTATTTCTTAGAAAACATCGTTATATGGGAGTTTTGCTCAGTCAATCCATGTGTACTAAGCTATGGTCTATTTCTCATTTCCAATTGGGATTCATTTGCCGCATAGATCAGGTTTGAACCTTGATTTTAGGGCTTGAAATTAGTTGGGATAGTCCCCAATATCTAGAGGGCTGAAATTTTGTTAGAGGTTTATCCCCAATAATAGTTTCAGCAAATTGGACAGTTTAAGTTCAAAACCCATCATCCAAATTATCCAAATCTTCAATTTGGGTAGAAATCCTGACAATCTTCCTCATCCATCTAGTCAGAACTCACCGCTAACTAGAAATATGACCCTTTATGGTTAATTTAAAGAATGTTTCCCAAAGTTTTCAAACAACCTCAGTGGATTACAATTCTTAGGCTAGCAATCTTCTTAGATAACGTAACCTTTTTACATCAATAGCAGTTTGCTTTACAAAAAGGTTGGCCTGCACATGGCTAATAGAAGCATTGTTGAAATATCAGAAACTAATAATAAATCCCTGAGTTAATTAGCAAAAACTCCAATAACTTATACAATATAACTAAATTACAAAAACTAAATTGATAATTAAAACATATGTAATGCATTGTCAAGGATTGTCCCCAAAAAACACTATAATCCAGTGGAATCAGTCCCAGCAGGTTAATAACTATTCTATTAGGAATAAAAACCAACAATAGTTATCATATCTTATGATAACTCACTAACTAAGGCAAATCTCCCAGTGTGCAAAGCAGATATACAATAAATTGGTTGGGCTGGGTAATATGGTCATGCTGGATCTAACATAAAGCTTTTCATAAAGGGCAACAGATGGTGCTTAATAACCCTTTATTCAAAAGACAACTTTATCAGAAAGAATTCAAAATTACTCCAACTCTTATCTCAACATTGCCTAGAAGTCTGTATGTTGAGAGGAATGGACACTTGTATATAGAAATCTCTCAACTATAATGCCATAAAGAATAAAACTACCTAAAAAGAGATTCTCCCCTACTGTTTCCTAATTTACTCAATTTCACCAATCTTCCAGTTTACAAAACTCCTTATAATAATTTTCATTGTAAGATGATTTATCTTTGCCATAAATTTAATTCTTTAGACAATAATCTAAACCCTCCATTTTATTTTCCTATTTACTTTTCTATAATTTTTATAGTAATTGATTGTGCACCAGAACTCTGAAGGTGGATTTCTTGTTGGTTTTAATATTTTCAAAATAATTGTTTTTAAATATAAAAAACCAATCAAGACGTGCCTCATTATCCTCAAACCACAATTCTCACAATAATTGCAATCTGATCCTTTTTATCTAATCACAAACTTTGAAATAGCTGCAACCTGAGACATAGTTTCAGTAACCAAGAACAGCGCTGCCAACCCAAAGCTCATTTCTTTTACAAGGTCCAGTGCTCTAACTTGTGAGGGAACTCTCCTATCTTGTTTTATCCTTTTATCAGTTTTAATAAGACATTCCATTTCCATTTTTTAATTTTTGTTTATTTATAGCATTTAGTGCAACATGACATATATTGTGGCCATTACCATGCGCTCACTAAGATGGTTTACTCCACATCAACTAGAGGGCTTTAATCCATAATGGTATTAGTTTCTTGGTCACTTATATTGTTTTTTTGGTAACTGTGAGTTTTAAACCAGAGTTAACTCGGGGTTACCCTAGTCCTTGCCTATGGCATGGAAAGAAGACATACAGATACTCTGGTGATAGCTAACTTGATATGCCAAGCTATACTAGTGGAGATAGTTGTTTTATATTTAGGGGTTAGAGGCCATCTTTTGTAACACAAAAACCAAAGTTCTACTTTTTTGTCAATCACTTGTTTTAGACTATAAATTAGAAAATTGTTTTCTTAGCTAGAAAATAGTAATCATATTAAAAGAAATTGAGATACAAAGTTCTGGAAATTATTGGACAGCAATAACCAAGAGCACCCATGATGGAAAACTTGACAGTATATTTGGAGGCCGTGGTCTCTGAACTGGCTATCAGAAATGAAATGGAACTACCTTATCTGGTAAGATTATTATGATAAAATGATATAGAAATGTCTATGCATTTCTTCAAGGAGAGGTCCCAAAATACCAATAAAGACAATCTTAAATGTTGAAGCAAGCTACATTAATAAATGCTGATATCTCATTTTAAGACTAGTTTTAGCTTGGAAGACTAGACATTTTATATAACATTGTGAATTAATTCCAACATTTTGATAAAGAACATCAAAATTATAGTTTTGAGTATTTTTCTGCACAGCTCTATGCCCACCTATTAGTAAGAACCATAGTAACACCTTTCTGGGATGATGGTAGATAGAAAGCAAGTTGTTATTACAAATCTTGAGCAATCCAGTGTAACTTAAGTTTAATATGAGAATTTTTATAGCTCTACCTTACTTTAAAGTCACCATTCTTCGATATTCCTACTTGTTGAGTTTATAAATTCAAAGTTACTTAGCACTAGCACATTAATCACAAGCAATTAAAACTGTCAGATTCTGTACTTGACTTATGATAAACTCTTAGACAAACTACAGAAAGGCTGATTTTCCCTCCTAGTGATTAGCTAATGCTCTAATTTAAACCTATAGAAATAACACAGCTTGGGCTGATTATTGCAATGTAGATTTAATTATGTTATCAAAAGCTCAGGCTGAATACCCCACATATTTAGGCTGACATTCTCGTCAAATACTCAGCATGGGCCAATCAACTCAATGTCAATTCAAATCAATTATTCTATCAGTAGCTCAGGCCAAATACACTCACACAGTTGGGCCAATTATTGCTGCACTAAACCTCAGCAACTAGTCTTAATTAATTAGGACCAATATTAAGAAATAATCATGAGAAATTATTTGGGATCAGCCTGAAGGGAATGTCTACAAATCACATGACAAAAAGATGAAAAGAACGTAATCAGCACAATAGCACTTGCACATGGAATACCTGAATGGGAGTACCTAGTGCTGTCAAAGAGGTCCAGTTGACATCCCAATTAAGGAGTTGTTTTTGTCAGCTGTATGACAAAAACATATTTTGATCTGTTCCTAAAATAATTTTTGTATGTCAATATTCATAACTGGCACAATAGCACTTGCACATGGACTGCCCAAATGGGAGTACCTAGTGCTATTGAGAGGAACACTTAAGTCCCAATTAGGGAGTCGTTTTTGTTAGTTGTACGACGAAAACATATTTTGAGCTGGTCATAAAATAATTTTTGTATGTCAATATGCATAACTGGCACAATAGCGCTTGCACTTGGACCGCCCAAATGGGAGTACCTAGTGCTATCAAGAGAGGCCTGCGGATGGTCCAATTAAGGGTATGTCATTTATTCAAATCAACCAGAAATTTCCCAGAATTTATGTATCATCAGCAGTATGACGAAACTCATTTTAAAATGATCCTAGGACCATTTTGCACGCTCAAAGTTGCTTTTTTTCCCCTGAAATCCTCCCAAATATGAGAGTATTTTGCCACCAATAAACCTAGTAATATGTCTCAGTTGTATCATTTAAAGGGTCTAACTGAGGTGGAAAAATAACCTGTGAGATTGAATGCTTGAATGTGGCCAGGAGATGCCCTAGAGGTATAAATACTGGCGCCTGTCCTAATTAATAATCATCACATAATATAGTCAAATAAAGATCTATTTTATTTAATCCTCTTCCCAGTTTTTATCCTAAGTTACTTTTGGAGAGTGTCATCAAGCTGGGATCTCAAGATCCACAGCTTGCAACTTTGCCTGCTGTAGGAATCCAGCTGTTTTGTGCTCGCTGGTGCAATGCCACTGGATCCCACAAAGGTTTTTTAATTTTTAGATAATAAAGACTACTATAAAACTTAGTTTTTTATGAAATTTTATTAGTAGCGCGGAGATAAAACAAAAAGTGATCCCTCTTGATATTTGACTGAACAGTATTTAAAGTGTTTTAAAGGTTGGGGGAATTTGAGGATAGTTTTCAAAATACTTAGTTGTTTAGGAATTAGGTCATATGGTAGGTGCTCCTATCAGATCTAGGGAAAAAATGAGTTATTTTTTGGGAAACTGATAGTTGGGGCTTTGGGGAAAAACGTATCCATGTGGTAAGGGTTTGATGAACTTCAACCAATCACTACTAGATAAAGGATTTTAACCTTGGGGGACCTCCTCCACGTTTATAAAAAAGGGGTTCCCCACATAGGTGCTTTGAGGGACTTAGTGATGGTTGGGGGAGTACCTTCCGCTGGTTGCCCCAGGGTTCATTGTGGGGTCAGGGAAATCGACCATTTGATTTCACATTGATTGCCTGAGTAGGTTTCATAATGGTGTTACCCCAATTAACGAGGTTCCATTAAGAATTAGCCAGGGTCTTTTGGCCAATATTTTTGAAATCATTGTTACTCTTAAATAAAGCATTTTTTAGATCATTGCAAACTATTAAATGACAGACATTTCCCCACTTAGGAAAATTTTTACCCAAGACATTCTTCCTCTGCAGCTGAGAGGTAAAATGTCTGACACCTGCCTCAGTTAAAATTCCCAATTACAGAGGAAAAATCAAGCCCAAAAATTGGCCATAAGAGTTGGGGATATTTGAGGATGCCTCATGAGTTTCTGAATGGTCAAAATACCATAAGCCACTGGCAAAATTGAGGATCCTTTGGCTAAACTTCAGCCTAATTAAGCATGAAGGAATTAATTAATCAAGCAAGAGATTCTCAGAACTTCACAATTGGTGCTCACTCAAATTTGGTGACACTCTCTGAAATGGATTCATATAACCAATTCCTGGAAGATCTGGCCAGATGAGACTGACAATGAGATGGAAACTATCTCTGATGTGGGTACTCCTACTCCCTGGATCTTATCACAGCAGGGGAGCTCATGTGGATACAAAAAGTCTGACTGACCTTACATCTGAAAGCAAAGATTGAATCACCATACATGCCACTTCAGGACGAAGAAATTACCTGTACTTAAATTTAAAGCATGATGACTTTGAAACTTATGTCTGGACCAAGCTGGATACTGTGAACATAAACATTGAAGACCTAATCAGCCTTAACAATGTTGGTATAATAGCCAATTTTCATACCTTGACCAACATGGAGAAAACAACACATGTTAACAGAGAATTTTGAGCCAATTTTATATACAACTGTGTCCACTTAAATTTATAGAAAATCTAGATGAAAAAAACATATAAAATATTTGCATTGCAATACAAGATAAAATTTAGTAAAAAGAAGAAAAATAAAAATGATAAAGTTCTACCTTATGGTAAAAAATTAAATGCATGATATATGCCTTATGGCTGAAGTTTGGTAGAAACTTTAACATTTTATCTACTGTTATGATAGGATACTATCATTGTGTTTTGTCATTTAACTTTTGAAATATTAATGCCTGAGATGTTTAGATTACATTAGTAATGATTGGATTAGCCTAACTAAAACTGTACATGACAGCAGGCAATTAGCTGGTAGATAGATTCAAATTTATTTAATTTATATTAACTTTAGGTAGCATGAGGTTGAAAGGCTATTTAGTAGGGCGTACGGCTAAAAACCTGAAGGTTATGGGTTCAATTCCTGCCCTTTGCATATCAATAGGGGTGCCAGCTGAAGGAAGCTATTGGCGAATAGTAGGTCTAATAACATGATAACCAAACCCATGATGTAACCAGAAAATGTGAGTCCCAATCCAGAGGTGGAAAAACTTTCTATGACAGAGTTGACTCTGCTCAGGTTTCATGTCAATACTTTCTTTCTCTATTTCAGTAATGTCCATCCCCTGGTCAGCTTGCTTCAAATAAATAACTTTAGGTAGCATTTTAGTTGTGGTGGTTTAGGAAAGCATCTTATAAATAAATTATTATAAATGCATGCTTATTTAAACACCTACTTCTAGACTATTTACTAATCTCATATAAACTTTACACAAATATTCTGTGAAATATATATAAAATTGTTCAGTTGATTTAATTAGTCTAATGTTTTCAGGTATAAAGTTAGCAGTTTTTACCTATAGTTTTATCAATTAGTTGATTTTATTAGTCAATTATATGATAAACTTTCAGACATCTATCTATATTATCACATTTTATTTATTTTTGGTTGATTTAATTGGTCAATCTATAGCAATTTTACTGATCACCATCTACTATAATTCATTTTAGAACTAGTTGATTTTATTGGTCAGCCTATGAAAAAAATCCACACCCATTGTAATTTAGGCTTGTCAGTTATGATCTCATACTTGAACATGCCCCCCAGCCATAGGACATATATCATGTCAATATATATAATATTGATTGGCTGATTTAATTGGTCAATCTATACTAAATTTACTGATCACCATTTACAATAATTTATTTTTAGATCTAGTTGATTTTATTGGTCAACCTATGCACAAACAATCCACATCCATAGTAATTTGGGCTTGTCAGTTATGATATCATACTTGAACATACCCCAGCCATAGGACATATATTATGTCAGAAAAATATAAAATAATAATAAAAAGAAAAAAGTATATAAACTAAAAGTATATATACATATATATAGCACACCTAATTACTACTTTAATTTGCACTTGAGGATGGGGAAAAGATACCACTCCAGACTTTTCAGCAGTTCAGGCTGAATATAACAACAAGAGGAATTAACTCCAAATTCATTGGCCAGTCAGGCCAAAATTAACATATGATGATGATCAGTGAAGGCTAATTGGGAATCATAGGGCTAATGTTAAAGTCAAGTGAGGGGATATGTCAGATTATGTGGTTGACTTGAAAATAAACCCTTTGACAAAATACAGATTGGTCCAATTTTCCCTCCTAATGCTTGAGCTAATACTATGATTAAAACCTATTGCAATAACACAGCTTGGGCCAATTATCACAACGTGGATTTAATTATATTATCAAAAGCTTAGGCTGAATACCCCTGAACATTTAGGCCAATCTTCTCTACAACTACTCAGCATGGGCCAATCAACTCAGTGTCAATTTAAATCAATTATCTATTCAGTAACTTGGGCCAAATACATTCACAAAGTTGGGCCAATTATTGATGCACAAAACCTCAGCAATTAGTTCTGATTAATAAGGACCAATATTAAGAAATAAGCACAAGAAATTGTTCAGGATCAGCCTGAAGGGAATGTCTACAAATCACATAACAAAAAGATGAAAAGAACGTAATCAGCACAATAGCACTTGCACATGGACTGCCCAAATGGGAGTACCTAGTTCTATTGAGAGGAACAGCTAACATCCCAATTAGGGAGTCGTTTTTGTCAGCTGTATGACAAAAGCATATTTTGAGCTGGTCATAAAAATAATTTTTGTATGTCAATATGCGTAACTGGCACAATAGCATTTGCACTTGGACCGCCCAAATGGGAGTACCTAGTGCTATCAAGAGAGGCCTGCGGTTTGGGTTGGGACCATCTAGTACTAAAAAAAAAGAGAGGCCTGCGGATGGTCCAATTAAGGGTATGTCATTTATTTAAATCAATCAAAATTTACCAGAATTCATGTTTCATCAGCATTATGATGAAACTCATTTTGGGTTGATCCTAGGACCATTTTGCACGCTCATTGTTACAACTTTTGTCTTTGAAATCCTCCAAATATGGGAGTATGTTGCCACCAATAAACCTAGCAATAGGTATCAGTCATATCAGTTCAAGGGCCAAACTGAGTTGGAAAAATAACCTGTGAGATTGAATGCTTGAATGTGGCCAGGAGATGCCTAGAGGTATAAATACTGGCGCCTGGCCTAATGAATAACTATCAAGTAATCTAGTCAAATAAAGATCTATTTTATTTTATTTTTTTAGTACTAGATGGTCTATTTTATTTAATTTTCTTTCCAGTTTTTTCCGAAGTTACTTTTGGAAAGTTTCAGCAAGCTGGGATCTAGAGATCCACAGCTCTCAACTTTGCCTGCTTCGGTTGAAGTTCCAAATTATAGAGGAAAAAACAGGCAAGATCGTCCAGAAGAGTTGAGGCTTTTGAGGTTGCCTAGTGAGTATCCAAATGGGCAAAATACTATAAGCCACTGGAAAAATCGAGGATCTTTTGGCCAAAATTTCTGCCTGATTAAGCATGCAGGAATTAATTTATCAAGTGAGTGATCCTTGGAACTTCACAAAGACAATACATTAGAATCTTGGTGAATTTCTCTATATAGATTAGTTATATTGAACTTGTAGCTTAGAAGCTGCAGAGCTCATTTAACTAACCTACCACTAAAGTCTTTTATCTTCTGCGCCCAATGTAGCAGGAGTTATTGGCAAAAGTAATAAATTTCTCTGTATAAGAAAGATGGAATTTCTAATAGTCATGAGTACTGCCAGGCATTCTAAAAATTTGGATAAAATTAAGCTTTAGTAAAATTTTTTTAAAACAATAAGTGAATGATCCAACAAACATGCAACGTGGTATTCTAGGATAGCTCCCACAGTTATGCCACTGCCATGAGTTTTATAGTGTCTGAGGGGAATCATTGGAGGCGCTGATATTAAAAGGCAGGGCTGTGAAGTTTGCAAGGTTGGAAGAGACTTTATACATCATAATAGATTATAGCTAGCTGATAAATTATTTAAATTTCATTTGAGGTGTGCTGACCTGGGGACGATAACACACTGATTAAGGGATTAAAGAAATGAGAAAGGAGGATAAAACCTGGAAAACCTCCATGCATGGCGTAGGATAGGCCAGGAACACCATGGACCGCCTTGCTATCTGATAATCAGTTTGAGGCATTGATACACAACTCCAACATAGTCATAATTGTCCCCTATCCAAAGTTCATCTACTGGGATTGAACTCAGGGAGGCAGTGGTAGTGGGTCCATATTATACCACTGGGGTATCCTCCCCTTAGCTGATAAATTATATTATATAAAATAATCCTCTGAAAAAAAACTTTATTTTAAAAAAGGTTAGTACTAATCAAAGTACTAGGGGAGAATCAGGATTTTATGAGTGATATGTGAGTACCACATGTGAGCAAGGAATCAAAATAAGAAATGATGGCACAGTCCAAGTTTAAAGTTAAAATTGATCAGAATTAATCATCTAGGGATGAGCTGAGATCAATAATGGTAGCACAATTAAGTGGTCTACATTATCTGCCATCTGGAAGCTAACAGATGGTAAGGTATAGTAAGTGGCATATGTTTATTATTGGGGAGAAGATGAGAGTTAATAGTGAATAGAACCTCATTCCTTATATAAAATGACATTAAGTTATTTAGGGCGTTTGTTCTATATCATTGGTTAGTAGATCACTATCAAGGCAACTTATTATAAATTATTTGGTCATAAATATTGCGTTTTTTTGGAAATTGAACATCACTTTGAAATTAGGTGATGATAAGAATTTCAGGCTTAGGCCCAAATAATTATTGTCAGAAATTGGAAATATAAATGATATAATTTTCAATTGATTAAAATACAATAATCAATAGACCAACGTCAATGCTTTATTTACACTAGTGTACATCCCAACAGAGCCTCCTCCAAGCTTTGATTGGGGATGATAATAATTTTTCCAGGCTCAGCTAGCCTTGATGAAACCCAAACTACCAGAGTTGGATCGCGTGATATCGATAAAAGCCTGGTGACTGGTAAAACTTTGATTGAGAGGCAATGGTTTGACAAATTTGAGGTAAACATCAAAATAACAAAGGAAAGCATTTTAACTGCTTTTCCCAGTTACCTTGCTGGCAGAGCAATTTTTGATTATATCCTCACTTAGCTTAAAATGGCGTTCAGGTAATTGGCATTCAACTTCATTTTTTGGATGCTTGGTCGAGGTATTGACTTGTGATATAAACTTAGATCAGGAAGATTTGACTTGTCAGTTTAACAGATTAGTGATGAATGAGTTTAGCACAGCTTTACCTAAATATTTAGACAGGCAGTCAAGGTAACTTCTTGAAACAACCCTGATTTAGTTGAGGTAGATTTGATTTTTTCAATGGCAGTAAAACCTAATATATTAGTAAGAACTAAATTATAAATAAAATATTAAGGGATGATAAGTTTTAAAGGAGTGAAAATTGGTTTTAAGGGTACTATTCATTGTTGGAACTTTGAGGACTTTCAGCAAAAAAAATGGGTTCATAATTATTTCAGCTGGATGTTTCAATTTTGTTATAAAACGTTGAAAGGATTTGGTTCAGAGAAATGGAGAGGGAATAGAGGAATTTAAATTGGCTGTTTTTGATTTTATTGCTAGAACAGTGAGAAGCGTTGGCGTGAAGAAATGAGGGCACAGAGGCATTTGGGTTGGATGTTCCAATTTTAATTTTTAGATATAGCAAGGAGCTTTGGAATAGTGAGACAAAGAGGACGCAAATGTATTTAGTTTTGTTGTTACATTTATGTTGTAATTACTGTGGTGAGGAGCCTTGGCACAAGGAAGAAAGGTAAGCTTATAAACATAAAGTTTGGCTGACCTGACTTTATAGTTAGGACAGGGGTGAGCCTCACGCATGGAAATAAAATAAGCAAGGAGGTATTTAGTTTGGTTGGCCTGATTTTATTATCAAGTTGCTTTACCTTTGGTGAAGAATATAACTTAATTTCTCAGAAATAAATTTTGAGTCATAGCGCAGTTTAATTTTGGTGAGACCACACGTTCTTTTTTTAGTACTAGATGGGAGACCACACGTTCTTCTTTAGGATATTTTGTGGAATTCAGCTGATATACATGCTCCTTTCCATGCACTTTATTTAAGTGCTTCTGGTAGTTAATCCATATATCTTTATCTTGTCTAAATTTTTCCAACCCCACGCATTCATCTGTATTCCAAAGATAGGTCAAATGAACACTGTATATTATAGGACACTTAATTTTTTATGGTACTCCTCCTTTTTATAATCTTCTTTAGGATGACCTTTAGCTTTTGCTTGGAAAATAAGTTGTAGCTTAAATAATTTCTTCTTGACTTTAAACAAAGCTAACAAATATTTAATCACTACCTTTTCTTCCTGAAAAGCAGGTCCTAGAGTTCAATAGTCATTGATCTGAGTGAATCTTCCCAAACTTCCTTTCTCCTAGCATCCTGTATCTTTATCTAACTTAGTGCTTGATCCTTTTAATAAACATGACGTTCTTTAATATCTTTACCTTATGATGTTGGCATTTTTTCTCAATAACATTTCATTAATATTCATCATGATTATTTATTAGGTTGATCAAATGTTTAATTTGACTGGGCATTTATAAATGTACAAAGCCTTCTGGTATCACTCAAAAGAATTTATAGTGAAGTCAATTCTTACAGATACTGAATTGTGATAAAACAAGAGTAGGTGCACCACAGTGTCAGGGAGGTAGCTCATCAGGGGTTGTCTGGGGGTAACTTAAATAATAATATTTTTGTCTAAGGTTGAGAGTAGATCCTAATGGTGCAACTCAGAAGCCCCCTGTAGTGAGCTCCATTTTTGTAATGCGCCTGGGGGAATCACTGGAGGCGCTGATATACAATGTCAGGGATTTGAAGTTCTCAAGTTTGGGTGAGACTTGACATCAGAGTATGTTATAACTAGCTTTTAAATATAGTATATAAATTATTCCTCTAAAAATAATTTATTATAAAGAAAAAAGCTAGTACTAATTAAGGTACCAGGAGAGAATCAAGACTATACTTAGTGATATGTGAGTACCACATGTGAGGGTGGAAGTATGTTAAGGAAATGATGGCACAGTCCAGGTTTAGAGTTGAAGTAGATCGGGATTCATCATCTAGGGATGAGCTGAGATCAATAATGGTAGCAAAATTAAGTGTTTTCATTATATGCTATCAAGAAACCAACAGATTGTAAGGTATAATAAGTGGCATAATTTTATTGTTGGGGAAGAGTAGAGAGTTATTATTGCATAGAACCTCATTTCTTAACATTAAGACAATACTAAGTTATTTAGGGCATTTTATCTCATTGGCCAATAATCACTATTGAGGCAATTTATCCTGAATTTACTTTGTCATAAATTAGGTACTATAAATGGAATATCTCTTTGATTTGCAATCTAATAATATAGTTTTCAAGCTTTAGGCCCAAGTATTAATTAATCAGTAATATGATTATAAAAACAGAATCTTATATTTTTTAAAAAAAATTATAAGCCCAAAGTTGAGGCTTTACCCACTCAAGGGTAAAGATCAACAAATTAATAAATAGTAGGAATGGGGATTCTAAACTTGGGAAGGACCAGTAATGAGGGTGGTGGTTAGAGAATTCTTAACACATCAAAGCTTGATATTAGTCTTTACTAGTGAAAAGCGTACATTTTTATGAACAAAGAAAAACAAGATTTAGTAAATTAAGCAAAAAGAAATGTGTTATTAATATTCTGGCCATTCTAAAGATACTTGATTTTTATGGGATTTCTTGGAGTGAACATTTAATTAATATCAAGTTTACCTAATAAATGGTATAATTCCTTCTTGTCACCTCATACCCTTAAAACAACATTTAGTGATGGCTAAATGATAATTTTGATTATTTTAATTTTGATGGAGGTCTATTAAATTACTGTAACATCTTTTAAGTGATAAAGTTAGCTGGCAAAAAGCAAAAACATTTAGATTGAATAAAGAAACCAGCACACTGATCAGCTTCATGTCCCTAACCAACCTGTTCATCTCTTTTTGAGTTTTTACAGGAATGTTACATAGCCCTTGTGGAATTCAATCTGGTTTAAAGCCCAACATTAGTGATAAAGGCAAACTAGACCCTACCTCTAAGGTAAAGATCTATTTGCTTTACCCATGTCAGACAATTACTCTCCAATGTATTAATAAGAGTAGTTTGGAGGAAAATTTACAGAATTGGCCAAAAGACCCTGGTCAATTCCCAGTGGAACCACGCAGATTGGGATAACACATCTATTATTGATCAGCAAACAAATTTAGTTTGGGCAGTCAGATTGCACCAAACTGTCAGCTGAATTTGAGGAGTTCACTGGAGGCTCCTCCCCTGGCCTCTTCTAGTTTAATACAGGTTACACTGCAGAAACTGGCCCCTTTTATAGGGTTATAGGGAGTCCAACCAAGTGCAAAAATTTTCCAGCCCACTAGTTGGGTCATATTCATAAAATTATTACCTAATAACTACCCTTCCTGCTCCCAACCCTCAATTGGCCTTTCCGCCCAAATGAAGCGAGTTCAAGAGATCCAATAGGTTGACAGCTTATAATACCTAATTCAGACTTTACTAAGCTATCCAAACTTCAAGCCTCAATATTTTAAATATTACTATCAATTTACTAAAAGTGTTATCTCTTTTACCCCCACGCGGCGCCTAATAAAAATCTATAAAATAAACCTTTTTAGTATTTATTAGTTTTTATTTATTTTCATATAAGTGGTAGAAAAGCCCCTAAATTATATTGTTGGATTCAAGGTAAAAAAAGCATCAATGAACTTTTCCCAGCCTAAAATCCAACAACCCATCTGCAAGATCTTTTGCAGAAAATATTGCAAACTGGCCAGTATCCTCAATGAACTATCAATGCAGGGTAGCTGTTGTCTGAAATTCTGATTGTAAAGTTTAGATGTGATAGTTCATAATCCCTCAATGGCTCCCATACTTATTTTATCAGTAGAAGGGGCGAATCCCAAAGACTTAAAGAAGGATGTAGTAATAAAGCTTATACAACGTTATAAATCAAGGGTAGACTGAGCCTCTTCACACTTAGAATTATATTAGGACGCAATTAAATGTGGAAAATCGCCTATCTGAACTTAATAGATAGCGCCCTTATTATATACAAAGTTATTAAATCCAGCTCAAATATATTGGCATATTCTTTGATGAGGTCATCATACGCCTTACTTTTATCAGGTTTTAACTCACTATCCATTTGAACATCAAAGGTTGCAAATACAGGTAGTTCCTCCAACAAAAATCTATAGCATCCTTACTCCACAAACATCATAGATTGTAATATAAGAGCAGATATGTAAAAAGTAGTAGTGGTTATAAGCGATATGCTTTTCATATGGGATAAATAAACATTGAGGATGGCAATGGCCCCTATATGAGAGTCTAAATTCCCTTAAGGGTAAACCCTCTTACATGCAGAAACTTAAGAAAAGTAACTACTTCCAATAGATGATCCTTTGGTATAGTGATTTGAAATTCAGTACACCAAAACTGAAATTTTGGAGGTATCTTAATACTTTTATAATAACTGAGAATGCCCTCCTCAGCACTCGCTATAACTGGGAGAAATTTGGTTTTTTGTTAATAACTAAATATTATAAAAGTACTTAAGAAGTTGGACTTTTGATTAAGCAGGTATGTTGCTTCTATATCCCCTTCTCTTTTGAGAATATTGTATGATCAGTGGAAGACAATATACCAATAGGGACGGAGATAATTCCTTATAACTATAAATAGACCCAAAGTTTTGTAAAACTTACTCATTAAAGATAAACCATAGCTATTACTATTAAAGGCCACCACTGAATAGAAAGGATTATCTTTAAAAGTTTAGGGTAGTGCTTAGTAAGTCCTAATGGCCAAGTGTATGTGGTCACAGAAGTGCCATACTTGCGGATATGATTTAATTTGGTAGTCAATTTGTGTTTTTATATGAGTTGCAATGATGTTATATCAATTGGTGATCCTGAGTAAATAGTAGCAATAACGTTACCTTTAAAATCCTATTTTTACTCATGTTATTAATGACCCAAGGATGATGAAGTACAGACTAAATGTGATATAAGGGGTAAAAACAGAGTAAGAATATCCAGAGACAAATTTTCGGTTTCATAAACACTTATTTCTTTTTGATGCTAGTACAAAACAGCCTGCGTCCAAATGCTCTTATTGTATAAATGGATGCGCGAGGAGATAGATGTCATATGGAGTTTTGCTCTTTATGATAAATTTTTTGCATCTTCATATTTCTGACAGGTCCAGCATTGAGAGTAAGAGTGGTTTTGTTAGTTTTAGTAGGTGCAATATATCCATTTTAGTTACTATTTTTAGTTTCTCCTTTGACTAAATGAATTTAAGTAGGGGTGGAATATTTATAGGAGGCACTGAGGTAGTCATCAAGGCAGGTATCTTAATAATAGCTTATTATATGTTTAAAAACAATGAGATGACCCCTTGATAAATTACATATGTAGCTAGATAGTAGGCTTAGGAGCTAAATCAGACAACATAGCTGTAATGGTATTGTCAAGTGTAATCAAATTTAAGTCACCAGGGCTTGTACCTTATATAATAAGATTGGGAGGTGAACTTGATGGAGATTCTCCACGTTTCATATGTACAACCATGGAGGTCTGTACTTGATTATCAAGGGGTTGGACACTTACAAATCTTTCTATAAAGGTGGTTTTTATCTCAGATCAAAAAGTATTAGTCATCAACTGTGGCACCATAATTTAATGAGAAAGAAAACTAAGACATGAGGTCAGATGCTTACTTTTCTGTTAATCAGTTGCATATTCCATGGCACTCTCATAAAGATACATGGACTGAAATTTCATATGACAATTTGTGGGAATGGATTTCAGTAACAAGTTTGAGCATATCAAAGCCAAAGGTCACTAATTTGGCCGCCCTACCTGACTTGAAGCATACCCTAGTTCAACGATGGATAAAGGCAAATTATGTCAGGTTGGATCTAGGGTTTTGCATAAATGGCCTGGCCAGATTAACATTTATAGCGCTCCTGTTTACCGACTATTCAATATATTAAGATGTGTTGTTACATTGGCTGTAAAGCAGAAATTCAAGTCTTATCAGTTTACAATATCGCCCAATAAGGCAAGATATAACTTCAATAGATCCCTTGATTTTAGGCCTACTTTAGCTGTAGCACTACAATTGACAGCAAATTAAGATTATTGGTCAGACTGGTGCAGTACCTCAGCAAATGGATGATGGCCCATTTTTCCCAATATCCTATAATTTTTTCATGTGACTAACATCCTTGTTGGATATCTCTCCTAATAGAACTTTATTATAACTATATCATTATATATGAAGCTTATTACAAACTTCTTTAAAGGCCTTCACAAAAAAGTCTCAATTAGTATATACGTTGGCACCTTAAGTGACGTTCTAATTTTGCTCATGTTGTTGCTTTGTTCCCTGAGGGGTTGGGTGAGTACTTTTCATCCTCTCTCTGTGAACTTGAGAGTTATAGACAAAATCCTGCCAAATACATGAATGAAGGAATATTTCCTTTCTGAAAGTATAATTATACTTAAAGGAGGGTGTCACAACTCCGCCAGTTACGCTTGCAGGTACTAACGCTGATGAGCATGACATAGTGGCTGACTTCAGATGGCATAGTGCATCACAGTCAGATGAGAGGACAGGGGCTTCATAAGGTGCAGAGATAGATGAGATTTTGTTCATCAGAACAAATTATATTAATAATAAATAAATAATACAGTATTCTGCTGAAAAAGTAGTTTATTTCATATAAATTCAGTACTTTTTGTAGTACTGTACAAAAAAGGGCATCATGATTCATTAGGAATGGCGAACAGTGATTTATTGTTCATCCTTGATTCTCATGTGGTGTGTCCTTCATCGCATCCCACCTGAAAGGTCAGCTGAGCTCCTTAAGCTCCTGGTAATAGTTCATAGCATAAGTTAAATTAGTATCAACCTTAATTAAGAGCCCTTCAAATATTCCTGGTTTAGTGGTACAACTTGATAGCTTCCAGAATGAACAGTTGATGAAAATATTGGAAGCTTTGGGCCACAGATGATGGAGTCATGCAAATGTGGCCCTGGAATTAGGTGAATTATTTGGTGAATGATATTAAAATGACTAATAGCCTTATTTGGATTAATTCAGGAAATATCTTGAATTCAAAACTTATTTGATGATGTAAACTCAATTCCTAATTTGGGACTTATGAGCCTATTTGATTAGCTTGAAGGTTGAGTACCACATAGCAGCATATGTCAACATTCTCCCCAGGACTAGGACTATACTTTTCATAGGGAGAATCCTAAGAGAGGGTGTCAGGATCTAAGATAATGAGCGAGTTAAGACCACTACACAAATTGAACCTCAATAAGTTGACTCTCAAGATATCGTGAACAAAACCTATCCCTGAAGGCACCTATGAGAGTTTCAATCTGGAAGCATCACGTTCACAAGAATTGATGGAGATGCCTTCAGGAATTTTATCCTCAATTCCCAAAACTCAAGAGGCGTGATCCCCATCAAAATCAGTCATGGGGATGATGAAGAAAAATGAGGGCGCCAACCAGACAGTTGATATGTAAGACTGTGAAAGTTCCTGATCATACAGGGTCATGGAGGTCCCCTAGGCACCAAGTCAGCAAACATATTATAAATATTGACACAACTTAAAAAATAGTCAATTTCGCCCCATATTTTCATCTTCATTTACCTCTCCGCTAGTTTATAACTTCAAGCCCATTTTTGAACTGTGGATACAATCAAGAGAATTTTTACGCCAAGATAAGTGGTGCTCACTACATGGGACTCTAATCTGTTCAAGTGAAAACATCTATCATAAAAAATGGAGAATAACAGAAATCAGGAAAACCAACTTGCTGATTGTCAAGAAGAGTAACTTGATGGATTAACACCTCTCAATATGAGATAACTCCTATCCATCTTGAAAGCCTAGATTTTTGGGACAACTTCCAGTTTACCCTACCATCTGTTGACAATGATTAATATCAACTCCAATATGAGGACCTCAATGAGATTATTCAACATCTATTAAACAGCATCTACTCTGTGAGGGGACGCTCCAGTCACTGGAGCGCATCCTCAGTGCCTTCCATTACTTAAGATTTATATACCTCAGCTCTACTACCATTGGAGAATTTTCCTTGGTCACCAAACGCTACCTCCAAAGCTTTGTACACCCGGCCATACACCACCTCCTTCAAATAGTCAGGTGCATCAACATGAAGTATCATGACAACTAGGGCTTATTTGAGCCCTACATCAAATATTGTTGACTTTTATAACGTGTCCTCCTCCTTCGTTTATCACAATTGGGAAGCCATTGTTGATAACTGTCAGTTAATCAATGAGGCTCATAATCAACTTGACATGTTAGATAGCAGAATCTTGGGTTATCTGAAGACCATCTTTGCCAAAACATGCAGCTCCTTGAGGCTTCCTGGAACCAGCGCCTCAACCAGATCAAAGATCTTATGCAAACCCCCAGCAACTCTACCAGGAGTTAGCCTTCCATGATATTGCCTCTGGAAGTTAATGGCCTGAAGGATCCTGTGGGTCCAAGGATCTTCTGGCCCCACAGTGCCTATGCTTGGTGATTCTAATGACTCCTGGAGACAAGAAATGCTTAAGGAGCTTGCTGCCTTATGAGATCAAATATGCTTTGTGGCTCAAGGCTGCAAGCTTTGAGTAGATGGAGTGCTTCTCAACCCCAGAGTTTCGATTAAAGCCTTTTCAGATATAATGGTTAACTTCAATGACTTCAACAAGCTCACTGATGGTTGCATCACTCAACTTGAACAAACCTGTTGCAGGTTCAAAACTCTTTTGGGCAACTTTGAGATCATCTGCATCTTTAAAGTGCCGAGATTCAAGCGCTAAAGGAGCAGGTTTCCCACAAAGTCACTGTTACCTCTATAAACTGAATTGGGATGACCTTCAGGAGGATTTAAATGGATTAAGACTATGATTGGATTAACAAGCCGCTCTAAAATATGCAGAAACTGAGATCTGTGAGCTTGCACCAATTTCTGGCATCAATAGTCTCTCCATCCCTCTTGTGACTCACTTTAAACCTAGATTTAAGGAAAATAGTACTTTAGGACAGAAAAGTATTCCTCCTTCCTTATGCCTATGAAATCTTGATGAGGGAGGCCACAGACTGTCAGAAAGTAATTTACATCTATTACTGCTTAAAAATACGCCCAGGAGATTATAAATCCCATCTAAAAGAATGCCATATCTGGGAACAGGTACAATCTGCTCTAAAAAGTAATTTGGAAGCAACCAAACCTCGGCCAATAAGAAGCAGGCTTTATGGGCATTCAGCTGAGCAAAGGAGAAAGTCTGGTGGAGTTTTCCAGCCGATTCTATGTCCAAGTGTAACTTTTGGTAACCACTAACCATAATATCTTGGATGAAATCATAACTGAAGTCATCTACGCTTTAGGGTCTTATCCTGAGGTCAAGATGCACATGATTGCCAGAATAAAAAGCTTCACCTGCATTTGGGAAATTAAGGAAGCACGTAATGAAATTCCTGCATCTACCTTGCACCCAAAGTCTACTGCTTCCATCTTCTTTAGCCACCCTCAGGTCCACATTGTTTAGAAACAGAAGAATCCTCAACCTCAATGCTCCTATTGCAACGGATTTCATCATAGCACCAAGACTTTTTGAGATAGACTTGCTGAGGAGGCAGGAAAAAGGCTGTCAACATGAAGGATGAAGCATTACATGCTGACATCCCTGTACCGCCTCAAGAATGTTTAGCGACCTCTAATGGGCTTATCAATGTTGTACCAGAAGATGATTATGTACTTTATTCGTAATAAAGAATATGAACTGCTTAATTTTCTTATGATGAATCTCCTATGCTCATCACTCTACCTCTGCAGTTAGGAGATTAGTTACTTGCGTCGCCTTTTGAGTCCACAAAATCCCTGTCTATGTCATTGTTTACAGTGGTTCCCCTGTAAATTTCATTTTGTCTAAATCAATAAAGCGCATTAAAATTTCTCCATACTTGCCTCATTACATGGAATACAGCACGTCTGGGACACAATGCAATAGTTACACCAGGGCCTATTCCTCTATACTCATTCGCTTAGGGAATCTTTCTTTAAATACCCCACTATTGCATTAGACAAACTGAGTTATGACCAGCTCCTAGGGACTCCGTTTCTCTAGATTTAATTAGCCGTCATGCACTATGATGTGAAATTTTATCCCTGCTGGGGTACTGGGTCCTGCTAGTTTTTGAAACTTTTATGACGCTAAGATGGAGGATCTGAGCTTAAGCTTACCTGTTGGAGAGTGAAGGCAGGATTGACTGGATTGAGTATCATGTAAGGGGTTCACATGTATGGATACCCCCTCCTTTCATTAGATAGCCAAAAAGTCATGCCAATTTATTTGCCTAAGACGACCATTATACTACCAAGGTCTCAGGTTATTGTCAACAATTGGGTCCAAATCAATAATACCTTGGGGCAATTATTGAAAATATAAGGCATGTATAACCCATCTGTCAAGGAGTCCTGACCTGTCCAGAAATTTTAGATCCCGCCTATGCTGGATATATATTGGTGTTATTAGCTAACCTCATTGACAAACCTAGGACTGTGAGGCATAATACTCCAGCCTCTTGTGTTCGCCTCCTTCCAGAAGAAGCCATTGACAACATCTGTATTTTTTGAAGTTTATGTAATCTTGGGTTAGAAACACTCCCATCAGTAGCCCTAGTTGACATCTCTATTGGGAAGGAGCTCACTAGTGAGCAGCAGAGCCAGGGTATGAAATTATTATAGGAATACTTGGATATTTTCTCAATCTCCACCTACAATTTTGAGAAAATAAATGGCGTTCTGCATCACGTGAAGACTGAAGACGCTCCGCCCATTTTTAGTCCTGTCCCTATCAGGAAAGTAAAGTTGTAGAGGTCAGTTAGTTGTTAAGTCCAAGCAACTACTTGAAGATGGCTATTGGTGCCTTCACGTAGTCCTTGGGCCTCCACCCTCCTGTTAGTTTGGAAGAAGGATGGCAGCCAATTTCTGGAGATGAACTATCAATGGTTTAACTCTATTACCAAGAAGCAAAGCTACCCCTTGCCCAGGATCATTGACTCTCACCGCTTGCTTGCTGGATCACAATATTTTCTGCTATGGATCTCACTTGAAGGTATTGGAAAGTAGAGCTTGACCCCAAAGATCAATCCAAATGTGCTCTCATAGACAATGAGGGTCTATTAAAACCAATAAAAATGCCCAGGACCTTTGCAACGCGCTGGCCACCTTTCAACATGCTGGACTGAATACTAGGGAATTAAAGCTATCACATATCCTCATGTACCTTGATGATTTTTGTCTTCTCACAAACCTTCAACGCCATGTGGAAAATCTCTAGGAATTCTTTGACCGTCTTAGGAAGGCCTTAGTAAATCTTAAGCCTTCAAAGTGCTCATTTTCCAATCAAAATGGAGCTCTTTAAACACAGAGTCTCTAAAGATGGTATCCAGCCCATCCCAGATAAAGTTGACACCACTAAGAAGATGTCATGCCCTCAGAGACTTAGGGATACTCAAGTGTTCTTGAGTGTGATGGGCCGTTAGTGTCAGTTCATTCCTCATATTTCCAACTTAGCTGAGCCCCTGGTCTATCTCCTACAGAAGAATGTGCCCTTTGAGTGGTGTCCTGAAAAAAGAGCAATCATTTAATGCGTCAAGGAATTCTTTTTGTACTAAACCTATTTTAGTTCATCTTCACTTTGATCAACACTTTTTGCTATTAACTGATACTAGCGATGTTGTCATCAGGCCACTTAGCTCAGCACATTAAAAATCAGACTGATCACCCTGTGGCTTACTTAGCAAGACCCTGAGCAAGGCCAAACGGAATTATAGAGTTTCTGAGCGTAAGTGCTTGGCTGTTCTATTGGCGATCAAACATTTTTGGCCCTACCTATATGGCATTTATTTCACCATTATCACTGACCATTTCTCGCTCTGATGGCTGCAGCTGATGAAGGACCCAGATGGCCAGTTAGCAGAATAGGCCATAAGTTTGCAGAACTACAAGTATACTATTGTCCATTGTGTAGGAGTATACTTAAGAATGCAAATGATCTCTCAAGGATCCCAGTACTTATTTATTTAACCCTCAAGAAAACTGACTGTACACTCTTATTGATTAGCCTGAGCGATGGGAGTTGGAGGATCTTGAGATCCAAGCCAAGGTCTAAATAATGAACCAAGACACTCAAATTAATGAGGGAATGCTGTATAAAAAATCAACAAGAGATGCTCCCTTATGTCTGCCCCTCTTCCAAAACTGATGTTATCCTCAAAGGGCACATGACCATGGGACATGAGGAAGCAAAAAAAGGCCCACAAATGGCTGAAAAATGATGCTATTGGGTTTGATTGGTTGAGACAATCTAGGAATTTTTAGAAGCTTGTATGACTTGTTGATCCCAGGATCTAGCCAGCCCCATTATTCCCAATCAGTTTTGGCTCTGTCAGCCCTTTCAATGTCATCAGCATCAACGTAGTGGGCCCCCTGCCCATCGGGTTACACAGCTATAAATACTCTATTAACTGTGGACCATCTAACCAAATGGGTCAAAGCAATTTCCATACTCGCTGCCCCTGCGAAAGCCATGGCTTTATTCCTTAATTAACTCATTTCCACTCAGCATGGATGTCCACAAGTTTACTATCGGATAAAGAGATAAATTTCATCTTGCAGGTAGTACAGGAACTAACTTCACTTTTTAAAACTAACCAGAGTTTAACCGCCACTTACAACCTTCAACCAATGCATGGTGGAACATGATAATAGAACACTAATTTCTATCTTTTATAAAATAGCTTTCACTAACACTACCCTCCAGAACAAATACTTACCCAGCGCCTTGCCACTTACTGAATTAGCTAACATTAAATCATCAGGATGTCTTCCTTTGAAGCTCTATACAAGCGTTCTCCCCCTTACCAAGTAGCATTCAGCCCCTGCTTTTTACCTCCATGGCTAAAAACTCTGATTTAGCCATGATAGCCTTAGCCAATGAAATTGTTTAGCTTCAAGCCCTAGCCACGCAAAGCCTTGTCACTACCACAGAAAGGGAGACATCCCAATTTAATATCAGCTGACCATCCTTACCCATTTTTCAAATAAGGTGAACTCATTCTATTTTATCACCAGTGACTCAGAGGTCAACAGAACAAGATCAATGTTGTTAATTCCAGACCTTATAAAGTCTTTCATAAGGTGAGCTCTGAATACTCCATTGCTGATGTCAATCAGGGGACAGTGATGAACCACGTATGTGGCTGATTCCTTCAGCCCTATACTCCCCTCTGACAGGGTCTTAAGGGGGGTCAGTGCACTGACCTTGTCTCACTTAACTTTAGAGGCTGACTCACTGCTCAGGGGGTCTACTCATACAGATGGGCACTAACCAACATTCATTAACATCACAATCGCTCTTGCTAAGCAAATCCTTCTCAGATGCTACCTGTTGAAATTTACAGGTTTTGTTAATTGTTCATGTCTGATAACCCTTAAATTGATTAACTGCACAGGTTCAGTGTTGTAAAATTCTCCGCGTTGTCTGATGCTAATATATAATCAATTGATAATAGTATGAAGTCTATTATCTGTAGTCAAATAAATCACTAGTATTGGGCCAACGCTTGACCAGTATCTCTCCTCAAAATACTTAAGATGTCCTCAATATGAATTTGTTCCCTTATACCGCCTAACTTGATCCATGCTCAGATCCTCATTTACAGCTTCTCTCTGGTGATACACAGTCAGCAGCAATTCCTTTCTTAGCTCAGCTTCTCTTCTCTGGATCCACGCTCAGATTCTTACTCTTTATCCTTAAGAGTCTCCAATTAAAGCACATGGCAATAATTTCTTTAAAGAATAGTATAATTAATAACAATCCTAGTAATTACTTGCTTTTATTAAGTAAATTTTGGGGGAATTTATAGTGGGAATTTGGCACACAACCCTCATTTAGCACCTAATTGATGAAACGGCAGCCGTTGCCATTGAATTACACATTGTCATCTCATCAGCAACGGTCTTTCAATCCTGACTAGGATTCCGTCATTGGACATCCTTGAGACCTAAAAAGAAAAGAGTTAGAGAATGTGTCCCTAACGTTTTCCTCTCAATCCCAGCAAACTAACCATATTTGGCAAGCGACCTGCTTAGGTAATGAGACTTGTTACCCATTAAGGCAGGTCGTGAACCAACTGATCAATTTGCTAGTTGCAGATAGCTTCACTCGCCTCACAACTTGATCCTTAAATTCCCAATTTGTCAGTATGAAACTTGAATGATCCCAATCAGTACACCTGATTTGAATCATCAATCAACTATCAGATGCTCCCATTTTTGTCAGCAACTCTGCCTGATGAGATCTTAAGCATTCACCTGGATTGATCCCCAATGGATCCAACCCAGGCAGATTACATAAAATCCCCTAAACATTATTACCACAAAATCAGGCTCAACTGATATCCAATACACTCAATATTGGGAATTATCCCCTAGCAACCCCTGGTAATCTAATTAGCTGGGAATATGGGCAAAAAAACTTAACACTACCCCTTGGTGCATACTCACTTAGTTAACTTGTCCACGCCCACAGCAAACTTCTTGACACCCTTAGACATTCTTGACATGTGTTGGACCTCAGGACTAAACAGGAACCTTTCCATCATCTTCCTTGGCGTTATCAGCACCAAGGTACTCTCAACAGAGAGCGTCTTCTTCCAAAATAGGTCAATCCCAGACTGGTTACTGGCAATATTATATTTGGTCTATCCCAAACTGGCTACTGGAGCTTACTAACTTGATACAGTAAATGTTCAAGCAAAAAGTTAAAAAACTTAATTCTCTATAAAATTATTAATTAGGATATAAAACAAGTAATTTAAAATTCAAGGATAATTAAGATACAAAGTAAAAAAATATTTTAAAGTATTTAGGAATTTAGTGTTTTGATAAGAGACTTTTTCAAGATTCTCTAGTCAGATGTCTTCTGACTGCTGTTTCTGTATTTTCATCCATTTGAGCTAATTGCTGTAACCAAAAGCTCAATCTCGTGGTGGTTAACCCTGAAACTGGATGTTCAGGGGCTTTTGTACTAGTCCCTGATTCCATGTTCTGAGCCATTGTTGCTTCAGTTGATATTAATTAGTTTGCCAAATTTGGTAATTCCTTCTTAAGTTCATGTTCAATTGATGGTGTTCCTACAATTCACCTCGCATTGTGGCTCCAGGTCACTTGGAAATTAAAAGTTGCCTAGTTTGGTAATATTCACTTTAAACCTCAAAAGCTCTTGCTGTAGTAATTTGGTTTGCTCATCTTTTCGTCACCAGCAGAATGTAAATTATTTTGGACCCTTGAAGGTATAAAAAGGTGGTCGTTTTTCATACAGAATTTCAGCAGCATTGTCATCCTCATATACTAAATCTTCCAACGTGGCAGAGCGAAATTTTTTTCACATGATGTCATCTCATCCTTGCTGAGAATTATTGCTCATGACATCGCACCATTTTGACTGACAATTTCTAGGCTCGCCTTCACCTATAAAAGGACATTGATCACCCCCATCCGTGGTGAGTTGGTCACCTGTACCTCCACCAGTTTGATTGGTTGTTTACACCCATTCCACTGGTCAATGTATGACCAGGTGCACCATTCACAGTCTAATCCATGACACTTCCCCTCCAAGACAAGACCTGAGGATTGATGAAGGTGCTGGGTCTGCACTATATTAATAAAATGTTGGTATGATCTTCTTAAATGGAATACTCTATTACAAACTTAGTTAGGATGGCCTCAGGACCAGTCCAAGTGGCCTGTAGTTTCTCTTGTTGTGTTCCTCTTAAGTATTAAAAACAAAAACTTGTATCCTATACTAAACACAGGTAACTTGGTTCTCCTCTGGCTATCTCTTTGACATGGAGGTGACTAGCTTTAATGTTGCTTTAATTTTCTAACTGTATTTTTATCAACTCTTCAGCCAAATCCTGTTGTAATTCCTGGGTTGTAGGTTTCTTCTATCTGCTTCTATGATCAATGCCAGGAGGGTAGGTAGCGCGACCTCTCGCCCATATAGGACTTTGAAGGGGACATTCTATTCACTCAGTGATGGCATAGCCAGTAAGCTAACATCGCTGATGGTAGCAATTGGTCCCACTTCAAATTGTAATTTAGAGCCATCTTTTTTAAATCGCTCCAAGGTGCCGTTAACTTCCTCAACACTTCCATTGGAGGATAAAATTGTAGGGGGTGGTAAACTTCTGCTTCACCCTTACCAAATTCATCAGTAAATTCACTACCTCTGAGATATGGTTTTTTTCCATTTTCTGACATTAGGATTTGAAGGCATCTGTATCTTTTAACTACCTGGTTGTACAATAAACAGGAAGTAGAATTCACGGTATATGTCTTGACCATGGGCGCATTGACCCAATTAGTGAAGTGGTCAATGGCTACTAGGATAAACTTGGCGCTGCTGGATGCTGTTGGGAACGGTCCTATCACATTGATAGAGGCATTGCTGAACATTGCAGTGGGGGGAATAGACATAAACTCAAATTGCTTTTCCAGCAGGAAAAAACTGGCATAAGGTACACACAACTCTGAGGCTTAATGTACTTCGTCAGACATTCACTCCCAGTAAAACCTCTTCTTGAGGTAAACCAACATCTGTAAGTCGCCCATAAACACCTGCTTGTGAGCCTCCATCACTATCTCCATGTGGTCACTGGGCTGTATATATGGATACCATTTCTCTTGAACCTTCTTATGGAAATTTCCATCGACACACCAAGTGTCTTTAAGATATCTCCTCAATACACTCTTGTCTCCTTCTGCCTCATCCTACCAGGCTTCTTCAGGGAGACCAATTGTGTCATACAGGCGGTCAATCTCTGGCGCCTTCTTGTGGAATACTGGTGGGCTTGACAAACCATTCGCATTGAGGTGTTTCTTCTGCTCAATCTATGATCTTGAAATCATACCCTTGTAGGAGGACAGCCCAAAGGGAAAGGCGTCCATCTGGATACTTCATGCTTCAAACCAGTGGAGCGACACATGATCCGTGACTTTTTGAAATGTAATCCATAAAGATAAGGCGTAAAGTTCTTGATTGCTCTGATTACTGCAAGGCATTTGCATTTGGTAACTATGTAATTATTTTCAGTTTTGCTGAGTACCTTGGAATAAGGCTTAATCAGGTGATCAACCCCATATTCATCCAGTTGTGCTAAGATTGTACCAAGTCCCACATCACTGGCATCAGTGTACAAGTAGAAGGTCTTATTGAAACCTGGATATGCAGGATTGGTGCTGATGTCAATCATGCCTTCAACTCCGTGAATGACTGCTCCTGCTCCAGGCTCCACTCATATTCGTCTCTTTAGTTAGGAGGTAGGTAAGGGACGCCGCCAAGTCCTCAAAATGGGGGATAAACTGCCTTTAATACCCCATTACTTCCAGATTCACTTAAACGTCCCACATACTCTTTGGTGGTTCCATTGCTACAATCACTTTCAAATTCCCATCCTGTGGCTTAATTTCATCTGGGCTAATATCATTCCCCAGGAACTCTAGTTGTAACTTGAAGAAAGTACACTTGCTTCTCTTCAATTTCAAATTAAATTTGCGCAGCTTTGTAAAGACCTCCCAGAGGTTCTTTTGGCGTTCTTGAAATGTGAAACTGAACACTGTGATGTTATCAAGGTATATCAGCACTTCAATAACTCAAGGTCGCCAAAGATGCGATCCATTGCTCATTGGAAGGTTGCAGGGAGTTACAGAGCCCCTGCAGCATCCTTATGGTTTCAAACAACCCTTGGCTGCTGATTAAGGTGCATTTCTCCTGGTCTTTGGGCGAGAGCTCCATTTGAAATTAGCCAATGGCTTGGTACATTGCCAAGACATATTACAAGCTGCGCAGACAATTCAAAGCATCATTAATACATGGTAGAGGGTACAAGTCCCTATTGATGATCTCGTTTAGGCGGCGGTAATGCATGACTACCCTATGGGTCCCATCTTTCATGCACTAACAACAGAATATGCCTATAGGCTCTTTGATAGACAAAATAGCCCAGCTTTGGCTAATTGATTGAGCTTTTGCAAGTGGCTGTTTCCTATGTGATTGAATGGTAGTAAGGTTTGGACTTGAAGGGGATAGCAGAGCCTGTGCCCATCTTATGGACTTTACCTTTGCACAGGTCATAGTCTTTGCGGCCAGTGCTGAAGATGTCATTAAATTCGTCCAAAAGTTCTTCCAACTCTTTTTGCTTCTTTGGGTCACATCCTTGAACCTGAGCTCATTAAAAACTTCTACAGCGTAGATGGACATGATATCTTGGCAACTGGTCAGATGGGCCAGTGCTACAACTTGTCCCTTTTCAACTTTGATCAGTTGGGTAGTGATGTTCTTTATACAAGGCTTATCTCTCCAGAATAAGTAGTATCATAAAATCTGGTAGTACTCTGGGATTTTGATCTAAGATTCCATCTCAACTGTACACTTCCAATATAGTGTCAGGAGCAATTTTAACTATGATTGACAAGGACATTTTTATTTGGTCACCTGGTCGAATTTCTATGCTTTCACTATTTCTCAAGAGAAGTACTTCTTCAGCTCTCACTGTAGGTGGTAAGTGTTTTACACCCTTCTCAGTTAAGGTGTTATGAATTAGATAGATTGATTGGAGAGTTTCAACCAAGCACATGTGTTGATTTTAAAGCTTTTATGTCCTCATCCTTCAACAAAAAGGAAGTTGATAGCTCATAATTCTAATTGAGCTAATGATAAAGTCAATCTTTGCCTCAAACTATAGAAGAAACAGTGCCATGATTAGGAAATCATAGTGTCTTTGTCCAACACTACTGTGGGTGTCATCAGGACCGTGTACCAAAAATTGTAAAGCAAAGCAGAATAAGCTCCTAAGGCGTGGGTAATGTCAGGTACTGTTTTACAGTATTTTACATTGTAGTCAATGTCAGGCATGAACTCAAGCTTCTTCATAAGTTTGGAGGAGATAATGTTTAATATAGCGCAGTGTCCAGCACTGCCAGTACGCGCACCTTCTGTATGATAACTTCCACATATGCTACTTTCTTACTGAAAGGTTTCCAGTGGCCAGGACATTGGTGACAGACTTCTCAAATTGTTTTAAAGTAACAGCGCTTGTATTGGGCTTGGTAGTGTCTTCACCCTCCAATGCCACATTTTTAAAGGTAGACGCGACCAACTTCTCTCCTTCTTTAACTAAATTGATCACTCAGGTAGGCTTGCTTGCTTAAGCCAAGTATGTATTGTTTGATACAGATCTATCAGCACCATGAACTCTTAACCTAGCTTATACAAACACTGTGCTAGGTGCCCCTAACACATGGTAACCTGCACTGCCAAGTCCATCTTCATGGTCGTCCTCACCATCAGTGTAGAGGTCCACCCAATTTATGGTGTTAAGTGTCCTCTAAAGGGGTTGGCTCTTTCTCTCAGTGGTAACAAATGGACAAGATCAAATGAACTGCCCAGGGTGGTGACACTTGCGGCACTTAAATACTTGACGTGGCAAGCGTTCAGGCGGTTTGTTGCTCTTCTCCTTGGGCTTTTCACCCCTATCATTAGTGACATAAATGGCTTTATTGACTCGTCAAGGGGTTTTTTAGGTTTCATGCCCTCAAATTCAAATTTTTATGTACCTTGTACATAGAGCAGCGCCTCCTTAACCTCTTTAAGGGGCGTCACGCTCATAATCGCCAAAATCATGTGAATCTTCAGATTAGGATGCATCTCAGGGAGCTTAATAAAACGGTTTTGGCGATAGTCAGAACCATTGTTCCTGTGGTCCATAACTATGGGGCCTTAAGGTATCAATTGGTACCATAATTTGCACCTGACTCGTTTTTGCCCATCTATATCAACAAAAGCCTTGTTTAATATTCTGAATATCCTGTTCACTGTCAAACACAGAGAGTACGACGTTCTTGACTTTGGTACAAGATAATCCAGGTCTTAAGCTTGCTGAAGATATCCTGAACATTGTGTCTCATACACCCTTATACATGGCGAGCCTTCTAATGATTGCTAGTGCCATCCATGCTATCTTCATATGTTTGGATAAAACCAGCAATTGTCACCTCCAGGTGTGTACATGGTCTTAAACATGGTTTGAAGTTGGGTCCTCTTCAACAGGATCGGCGTGCATCATAGTCAGATGAGTACAAAATATGATCAATTGTGGTGCATTCCTTTGAGTGGTCCAAACAGGTGCATCCATTTATGTTATAGATCAAGTAGAGGTAGGCTTTAGTACGGAATTCATCTGTAACTTCAGATCTTCTATACTTTTATCCATTGCAAACAGCATGTTGTCGTGCTGTTCCAAGTGCTCTCCATATTCATACAGAGCAGTGATGGTTTAGCCATTCTTTTTTTCCAAAGGAATATAAGTCTCTCCTCAAAGTTCTTAAGCGTCACTTTCAATTTCACAATAGATGATGGTCCTCTCACTATAGGTAGTGAGCGATTTGGGCTCTTCTAACGGTCTCCTTGACGCGCCCAAGAATGGTGCATAGATTATGCACTTCAAATTCCAGGGTATGGAGTCTAGTAAGAATGGTATCCTCCTCCCTCGCCAGGAGTGCAGAGGATTTTTTTTCACCCTCTCTGTGATACAACTTTTTATCCACATCATTTTAAATTGCTCAGAAGAACTTCATGATTATTGCTAGGGCTTGATGGTGCCACCTCTGTAGTGAGCACCAAAGTCAGCATTACAACTTTGGCTCACTTAGATTTAGAGGCTGACTTGTTGCTCAGGGAGTCTACTCTGCGCAGATTAGGCACAAGAAAACCTTTAATAACATCTCAATTACTTTCACTATGCAAGTACTTCTCAGATGCTTCACCTTGGTGCATAAATCACTTGATTAACTTGATCATGACCATGGCGAACCTCTTGACAATCTTAGAAATTATTGACATGCGTTGGCCCTCAGGACTCAAAAGTAACCTTTCCATCCTCTTCCTTGGAGATATCAGCACCAAGTTATCTTCAACAGGGAGCGTCTTCTTCCAAAACTGGTCAATCCCAGACTAATTATTGGAGACATTGCATTTGGTCTATCCCAAACTGGTTACTGGAATCCACCAAATTGATGTAACACAAGTTCAAGAAAAAAGGATAAACATATGATTCTATAGAAAGGGTTAGCTTAACATATAAAACAAAGATCTTATACTTCAGAGGTAATCAAAGTTAAATAGCAAAATAAGTGTTGTAAAGTATTCGGAAATCTAGTGTTTTGATAAGAGACTTTTTCAAGATTCTCTAGTCAGATGTCTTCTGACTGCTGTTTCTGTATCTTCATCCATTTGAGCTAATTGCTGTAACCACAAGCTCCATCTCGTGGTGGTTACCCCTGAAACTGGATGTTCAGGGGCCTTTAACTAGGCCTGCTTCCAGGTTCTGGGTCATTGTTGCTTCAGTTGATATTAATTAAACACCAAAATTTTGTAATTACCTTCTTGACTTCAGGTTTAAAAATGGTCTCCTTTGATGCATCTCGCATTGTGGCTTCAGGTCACTCTGGAAACTGGATAATTGCCCAATTTGGTAATATTTGCTTTTGATCCAAAAAAGCTCTCACTGGCTTAATTTTGGTTCACTTGTTATTTTGTCACTGGCGGAATGTAAATTAACTTGGACCCCCAAAGTTATAAAAGGGTCGTTTTTCATATCTATTTGACAGCGTCATCATCCTATATATTAAATCTTCCAAAGTGGTATTGGAATTTCAATAGAAATTGTGATATTCAGGCGCTACTAAGGCTATCAAATTATTAGTTTTGTGTCTCTAGCGAAGATAGAACCAAGGCAATAAAGTTATTAATTCCGTTGCAATAATAGTTTCCAATTGTAAATAAAGAACTTTGTTATGACTAGACCAAAATTGAGCTACACACGACAAAAATAATGGTACTTTATTAGTTAGAAATGAGGGATAATTATAGAAGTAAATTTGGTAGTCATTTATGAGGATTTTCATGTCAACTGAGGTAAGATCTTTTCTAATAGATGACTGATATTGCTGATTATTATTAATATACTTATGGTCAGATCTGATAAGGTTCTTATTAGATGAGATTGACCTTCTTGTGGAGGATTTAGCCCCTTCATATTGCTTAGCCTCATCCTTCAGAGGAGGCCAATAGCTCTGAAGGGTCAATCATCAGTCTATCCAAGAATTGGGTACTACCAACTGGGTTTTTATGATCTTATTAGACTGAGACACCAAATCTCAATCTTTATTATACTCAGTCATTGCAGCTGTATCTCCAACAATGCCCCCCTCAAGATCATGCCTAGGGGTCACATACTTACAAAGAAACCTACTATAAACTCTATTGATAACTGTACCAGTATTAATAGCTGAAATGGAGTATTCATTACCCTGATGATAAATAATATGGTAAGGACCAGCCCATAAGGTATCAAGTTTGTGAACCTGTCCTCCAAGTCTATGATGATAAAAGAGTACAAGATCCCCAAAATGATATTCAGGTAACGTAGGTCAACTAGCATTGGTTCTAGACCCCTATTTTTAAGTTTGTAGCAGCAAGAGAACTTGAGGCTAAGGCTTGTACTCAGATGATTTCATCAGCTAGTCTCCTTACAGCTAAATCAGTAGATTGCGGGGTTGCAGCATCAAGTATAGGTTTTACACTTGAGGGTAAAATAGGATCCTGACTGTAAAGAGCCTTGAAAGAAGACATTCCAAATACAATGATAGCTAACCCTATAGGCTAACATCACACTAGGTAAGTAGAGATTCCATCTACTAGGATCGTTGGAAGCCATTTTTTAAAGAATGCTACAATGGTACCATTTGCCCATTCAACTGCACCATTAGAGGAAGGATTGTAAGGGGTTGTATACAACTGATAGATATCCATTAATTTAGTAAGTTCAGATACCACCTGTGAAACAAAATTGGTCCCATTATCAGATAATAGAACTTTCAGGCTACCATGCTGGGTAAAAACTTGCTTAGAAAGGAAGGATGCAGTAGCCTTAGTGGTGACAGTGGAAACTGAGACAGCTTCAATCCATTTGGTAAAATGGTCAATAGCTAATATAATATAACAATTTCCATAAGTAGCAGTAGAGAGAGGGCCCACCACGTCAATACTCACAGTGAAAAATGTTCTGAAGGTCCCACAATTTTGTTTTGGTAAATTGGATTTCCACCATGCTGTTGTTGGAAAGTGAGACAACTCTCCAACACATCAGGCACAGTTTCTAGCATGTTTCCCAGTAACAATGACTTTCAACCACTGTAAAGTTTTAGCGATAGCTCCATGCCCTACAGTTTGGTGAGTCTTCATAATAGTATCAGTCCTTGCAGAAGGCCGAATAAAAGGCAGCCATTTAGATCCCAACTTTTTATATAAAGAACCTTCTGTAACTTGAATATTCTTGGTTAAGGATTGTAGCTTCTCTATAACATCCTTAGATTCTTGATACCAAAGTTCAGGTCTGCCAATCAAATTATAGATACAATTTTCCTCAGCAGTGAATAAAATTAGTATAAGTAGTCAAGAAAGTCTATCAGCATTTTGGTGTATAGCTCCAGCGCGGTATTGAATTGTAAAGCCATATTTCTGGAGCTTTAACGCCCATTTAGCTAAGCATCCATCAGGATCCTTCATTTGTTGTAATCATTTCAAGGAAGCATGATCCGTGATGATAGTGAATTGTTTGCCATAGAGATAAGGGCGAAAATGCTTGATGGCGGATAGGATTGTATGGCATTCCATCTCAGCAACGCTATATTTGCGTTCTGCTTTGTAAAGGGCTTAACTATAATAAGCAATGGGATGATCTACCATTTTGGAATCATGTTGAGCCAGAATAGCTCCAATAGCTACATTACTTGTATTAATAAGTATGATGAAAGGTTTTGAAAAATCAGGATGGGCTAAAATTGGGGCACTAACTAAAGCTTGGCGCAAAAGTTCAAAAGCTTGCTGCTGCGATTCTTCCCATAAAGAAAAGAACTTCCTTGTGCAATAAATAAAATAAAAGCTCCGCAATCTCAGTAAAATGGGGGATGTTTGTTGGTAATAACCAACCATCCCTAAAACATCTGTGTATTGCGCAAGCTTTTAGGAACAGGCATGTTCAAAATAGCTTGTATATTATTATATATGGGTAAAATCCCATTGTAATTAACTTTATGGCCTAAGAATTCCATCTCAATTTTGAAAAAGCACACTTAGATGGTTTTAGCTTAAGCGAAGTGCGGCGCATTTGATCAAATACTTCCTTTAAATGAGCCAAATGCTTGTTAAAATTGCGAGAGAAAACAGTAATCTCATCTAAATAAACCAAAATGCAGGAAAGTTTCAAATCAACAAATAAGCATCCATGGCTCTTTGAAAAGTAGCAGGGGCATTACAAAGCCCCTGCAGCATACGAGTAGGTTCAAATAACCCCTCATTAGAAACTAAGGCGCATTTTTGATGGTCTTCTAGAGCCAGGTCAATTTGTCAGTAGCCACTAGCAAGGTCCATGGTCAAGAGGAACTGTGACCCAGACAATAGTCTTAATGAGTTATCAATGTGAGGTAGAGGATAAGAATCTTTTTGGGTAACAGCATTAAGCTGACAATAGTCCATAACCACTCTATGACCTCCATCTTTTTTCATATGAGAAGTAGAGGGGAAGCCCATGGACTTTGAGAAGGCGTTAGTAGTCCCGCATCAAGGATTTGTTTCAAATTCACTGATACCTGAGCCTCCTTGACTTTAGATTTGTGTTAAGGCCGAGCTCAAATAGAAGCAGTATCCCCAAATTTCACTTGATGCTACACATGTTTCTTTTTTTTAGTACTATATGGTCCCAACCCAAGGGGGGGATTCATTGATGTAATGCTACACATGTTTCATTAGCCCAAAGTCTCAGGGACCTGTGGTGAATATATCCACATACTCTTCAATCAGAGCCTCGGCTTCATGCTGTTGTTCTGGAGTGATTGAATCTCCAAATTTGATGTCAACTCTAGCAATGATAGGTGGTTCTTTCAACCCAAAATCATGTAAATCCCCACATCCTGAGATGGATAAAATTTCATTCACAGGAGTAGGTTGAACATAAGTTATAGGGTTATTTCAATTAAATTGCATAGGTTGAGAGGTGGGATTATCTAGTAAGACTAGAACAGTCCCATAATAAGCGGGATCAAGGATACCAGGGCAGGTTAAGGCCTCCAAATGAGAGGGATTTCTTTTACCAGAAATCTCTAATACATGATCAGCCATCACGAATACTTGTACTCCAGTATCAATTATACCTTGAGCTTTTGGAGGAATAGTAATTGGATTGTTAGAGTATAAAGGCATTCCTTCAGAGGCACACGCTGAAGGAGGCGGAAGAATAGTCCTAGGTCCCAAAATTCAGTACTCAAGGCGAGAGATAGAAGTAAGATATTCCAATAAGCAAACGCGTCATTTGAGTTTGCCTTTGCTACAGGGACATCTTGTAGAATTAAAAGTACTCAGTATCCAATTAAAGAAAGATAATTGTCCTTAAGACTAATTATAGCATCAAAATCAATGAGAATTTTGGTTACCAAAAGCAAGTCATAGCAGATATTGTCCAACACTACTGCAGGTGCCAAAACAACCAACTTTCTAAAGCGCATTGGAAGGAAAGAATAAGCCCCTATGGATTTAGTGTATGAAGAACCAGCAGTTCCATAGTCTTGAGAGTGATTTAAGTCTGGTGCCACTTTGAATTTTTCATAAGCCTGGATGAGATCACATTTATGGGCGATCCCATATCAATGATAGCTAAAATTTTCACTTTGTGTACTATGACTTCCACCTGGGTTACATCAATGCCAAAGTGTGGAGTTGAAAATGGTGAGGTACTAAATGGTTGAATTGAATTAGAAGATGCAACAGAAGTGTAAGAAGAAATAGTTTCTTTGGTGGAAAATTCATCAGGGATATCAAGATCACCAGGAGCAGATATCACATAACAGTCTTTAGAAGTGTTAAAAGATTGCAATTGAGGCACAGGAGGTAAGTCATCACAGGGAGCCTCATGCCCTATGCCGACTCCTCTTTTTCAATTATTCCGCTTGTTTCTTCCAAAAATTAAGTTTCCATATGACCCACTAAACTGCAATAGTTGCAAGGATCCTTCTTGGGTTTAGGTTTAGGCGGCATTGCATGGATATAGGAATGAGGTATTAGCTGAGGTCAGGTGCACCACGCCATTAGTAATCTCCATCAACGCTTCTTATATGTTGAAAATAGATCTGATATTTAAGTGATTTTAGATGTAGTATTAACTGAGTATGAGAAGCAAACGCACTCATCACAACTGAAATGGCATCATCTATGGTAATATGATCACAAGTAGCAAGAGTCTGGGCCTCATGATAGAATCTCTTAGCAAAATTTTATATTGACTCTCCTCGCTTGATTTGAATGCTCATAAAGGCTTGCTTTTGGTTAGATAGCAATTTGATCACTACCAAAAAACTTAATAAAGGCGGTTTTAACTCGAGCCCATGTATTTCAAACCTTAAGGTGAGGAACCATGATTTTTGAGTGAACCAGCTTAGACAAGAAGTAATATGCTGAACTTTCTTTTGATCCATCGCCCCGTCTATTACTTGCTCATAGACAAATAGAAAAGATTGAATGCTACCTTCACCTGGTTCAAACTTATTCTTAAAGGCAGGTTTGAAAGTGATGAGTTCATTTCTTAATACATGTACTCCTAATACCATGACCAGCTCAGCTTTGGAGGGCTCAGACTCAGGGATATGGGCTTGTGTAGGAACTTGAGCAACTTGTTGTCATAAACTGGTTGAGATCATCTTGTATATTTTGGATCCATTGTGTAAGATGGTCAGTTATAGGCAATTGATCTAAGTTAGAAATTGCAGCAAGCATATCTTCTTGCTTATTATTGAGTAATCCATATATAGCAGTTAACTGATCAATGGAAGCTGTCAATATTGCAAACTGAGTTTCTTGCATAGTTTGGTTAGCATCGCATAGACAATGAGCGTTATCAACACCATCCAATAACTTGGTTAGTGAATAGTCCAGATTAGTTGGAAGGCCTTCTAGAGATAAGAAACACCCTTGAGCTATGGCACAGATTTAGTTTTCTAACATCTGCACTCTTGTCGCCAGTAGACTCAAAGGTTCAGAATCATGAACTGAAAGTATTGAGCTGGGGGGACCAGGAGGTCTGGGGGGTTCTTGCAAACCATCTCAACCTGCAGGCCCAGGTGGGCCTTGTTGACCCACAGGTCCTTGAGGACCTCGTTTACCAGGGGTCCCAGGGTCACCAAAGGTGAACTAGGTGGTCCAGGAGGACCAACAGAATCAGGTGCACCTTCTCTAATAGTATCCACAATTTGGACAAGTTGTTGAAGTAGCCCGTCAAATTCAACAAAGCGTTCCTCATGTTGGGCCTGCAATTGTCCCACTTGTTTAGTAATCTCATCTTCAAGGGTAGTGATTTAGTGTTGAATAGGATTAGTGACATCACTAACATGTTTAGATACTTCTTGGCTGATGTAACCCACAACTCCATTGTCAATTCTCACCAGATGGTTATGTAGAGCATTGATTTCCCTTCTATTATCGAGTATGGCTTCCCAATTATCCTGACAAAAGTTATAAGCCATCTCATAGAAAGAGAATAACTGAGAATGAAATTGTTGCGCCGGGGTCAACTGGCGTTGAATCTCAAGATGATGTAACCCCAAAATCTGGAGTACGTGATGACTGGCGGGATGCATGTACTGCCGGAGGTACTGCTCTATTCTAGCCAAACAGACTTTAGTATGTTGTAAAACCGCTCTGTTGTATAAATCCATCATATTAGCTGCAACCTTAGATTCTCAGTCTCAGTTAGGATGGGCACCAGGCTGGATAGCCCCCTTATTAAACCTTTGACCGTTTCTTCCACATCTGCAGATTTAAAAAGATAATTATCTTGGACAGGGACCTTAATGGCCAAGTCCATAGATGCTTAATTAAGAACACTGATATTAGTGGAGGTCATCTCACGCCAGTTGGAGTGTACCCATCGGGTGATACTCATTGATCCTTGGAAGAGGGGCTTTCTTCATTAGACATATTCATAATAGTGAAATTATGTTTTCACCAGACAGCCTCAGAAGCAGACCTGGCAGAAAGCACCAGTATTGGAATTTTAATGGAAATTGTGATATTTAGGCGCTACTAAGGCTACAAAATTATTAATCTTGTGGCTCTAGAGAAGATAGAACCAAAAAAGAAAAAGTTGTTAGTTACGTTATAATAATAGAAGCAATCAGAAATACAGAACTCTATTATGACTAGACTAAGATTGAGCCACATGATACAAAAATAGTGGTACTTTATTTTTTAGAAATGAGGAATATTTATAGGGTAGATTTGGTAGTTCTTTGTGAGGATTTTCATGCTTCAACCAAGGTAAGATCTTTCCTAATAGATGACTGATATTGCTGATTATTATTTTTATACTTGTGATGGTCAGATCTGATAAGGTTCTTATTTTGATGAGGCCAACCTTCTTGTGGAGGGTTTAGCCCCTTTGGCTTGCTTAGCCCCTTCAGATTGCTTATCCTCATCCTTTAGAGGAGGCTGATAGCTCTGAAGGGTCAATCGTCAGTCTATCCAATAATTGGGTAGCTCCAATGAGGTTTTTATGATATTATTAGACTTATACTGAATCTTGATCTTAATTATACTTGGTCGTCACAGTTGTATCTCCAACACGCGGCATGGCGAAAATTATTTCACATGATATCATCTCATCCTTGCTGAGAATTTTTGCTCATGAATCAACCATTTTGACTTAAAACTTTTAGGCTCGCTTTCACCTATAAAAGGGCCTTGATTACCTCCATCCATGGTGAGTTGGTCTCCTGTAACTCCACCAGTTTAAAGGTTGTTTAGATCCACTCTGACTGGTTGAGTAATGACCAGGTGCACCAATCATGGTCTCACCAATGACAGGGGGCATTGTCAGAATTTAAGATTTTGAGCAAGTCAAGAGACCTACTCTCAAATTTAGCCTCAATAAGTTGCCTCCCAGGACATCACAAATGAAACTTGTTTGAAGGCACCAATGAAAGTCTTGATCTGAAAGCATCATGCACACAAGAATTGATGGAGATGCCTCCAGGAATTTATCCCCTTTATCCAAACCTCAAGAGGCATGATCCTCACCACTATGGTCACAAGGACGATGCAGAATAATGAGGGCGCCAACCAAGCGGTAAATCAAGAAGACTATGAAAGATCCTGATCATACAGAGCCATGGAGGTCTTTAGGCACCATATCCTCACACATTCTTAAATATTGGAGCTCTTTGACTCAATAATATTTGTTTATTTCTCCCCATTTTTTTATCTTCATCGGCTTCTCTGCTAGTTTACAGCTTTAAGCCCATTTTCAAACAGTGGCTACAGTCAATATAACTGTTACGCCAAGAGAGGACTTGAAGTAAGATTATATCATAAGAGTAATTGCATGCATAGTTTCAGAAATTTGATTGACTATCATAAGAGGGTTTGTAACCAAATGCATGATGGTATCTAAATATGGTCAATCCTAAATCTTAAACTAGTAATTTTGCAAAAAGGGATGTTGGGCTACTAATTTTAGGAAGTTTCACTTCAAATTTCCTAATATAAATTCCTAATTCACTCTTTTTAGTAGAGTTAATGCTACATATCTCATGATGTGATGTCTCTAACGCTGTGAAAGGAATATTGTTCAATATTCTAAGTCTCGCATTTTCTTTAAAAATGGCTATAGATGCAGCAACAGAGTTGTACAGGTTTATACTGTTGCATAATATTTTCCTCAAGGCCTTATAAGTCAGATTAGCATCAAGATATTCATTTTTTGTGATAATCAGGAAAGCTCTTGCAATCTTCTTTAAGTACCATTAAGAGGTATTTGATTTCTGTCTCAAAGTGTGATAATCTCTTTGAGAGGGGATTACATATTAGGTCCAGATGGCCTAAAGGTTCAGGGGGACACTCAGGTCTTAGAGGTTCTAGGGTTTCTCAAGAGACAATGGGCTCTTTGAGCCCCATAAATATGTATAATTTTCTGGGTCCTCTAGTTCCTGAAAGTCCTTCAACATAGTATGTTTGTTTGGACTGCCCTTCTATGGTAACTTGGATCATCTCTATAAGGTGAGCTATACACTTGGAAGATTGAGACTCAGTGTTAACCAATTGCTTGGTAAGCTTAGCTATAAGATTGAAAAGTCAATGTTTTTGCTGCTTTTATACTTTGAAAATTAATCAGTAACTTTCTCTCTCTGGAGATGTGCTCTCCCATACCTTAAACTATTAACTCATAAACATGATTTCCTATTTCATATGCTAATAATAGTCTTTTTTATATCAATAAAAGAAGAAGTAGAATCATAATAAATAATATGAGGTTGCAACTCATGTGAATAAATCTGATTTAAGATTTTCTTATGGCGAACTCTCTATTTAAAGAAAATGCAACTTAGGTTTTTTACATGCACAAATATTGATTGGTTTGAGCGACTTCTAATTCAAACAGGGCAAAGAGGAAGTTTAATATAGGCCTGCATATTTGTATTTATTGTATTTCCTCTTTATCAAAATATATAATTCACAGTAAAAATAAATCCATGTGGTAGTTTTAGAGCAAGCTAAGAGATAAAGGGATTTAGGTGCGGTTACTTGAACCCCATAATAGTAGCTCCAAACTTAATGGCGACACTTTTCCTTTGATTAATTAAGAGGGATGGGAAAGGGGTTTGATGTCCTGCTGGTGCAAGAGAGGGATGGGCGTTTCTTTTAATGTGAAGTTACTGTAGTTTGTGGGCTGACCAGTATATGCACCATATTCACTTTCCCAAGTGGAACTATCTGGCAAAACATTCTTAAGGCCATAATACTGGGCAGTTACTGTTTCTTATTTGAAGTTAGTTAACACAACTAGAAAAATATAAGTAAATAAAAAGGATATAATAGAACAGATACAACAACCTACCATTAGCAGAGTGCTGGATTTTATGATGCACTAGGGGAGGGTTGCTAATCCGTGATTTTAGGGTATGTTTGCTAATTTCCAATTTGATAAAGCTGAAATATTCTAAAATTAATATCATAGTACAACATTGGCTTAAACCTGTGCTTTTCTCAATTTGTTTTGGTAGGTTCCAATTTTCAAATCCATTTTTCACATTCAATTTTAGTTTAGGTTTAATCCCCATTTCCAACCTTTTCTTCTCAACTTTTCCCACGAATTTTACTTCTTGGATACATAATTTTACCTGGGTTGCTTCAGATGTCATAATTTTTTACTTTCACGGTGTCTCCTGATTAAGACACCTGTTGAAGATGGTGAATGTGGACTGTGGTGTTGAATTTCTTAATATTACCTATGTATGCACAGAGTTGTCTGTTTTTTCTGAGTACTCTGATAACTCTGAGATTAGCATGGGTTTGGGCTGGGTAGTAGATTGGGAGAAGGCACATGGCAATCAGGGAGGGGCAGCAGCTACCCATCTCTAATCTAAGATGTGCCCTAGGCCCTGTATATGTGTAAGAGGTAAGATCTTAGAGTTTGAGCCTTTTTTAGACCTAGAAGTGTGCATGACCCTGTCCAATTTTATGGCAGGTGCTGCAGACCTTACATTATCCTTTCCTTGATTAATATGAGCTACTTTCCCTTTGGGAGCGTTGGCCAAGGCGTAATGCTTATGTGGGGGGGAGTTTAATATCTGCAATAGTGGAATTTTTTAGAAAAAGATTATAATGGTGACTTAGGGTTATCTTTGTATATCTCTGCAATCAATTATGACATTTTGAACAATCCTTGAAAGGAACCCAACTATCCTTACAATATAACCCTTTCCACAGTTTTTAATACTTAGACTACATTTGATCCTTCATGATTTTAAGATTCTACCACTCAAACTCAGGCGTACCCTACAACATGATAGGCTCTACCTCCAAAAGCTTCTGTCCTTTAAAAGGGGATGAAGAGGAGGCATTAAATAAGGTATGGATCTCACAGTGCGTTGGCAAATCACGTGTAAGGATCCATTATTTAAACTTGCCTTGTAGTAAGTGGGGGTCTTGGTATTTCTGCTGATGGCCCAAGATGACAAGAAGTAGGTGGAAGCTTTTCTCAGGACCTAATTTGATACAATGGACTTAACCATCTTAATGCTGGTTCAGAGTCTCAAGGGAACATCAATCTAAAGAAAATTAAGTCTTAAAAGGTTAAGTTTATTATGTAAATAACAGTACTATTTAAAGTAATGGGAGAAAATTATGATTATGGTTTGTGTTAGGAAATTACCATGTATATGGATGGAAGTAAATTCAGGAATGTAGTAGGTGATGGCACAGTCCAGGTTAAGAGTTGGAGTAGATCAGGTCTCGTCATTGAAGGCTGGAACAAGTTTAATAATGGTAAGCCAGTTAAGTGGTTTCCATTATCAGCTATAAGGGAACAATAAGAGAGTAAGGCATAATAGGTGGCATAAGGTGGATGACTAGGTGAGATAAATATGAATATAAACTTGGGCTTAATATCAAAATAATATTAAGTAAGTTCAAGCATTCTTACCTATCTCATTGGCCAGTGGATCACTAATAGGGCGATTTATTAAGAATTCAATGGGTCATAAACTTGGTGTTTTTATGGAAAATCACTCAGTGCTTTAAAATACTATTAGAGATTTTGATCTTTTTGTCCAATAAAGATAAATTAATATTTCTATATTAGATAAATAACTGATATTGACAATAGTAATGGATAAGTTGACATCAATTGAAAGTAACAACTGCGTTAAGGTTCTGTTATGACTGAATGATAAGCCCCAAATAGATGTGGTAGATCGACTAAAAGCTGTCAACAACATATTAATGATGTACAAATATTTAAGCACCTATAGAATAAGGTGATACTGATCCAGGAAGGATAGTTATTGGATCGCCTCCAAATAAGATGATAAGGTGATGTTAACATATTACAAATGTTTACTAGATCGCCTCAAACTAAGGCAATAGCAAAGTGAAGCATTGTAGACTCTGCTGAAGCCTTTCAGATATAAGGTTGAACCAAAAAATACAGAAGTAAAGATTAGCCTACACAAAAGGTTCATTATCTACTGAAGTCATGAATATAAGCAAGATGAGAAGATTGGAGGAGAAGGATTGTTGTTAGAAAGAAGAGAGCAGAGCAGAAAGGATCTGCTGCTTTTTATTAAATTAAATATAGTGGTGTGGTCAAAGCTATTTGTTCCATATTTATTAGATTCCTTAAGTTTATCTCCAGGATTATTGATCTCCATATTATCCGTGTATTGCTCAGTGGGATCAACCCTGTGAAAATCTTATGGTGCATCATAACTATATTGCCAAAATTATAACAGTAGCGCTCACTACAGGGGCCCAATGATCATACACAAGGATTTAAAAATGAAAAACGCTCCAGTCGCTGTCCATGTTGCATCAGGCCTGCATTGATGGGGAATCCTCATGGTACAATGCGCCAGCCAAGTATGCAGAACTTAAACTTGTTTTGGATGCAGTACTCAAGAAGCAGGATAAGCTCCTTCAGGAGTGTAACAACATAATGAACCAGCTCAACACCACATTCAGCCAAATGCAGATCCTTAGACAACAAAACAGGCAACTTGATAAAAGCCTGGATGACACTACTGAATGACATTGCACGGAGCAAAAGCTGAACAGAACCTCCCACCCTAAGCGCCCTCATTGGGGAGTGGACGAACAACAAGGGGCTATTTATGAAGAAATGTCCTACAATGAATATAAGTCTGGGTACCCAGACAAGGCACTTTTTGCCAAACACGCAGGCAGCTTGAGCTACTCCACCCATGATGGCAGCCCAGAGATTATTATGTTTTGTTGAATCAATCCCCCAGGTGATAGTCATAATGCCCACCAAAGGGACCCAAGCTATCCCTGAAGCGGCGGACAAGCCATGAGCTGCTGGCCCTACAGAATCAGAGCCTCAACAAGATATTACCTATGGGTCTCAACCAATTCCTCAGTATGCTTTAAAAGCTCGCAGTTATGAGAAGGAAGAGGAGGTTTGTATCAATAATCTGTTTCCATTTGACCATGATGGGAGCATCCACAAGTTCTCTAAACAATTTGAATTTGCAGTGGAAGGAGCCATAGATTGATGTAAGGCTAAGTTGCTGATATCTGTATTGGACATTGAAAGCGCTGACTAAGTCACTTGCTATTTTCCAGGCAGTTCCGTTACATAACAAGAAGTGAAGGATACTGTGCTGCAGTTGTTTGGAGGTACTGCAAAGATGTCACAGAGGAAGGCTGAGTTCTTGACCATTGGGTTCCGGCATAATGAGACCCTCACTGCATTTTCTGAAAAATTCATGGCAGAAGCCCACATGTTAATTGAGGCATGGACTCTATCTAAATATAATGTGTGCATTGCAATGACCTTTGTGGTGAATCCATACCACAAAATTTACAACGTCATGGCTTAAGTTTTGAAGGGCGATGTAACCTACTCAAGAGAGTTTAATTTTTGCACCGTTTATCTGTCATTTTTATATGACTTGTTTAAAGGCACCAACATCAAGGACAAGGCTGGGCGGCAGGAGGTCCAGAAGTTTAAACTTAAGTCCTTTCCTGATCTCAAGCACACATTGACCAAAGCTGGGTACAGGCTAAATATGCCCAGGTTGGTACAAGTAAGGTGAAAAACGCTCAGCCCCTTGTTTCGGCTCTTGAGTTAAAATGGATGAGCTATATGTTAAATGATGACAGCACAATCCAGTTAATTGGTGTACAGGGGTTTGAAATCCATTAAATTTATGAAATTGCAAGATCATGTCAGGTTCAACTTCAATCAATCGCTTAAGTGAGGTTGGTTTTGAAGTATGCTAACCTTTTGAATGGAAGCGTGCGCCTATTAGTGTACCAAGGCTTAGTACCACTTTTGCCAATCCATGATTTCCCTGAGTTAACTTAAATATGTTTTCTCAAGGATAACTTTTTTCGTTGGTCATTTTCCCAACAATAAACCCTTAGTCATTTTTATAGTTTATCTTATGTTGACTTGGGCAAACCTTGCGCAGACCTCTTTGAGGAAGTCTTGCAACGTGTTAGCCAGTTTATCTTCTTTAAAACTATTATAGCCTCAGGTACACCGCTGATTCTACCAGGTTCCCTCCAAACCAGGTCACCAGTGCACACTAGCCCTGTACAAAACTTGGTTATGAACTGCCCTTTTGAGGCACAGCCAAGTTTTTCTGATTGCTCTATTTATTATTAATCTTACTGTGCTAAACACCCTCGCCTTATGTCACTTCAGCAAGCACCCTCTGCTGGGCTATCTTTATTATAACGCTGATGACTAGTTCCCTTGCGTTGGTCCTGTGCTCCATGCACCACCACACTGAATTTGGAGTGTTATAGATAATCTCCTGACATTAGATGACCAACCACTTAACTTTATGTGTACAAACTTTTTCTGTGTGGGAATTTTTCAAAGTGCAAACAATGTGCACCAGCTGTTGGTCACAGCTGCGGTGAAGCTCACCACTGTTTTCACATTTTGCCAATGGTTGGAGCATCTTGGCGTTATTCTTGCTACCTATGACTGGAAAGTACTCACTCTTCTTGCCCGTACCTGGTGGATACAGATGCTTCACAAGCTGAGAGTCATGATTTCCATGACTTTCTACTGAATTTAATAAAATTTACACCAAAAAATCATTTTTTTCTTCAGTACCTCATTTGGACAGTACAGGTGGGATCATTGATGAAGGGCCTGGTGGTGTTGTCCTTGTACAACGTCATACAACCCATTGGCAAAATGGGTATAGGGTTGTTTGTGGCCCAAACGCGTTTTATAATAACATTTCCATATATACTACTGAGCCATATATCTTCCCTTATGGCTCAGATATCAACCTCATTTCAGTGTATCAGATCATCCTAGAAAACCCACGCTTGACCACACAGTGATCCGCAGAACCCAGGAGGTGGATAAGGAGCTATTATTACAATTTAAAAAACGTTTATGCAGTTGCTGAAGATATGGTGGGATATGTGACCTCAGTAGTAAGAATGGCCAATTATCCCTCACCATTCTTTGATGCTGAAACGTAACCTGGGGGTAAGTATGACCCTGAAAAAGATTTTTGTGGTGAAGTGTTGGCGTTTTCTGCTATAAATAAAGATCATTCATGTTTCTTTTGACTGCTTCCCTTTCATCCCCTTTAGGGAAAATTAGCACTATTATTTTGGTGGATACTGAAGCATCTTAGAATTTTTGACCAAGACCTAGCTGACTACCTTGAGCTGAGTTACTTACCGTGTGGTATGGTTAGAGGAGGGGCTTCCCAAGGTATTCCTACGCTGAAAATTATGGGGTTAGGGATTATCAAGTTGTAAAAATATAATTTGTCCAACCACTTCCAAGCTATCACAAACTCTTGTAATCATCATTTTGGGTGTAGAGTGGTGGCGAAAGTTTGAGATCAGAACCAACTTGAGATACAATACCATATCCTTAATATTAAAGAATGGTCTTGAGTTAGTTGTTCCTTTAGCTGAAGCAAACTTTCAGAGTGATTTGCCCCACTGGCCTAATATCCACACCCTCAGACTTGATCATTTCTGAAGCCCTATTTGGAGGTTCCCCTACCTTCCTGTTTGGAGGAATTAGAATCTTCGTTTGATGCAGCTTCAACTAATGTAATACCAGATCATTCAGAGTTTGATTTTGAGTTCAAGCTCACTGTTGTCTGGTGCATATAGCTTCCCAATTTATCCATTAACAGTACAGGAGGAAGTGGCTTTAGAAGTATGGGTTAAGGAGCAGCTAGCCAATGGTGCGATTTTTCAGTGAATCTCCCTTGTATGTTCCCCACTTCTCTCTGTACTGGAAGGCCAAAGGTACCTTACACCGATGTGTATACTATGGGAATCTCGACAACTTCACAGTACCAGATTTGCATCCCATACCACTAGACTCACAGATTGCACGCTATGTGAGATGTCAAGAGTCTTCTATAAGCTAGATTGTTTAAATGCGTTCAATCAGATTTGGATCAAGAAGGCCCAGGAGTGGCTGACTGCATTCTGTACCAGAAAATGAATCTTTTAATTTTGGGTTATGCCCTTTGGGCTAAAAATGCCCCTGCTATCTTTCAACGCCATATTAATGCGGCTTTGGGGGATATTCTGGGGGTATGCGTGGTAGCTTACATGGATGATATTTTGGTATTTTCCCCTGACAATGAGTCACATGCAGTACACCTTCAGCAGGTGGTAGAGCGTTTGAGGGCAGTTGACCTCACATTAAAAATAAGTAAGTGCAAATTATTTAAGTCCCAGGTCACCTTCCTGGGCAATGTCATGTTTGACCAAGGGCACAGGATAACTCCAGACAAGGAGAAGGCGATTTTTGAGTAGCCTACTCCAACTTTGGTTAAGGTATTGAGGAGCTTTTTGGGGACTTGTACGTTCCTTAAGAAGTTCACACATTGAATCTTTCTGAAGTGGCGGCGCCACTGTACAAGGTGAGTGGGGAAAAAGTGCTTCAGTGGTCCACAACTTTTCAGGATGCCTTCCAAGCGGTAAAGTGTACTTTGCTGTCCACGTCTGTTCTTTGCTATGTCAACCCTAATAAAGAGTTCATTGTTGCTTCAGATGCCTCCAACTTCGCCATGGCAGCAGCCCTATTACAAGTAGGTGAATATGGAATAGACTATCCAATGGGATAACTTTCCAGGAGATGTCTCTACCAGAGTTAAACCATGCCGTTTATAACAAGGAGTTATTGGTAGTGGTTGAGGCGCTTAATTATTGGCAACATCACTTGCATGGATCATCCCAACCCTTCCGCGTATGTACAGACCAACATGCCTTGCTGTACTATCATTAAACTCATGTCTCAACCTCACGGCAAACCTGCTGGCATGGGACCTTAGCACAATTTTCGTTCTAATATGAGTTCACTAAGGGAAAGGAGAATTTCTTGGAAGATGCTTTGAGCCGCAACCCTGCACTAGTTCCGGACCCTGAGGAGGTAGAGATGCATAATAACCACTTGATGATTCCATCAAGTAATATTGTGTCTCAGCTTACCTCTCCCTTGGCCAATGGGCCAGTGCTCACTCCTCTGTTAAGCTGCGGAGGAATATGGTATTTTCAGAAAAGTAGCCTTTTCCCAGCCTTTTTCAGCTAAATATACTATGGTCCTTGCAAGAGCGCATTGAATCAGGAGGACATCACTAGAGGTTACCATGTGAAGGATGAGATGGTTTGGTTTCAGGGGCGCTTATGGGTTCCTGCTGGACACCTCGCATGGAAATCATCTGGGACCATCATGACGGAATCACCATGGGTCATCCTGAGAAGCTAAAGACTCTAGTGCTAATTTGCCGCACTTACAGTTGGAAGGGTTAGCTGCACAGGTGGGCTGGTGTTGTAAAGAGTGCCTGTCTGCAACCAAATAAAATTGAATTTCGCCACTAGTTGGGCTGTTGGTACCAGTTCAAAAGGATGAAGGGCTTTGGACTTCCTTATCAGTGAATTTTTAAGTGGAATTGTCTGTGTCTGATGGCTACAATGCCATCATGGTAGTGGTGGACCGTTTTATGAAGTTCGCCCACTTTACCCCTGCAGAACCACAGTCACCAAAGCTGAGATGGCGAGGCTTTTTGTAAGGAGAGTATCTATAACTTCCGTTCCCAGCGTGGAGGTGCATAGCGCACAGGGCCAACGCCAGGAAACTAGTCTCTAGAATAAAAGTTACTAGAGCCTAGCAGATGGTGCTGGAGCAATAATAACTTAAATAGAGGAGGGTAATGATTAGAGTGAATAATTGACCAAAGATGACGCGGTGCACAGAGTAAGGAGGTATAGGCATCCCAGGTTGGAGGGAACCTGGGCGGCCCAACGGTGCACAAGGGGATAACTTTATTGTATTTAAGTTTGAAAAGTTAATGTAGCGTGAGACCTCCATAAAGAGGTCCTCGCACAGGATCATCCAATATATCATAATATGAAAAACGGTGTACTTTAGTAAGGGATTTTATTTATGGGGGAATTTGACCAACAGGGGATATTGGCCTTGACATGAGAAAATTAAAAAATTGGGCAAACAATCAATCAAGGGAAGTGGTTCTAAGCCAAGGTGTGCCAATAGGTGCACACTTCCATTGGGGAAAATGCTATATTGGGTAATTGACCAAACTCGGGTGATTGATTGTAAAAATGGCCGACCTGAGCTGGAAAGTGCAAAAACTGAATGGGTTTTAAAACCCCGTTCACCCAAAAACTGAAGCGAACCATTTTCCATTGCAAAAAAGCTAGTTCAATTTGATGCCCCTATCTCATACAGGGCCGTACTTTGCTTGCTTCCATAGGACCAACTTGGGCATATTTTGCCTTTACTCAGCGTTGGTCTATGGTATGCTCGAGGTCAGGGAGGCCTGCTAACTTCACCTTCTTGGCCTCCCTGCAAGCATCTTTGTCTCTCACGTTGGTCCCAAGGATGATGTCATTTTCCAGCCATGACATTACCCTCTCCTCCTGGTGGTGCTCAACCCCCACTCTGGGGGCTTGTGCCAGGGAAAAGTTCTTGTGGGCTGTAGTTAGCTTTATTGCAGCAACGGTTTGCTTTGGTTGAGATCCAGCGGCCTGGAAGAAATGCTTATGGAAACCTTCAATCAGGTCTTGGGAATGCATGCAGTCACGTTCTGGTACCCAACTGTTCTCTGCAGAATCAAAACCCTTCAAGAATACCAGGTACTCAGTTTTCTTTTAACACGGCGGGAGGCTACTATTTCATCCACTTCCCACTATGGCGCCCCATCCACGAAATAGGCCTCAGGAGTCTCAGGTGGGGGCCCTTGAACAACGTAAATTTGCTATCTGAAGGTCAGAGAAGATCTAGAACGAAGAGGGAAGATTCAACAGGTATGAGGCATGGCCCACCTTTCTAACAACGCGGTAAGGGCCAATCCTCTTTGGTCCCAGCTTTTTGCATGGCTGCTTGATAGGGATGTTACAAGAATCACGCATCATGAGATCCCCTTTCTTGTATGCTAGACCCACTCATTGATTAGCATCAGCGTTCACCTTATATACTTGCATTGCCGCCTCCAAACTTGTGGAAACCCCTGGTGGACCTTCTTGATAATCTTGGCAAAGTCCAACACCGCTTCAACTTTGGATCCACAGCTGGGCTCCATGTTAAAGGTGGGGTTAAAAACCATGGTTGGCGAAAAAAGGGGAGCAACTGATCAAATAATGCAAAGTATTATTGTAGCTAAATTGGGCCATAGGAAGGTGAGAAACCAAATCTGAATGATCCACGGCGGTGTAACCCCGCAGAAACTTCTCCAAGCACTAGTTCACTCGTTCAGTCTGCCCATCTGATTGGGGGTGATAGGCAGTTGAATGGCAGGGGCAAATCTGAAGAGTTTTACACAACTCTTACCAAAAGATGGAGATAAACTGGGGTCCACAATCACTGTGATTTCTTGGGGAACCCCAGGAAGTGCAAACACGTGAGTGACGAAGAGCCTGGCCATCTCATCTGCAGTTATTGTCATCCTGCAAGGAATTAAGTGGGAGAACTTCTTAAAACTGTCCACCACCACCAAGATGGCATCATAACCATCAGAAACTGGTAATTCCACAATGAAATCCACCAATAGGGAAGTACAGGGCCCTTTATCCTTTTAAACTGGTACTAACAAACCCGCTAAAGGTTGATAATTGGGTTTCATTTGATTGCAGATCAGGCATTCTTTACAATACCGTCCCACCTGAGCAGGCAAGCCCTTCCAATTGTAGGTGCATCATATTAACTCCATGGTCTTTGCTTTCCCAGGGTAACCAACTTGATCTCATCTTGATGTTCCCAGATGATTTCCAGGCGCAGTGGTCCATCAGGAACCCATAGGAGCCCCTGAAACCACACTATCTCATCCTTTAAGTGATAACCCCTGGTTAGATCCTCCTGATTCAGAGCGCTCTTAGAAAGAACCATAGTATATTCAGCTGATAATGGCTGAGAAAGGACTACCTTTCTGAACATACTGTATTCTTCTGCATTTTCCAAAGGTGCAAGAGCTGGAATGTTGGCCATGTAAGTGGGAAGTTGAGTTAAAATCTTACCCAGTGGAATCATCAACTGGGCGTTATGATCCTCTACCTCCTTTGGATCAGGAGCTAAAGCAGGGTTGCAGCTCAAAGCATCCGCCAAACCATTCTCCTTGCCCTTGGTGAATCATAAGAAAATACAAATTGGGCAAGGGTCTCATGCCAATGGGTTTGCCGTGGGGTTAGGACATGAGGAGCGCGGTAGTACAGCAAGGCACGGTGGTCTGTATGTACCCGGAAAGGTTGGGAGGAGCCATGCAAGTGGTAAAGCCAATAATTCAGCGCCTCCACCACTGCTAGTAACTCTTTGTCATAAATGGCGTAATCCAACTCAGGAAGAGACATTTTCCTAGAAAAATATTCCATCAGATGTGTCATGATTGGATGACTTGATAGTGGGAACTGATGCTAGAGATAAGGCTGGGCGACAGGAGGCCCGGAAGGTGAAACTTCAGGCTCTTCCTGACCTGAAACACACCTTAGATTAACGCTGGGTTCAAGCCAAGCATGCCCAAGTTGATACTAATGGGGTGCAAAACGCCCAGCCTCTTATCTCAGTCCAGGCACTGAAACAAATGATTTACATTACAAACGAAGATGGTTCAATTCAGTTAATTGGAGAGCAAGGGTTTGAATCCCATTCAAGTTATGAAATTTTAAGTTTGGGTAAGTATGGCTTCAATAATTACTTGAGTGAAGGCACTTTCGGTGTATTTTACTAAAATGAATGGAAGCATCTGTTTATTGGAGCATCAAGGCTTGGGCGCACTTCTGCAGAACCTGAATTTCCCCAGCCCACTTTAAATATGTTTTTTGCGACCAACATTCCTCATTGGTCAACTTTCTTAAATAAAAATACCCATTTTTTCCGTTTTACTTATGGTTCCTTGGGCTAACTTGATGGCGGACCTCTTCAAGGAGGACTCCAACTATGTGGGCCACTACCTTTTATTGCAATTTACCAAAATCCCAGGTGCTCCCTTGGGCCGCCCAGGTCCCCTCCAGATCGAGGCACCCAAGTCCCCTGACGCCAAGTTACACCTTATTATGGACTCCCCTCTGGGTCCACTCAAGCTGTTATGTTCCTCACTTACCTGGTACTATATGTTGCGCTCTACACCCTTGCCTGGTGTACCTTTTGCACAGGCACCATTTGAGGTGTCTTCTTTCCCTTTTTCTTAATGGCTAGTTCCCTAGCAATGTGGGTTTGCATCCCACATCACCTTGCTGGGAATGAGAGAGTTACAGACACTCTCTTGACATTAGTTGACCAACCCTTTTATTATATGTGCATAAGAATTATTCATGTGGGACTTTCATTATTAGTAAATTGGGTGCACTGGCCGATTTGTCACTGCCACAATGGTGCTCACCGCATTTTTCTCATTTGGTTTTGTATTGGTGCATCTCAGCGTTATTCTTGCAACTACCAATTGGGAAGTGCCCACCCTTCCTGCTCATACCTGGTGGTCTTGAAGTTTTCATGATCCTAATGTCATGATTCCCCACCTTTCTCCCAAGATGTACTCAGAAATTCATCAGGCCCTAGCTTCCCTTAAGCCAAAACCCTCATTAGGGAAAAATAATTTGTCTAGTTCACATCCGCTTTTGTGAGGAGTGGATCTGTTGTCCCAGTTGTCTCCTGAGGCGGGTGACTGGGTTTTTGCAGTACTCCGCACACAGCCACTCTTGTGGCAAGCAGAAGTTTTGGAACAGGTCTTGGAGCAGAATTGACCTGATGAAGCATCCCTCCATTCCTTCTTCGAGTTCTTTTCTCTGCATCAAGTGGGTCAGCTGATGAAAGTATACTTGAGTGAATTCTGCGAAAAAGCCCAGGCTTTGCCATTAACTGATGAGGTTAAAACGTCATTTCTCCATTTGACCTTGGACATATTGATGCTAAACTCCCCAATTTGGCAGTCACCTCCTTCCAATTTTGATCATCTTGTCAAAACCCTTTGGGGTAGTTTCTCCGCCCCAACCTGGAAGGGGCCAGGTAATTTTGCCATCATTGGATCAAATCATATAAATATGGAAGCTGAAAAGTCACACGCGCCTCTTGAAATGAGGGAATCTTGTCCTTCTAATCCTTCTACTTCTTCTAAATTTAGAACTGTAAAGGGGTATAGCCCAAGAATGAAGTAAAGGTTTCAGATGATTTCACTGCAATGATGTCACCCATGGTCATCCCTATAGATATCGCGTCCTCAACTAGTGATATTTCCTTGAATCATGAGATGCTTCCCACTGATTTCCTCCCTGTCTTGGCGGAAATTGGGAACATCGGAGGGTCCAAACCTGAATTTAACAAAAAAAGGATTCTGTTATTATTTTTTCTCCCCAACACATTTCCAAGGTGCATGCTGAGGCATCGGCTCTGGGCTTGGGGGTGATGACCCTGGATAGTGATGCACACCAAACCCTTGGAATGAGTGTGGGTTTGTTGGAGCTGGAAAACGCTTTTTTATAACGTGACAATTTATCCCAAACCAAACCATTTATTTGCTCATATGGTATGGATGAGGACCCTATTTCGGTATATCAGATTACTCCTGAGAACCCTCGTTTGACCCCTACCATGATTAGGGGTTCTCAGGAAGTTGAAAAGGAACTTTGTCACAAATATAAAAATGTATATGCACCTGTAGAGGGTGTGGTGGGATATGTGGCCTCAGTAGTAAGAGTGGCCCACTATCCCTCCCCCTTCTATGATTCCAAGACATACCCTGATGGCTTGTTCAAGCCAAAGGAAGAATTTTCTAGTGAGTTGATGGCGTTTTCTGCGTTGAATAAATCCCATTATGGATACTTCTTGTTAACTGCTCCCTTACATCTCTTATGGAAAATTCAGCACAACTATTTTGGTGGATACTGGTGCCTCAAATAATTTTATTGACCAAAACCTTGCTGACTACCTTGAGTTGAGTTATTCACCAGGTGGTATGGTTAGAGGTGGGGCTTCTCAAGGTATCCTCACACTGAAAGTCATGGAGTCAGTCGATTTCTAGGTAGGCTCTTATCTATTGTCTGACCAGTTTCAAGCTATCAGAAACCTCTTGTCCCCCATTATTTTGGGTGTTTAGTGGTGGCGGAAGTTTGACGTCAGAACTAATTTAAAAGAGAACACTTTATACTTGTTTTTAACAAATGGTCACCAGTTGATTGTTCCTTTGTCTGAGGATAACGCCCAAGGAAAATTACCTCATTAGCCCAATGTTCCCAGTCCATATCTTGCCCCTTTGCTGAAGCCCACTGTGGGACTTTCCTTAACTTCCTGTTTGGAGGAGTTGGCATCTTCTTTTGATGCAGCTTCAGCTAGTACGCTATCAGAACATTTCAAGTTTGATTGTGAATTTAAACTCACTGTGTATCTGGTGCGTATTTCTTCCCCCATATACCCATTGATTGTCTGGGAGGAAGAGATTTAGATGTATGGGTGAAGGAGCAGTTGGCCAAAGGTGCCATCTTTCAGCGTACCTCCCCTGTTTGCTCCCCACTGCTCTTTGTGGAGAAGGCTGATGGAACTTTACATCCATGTGTCAATTATGGAAATTTAAATAATGTGACTGTACCCAACCTCCATCCCATCCATTTAGACTCCCAGATTGCACGCTATGTGGAAAAGGCAAAAGTTTTCTCCAAGTTGGACTGCCTCAATGCATTCAATCAAATCTGGATAAAGAAAGGACAGGAGTGATTAACCGCATTCTGTACCAGAAAAGGGATTTTCCAGTTCCAGGTTATGCCCTTTGGGCTTAAGAATTCCCCTGCCATCTTTCAATGCCGCATTGATGCTGCGTTGGGGGACTTGTTGGGGTATATGCGGTTGCCTACATGGATGACATCCTGGTGTTTTCCCCCAATCAGGAGTCACATACAGTACACCTTTGACAAGTAGTGGAGAGATTGAGGGCCACTTGCCTTACCCTCAAGATTAGTAAATGCGAATTCTTCAAGTCCCAGGTTACTTTTCTGGGCAACGTTGTTTTTGACCAGGGCCATATGATAACTCTAGACAAGGAGAAGGCTATTCGTGAGTGGCCTACCCCCACCTCTGTCAAGGAACTGAGGAGCTTTTGGGGACGTGTACGTTCCTCAAGAAGTTCACACCCAATCTCTCCAAGGTGGCAGCTCCCTTATATAAGGCCAGCGGTGCCAAGGTGCTTCAGTGGTCCCCCACTTTGGAGGATGCTTTTCAAGCGGTGAAGTGCACCTTGTTATCACATCCATCCTTCGCCATGTTGACCCTGCCAAGGAGTTCATTGTGTCCTCAGATGCTTCCAACTTTGCCATTGCAGCTGCCCTGTTACAGGTGGGTGAAGATGGGTCTGATCATCCAGTGGGATATTTTTCTAGGAAGATGTCTCTGCATGAGTTAAATTACGCCGTATATGACAAGGAGTTATTAGCAGTGGTGGAGACGCTGGTTTATTGGCGTCATCACTTACATGGCTCCTCCCAACCATTCTGGGTACGCACAGACCACTGAGCCCTGTTGTACTACCATGCTCCACATGTTCTAACACCACGTCAGACCCGTTGGCATGAGACCCTTTCCCTATTTACATTTTCTTTTGAGTTCACCCAGGGCAAGGAGAATGGTTTGTCGGATGCTTTGAGCCGCAACCCTGCTTTGGCTCCCAATCCAAAGGAGGTAGAGATTCACAACACCCGGTTGATGATTCCACCAAGTATGATTCAATCTAACTTCCTAAGTCCAGGGTACATACACCAGCGCTCATGCCTCTGGAAAATGCAGCAGAATATAGTATGTTTAGAAAGGTAGTTCTTTCTCAGCTGTTATCAGCTGTTTATGCTGTTATTCTCGCTAAGAGCGCCCTGAATCAGGAGAACTTATCCAGGGGTTATCACATGAAGGATGAGATGGTGTGGTTTCAGGGGCGCCTATGGGTTCCTGCTGGACCACTGCGCCTGGAGATCATCCAGGACCATCATGAAGGAATCACTGTTGGTCATCCTGGGAAAGCAAAGACCTTGGAGTTTATACGACGCACTTACAATTGGAAGGGCTTGCCTGTTCAGGTAGGGCGGTACTGTAAAGAGTGCCTGATCTGCAATCAAATTAAACCCAATTGGCAACCTTTAGCTGGCTTGCTGGTACCAGTCCAAAAGGCTGAAGGGCCCTGAACTTCCCAATCTGTGGATTTCATTGTGGAGTTACCCATTTCAGATGGGTATGATGCAATCATGGTGGTGGTGGACCGCTTTACAAAGTTCGCCCACTTTATTCCTTGCAGAACAACCATAACTGCTGCTGAAATGGCCAGGCTCTTCGTCGCCCATGTATTTGCGCTTCATGGGGTTCCTCAAGAAATCATTAGTGACTGGGGACCCCAGTTCACCTCCATCTTTTGGAAAGAGTTGTGTAAAACTCTTCAGATTTGCCCCTGCCATTCAACTGCCTATCACCCCCAATCAGATGGGCAGACTGAGTAGTGAACCAGTGCTTGGAACAGTTTCTGCGTTGTTACACCACCGCAGACCATTCAGATTGGGTTCCTCACCTTCCCATGGCCCAGTTTAGCTACAACAACAATTTGCATTCATCAATCGGTTGTTCACCCTTTTTTGCTAACCATGGCTTTAACCCTGCTTTTAACATGGAGCCCAGCTGTGGCTCCAAAGTGGAAGCGGTGCTGGACTTTGCTAAAACTCTCAAGAAGGTCCATCAGGGGGTGTCCACAAGTTTGGAGGCGACTATGCTGGTTTATAAGGAGAATGCCGATGGAAAGCGCCAAGTGGGTCCAGCATACAAGGAAGGGGATCTTGTGATGCTTGATGCTCGCAACATCCCTATCAAGCAGCCATGCAAAAATTTGGTTCCAAAGAGGATTGGTCCTTACCGTGTATTTAGAAAGGTGGGTCATGCCTCATACCAGTTGGATCTTCCCTCCGCGTTTTGGATATTCTCCATCTTTCATGAAAGCAAATTGACATTGTTTGAGGGCCCTCCACCTGTGACTACCGAGGCTTATCTTGTGGATGGGGCGCTGGAATGGGAAGTGGAGGAGATAGTAGACTCCCGCTGGGTTAAGCGACGCCTTGAGTACCTGGTATCCTGGAAGGGGTTTGACGCAGCAGAGAACAGTTGGGTGCCAGCACGGGATTGTGTACATGCCCAAGACCTGATCAAATCATTCCATAATCGTTTCCCTGAGGCTGCAGGATCTCAGCCTAAGCCGGCCGTTGCTGCTATGAAGTTGCCACCAGCACATAAGAACTTCTCCTTAGCAAACGCCCCTGGAGGGGGTGGAGCCCAAGAAGGAGGAGAGGGTAATGTCATGGTTGGATGACTTGATAGTGGGAACTGATGCTAGAGATAAGGCTGGGTGACAGGAGGCCTAGAAGGTGAAACTTCAGGCTCTTCCTGACATGAAACACACCTTAGATCAACGCTGGGTGCAAGCCAAGCATGCCTAGGTTGATACTAATGGGGTGCAAAACGCCCAGCCTCTTATCTCAGTCCAGGCACTGAAACAAATGATTTACATTACAAATGAAGATGGTTCAATTCGGTTAATTGAAGAGCAAGGGTTTGAATCCCATTCAAGTTATGAAATTTTAAGTTTGGGTAAAATATGGCTTCAATAATTACTTAAGTGAAGGCACTTTCGGTGTATTTTACAATAATGGATGGAAGCATCTGTTTATTGGAGCATCAAGGCTTGGGCGCACTTCTGCAGAACCTGAATTTCCCCAGCCCACTTTAAATATGTTTTTTGCGACCAACATTCCTCATTGGTCAACTTTCTTAAATAAAAATACCCATTTTTTCCGTTTTACTTATGGTTCCTTGGGCTAACTTAATGGCGGACCTCTTCAAGGAGGACTCCAACTATGTGGGCCACTACCTTTTATTGCAATTTACCAAAATCCCAGGTGCTCCCTTGGGCCGCCCAGGTCCCCTCCAGATCGAGGCACCCAAGTCCCCTGACGCCAAGTTACACCTTATTATGGACTCCCCTCTGGGTCCACTCAAGCTGTTATGTTCCTCACTTACCTGGTACTATATGTTGCGCTCTACACCCTTGCCTGGGGTACCTTTTGCACAGGCACCATTTGAGGTGTCTTCTTTCCCTTTTTCTTAATGGCTAGTTCCCTAGCAATGTGGGTTTGCATCCCACATCACCTTGCTGGGAATGAGAGAGTTACAGACACTCTCTTGACAGGATGCTCTATCCCACCTTTGCCTATTTGTAACAAGGCAGCCGCTATGGCTAAGTTAGAAGTATCATTAGACACAATGAACTCTTTTGAAGGGTTGATATGGCGAAGGACGGACATGGACAACAGGGTGCACTTCACTGCTTGGAAAGTATCCTCCAAAATGGGGGACCACCAAAGCACTATTGCACCGCTAGCCTTATACAAGAGTGCTGCCACCTCAGAAAGACTGGGCGTGAACTTCTTGAGGAATTTACACGTCCCCAAAAAACTCCTCAATTCCTTGACTGAAGTGGGGGTGGGCCACTCACAAATAAACTTCTCCTTGTATGGAGTTATCATGTGCCCTTATCAAACACGACGCTGTTCAGAAAAGTGACTTAAGACTTGAAGAATTCACATATACTTATCTTTAGCGTAAGGAGGGCTGCCCTTAACCTCTCCACCACTTGCCAAAGGTGTACTGCATGTGACTCATGATCAGGGGAAAACACCAGGATATCATCCAAGTAGGCAACCACGCATACTCCCAACAAGTCCCCCAACGCAGCATCAATGCGACGTTGAAAGATAGCAGGGGCATATTTAAGCCCAAAGGACATGACCTGAATCTGGAAGATCCCTTCTCTGGAATGGAATGCGGTTAACCACTCCTGTCCTTTCTTTATCCAGATCTGATTGAACACATTGAGGCAATCCAGTTTGGAGAAGACTTTAGCCTTCTCCATATAATGCGCAATCAGTGAATCCAAAGGGACGGGATGGAGGTCTGGTACAGTAACATTGTTTATATTCCCATAAACTACACAAGGGTGTAAGGTTTCATTGGCCTTATCCACAAAGAGAAGTGGGGAGCAAACAGGGGAGGCTCGCTGAAAAATCGCGCCTTTGGCCAACTGCTCATTCACCCACACATCTAAAGCCTCTTCCTCCCAGACAGTCAATGGGTAAATGGGGGAAGATATACGAACCAGATCCACAGTGAGCTTAAATTCACAATAAAACTCAGAATGATCAGGTAGTTCATTATATGAAGCTGCATCAAAGGAAGATTCCAAACCCTCCAAACAAGAAGGTAGGGGAACCTTTACAGAGGGCTTCAGTATTGGGGCGAGACTGAGGGTGTGAATGTTGGGCCAGTGGGGCAAATCGCCCTGGACGTTAGCCTCAGACAAAGGAACAACTAATGTGTGACCATTTTTTAATGTGAGGGATATGGTACTTTCTTTCAAGTTAGTCCTGACATCAAACTTTCGCCACCACTCTACACCTAAAATAATAGGGTAAAAGAGGTTTTTGATATCTTGAAAGTGGTAGGAAGGATGATGGTTGCCAACTTGGTAGTCCACTAAACCCCAAATATTCAGCATGAAATTACCTTGGGAAGCCCCTCCTCTAATCATACCAACTAGTATGTAACTCAGCTCAAGGTAGTCGCTAGGATTTGGTCCATAAAGTTTTTAGAAGCTTCAGTATCCACCAGAATAGCGGTGCTGAGTTTCCCTAAAGGGGAGATAAGGGTAGCAGTCAGTAGAAAATACCCCAAATGGTCTTTATTTAAAGCAGAAAACGCAGTATATCACCAACAAACACCTAATCTGGCATTAACATGTCACCCTGGTATGTTTTTGAATCAAAGAATGGAGAGGAATATTTGGTCACTCTTACTACTGAGGCCACATATCCCATTATATCTTCAGCAAGGGCATAAACATTTTTAGATTGTAAACGCAGCTCCTTTTCAACCTCCTGAGTGCTGAAAATCATGGAAGAGGTCAAACGGGGGTTTTGTGGGGTGATTTGATACACAGAAGTTCCATATCTGAGCTATGAGAGAGCAAATATGGCTCAGAGGTATATATGGTGTTTTTGTTATAAAACGCGTTTTTAGATGTGAACGACCCTATTCCCATAACAGCAACGGATTTCCCAACGTTATCTAAGGCCATCGCCCCCAGGCCCATCTTCCAAGATTCCTCTGGCTCTTTCTGAACGTGTTGTCAAAGTAAACCCCAATTGTTAAAATTGATTTTATGAACTTTGGCAGTAAGTTGGTAAATCACTACTTCTGGACCATGAAGAGTCCATATCCACCAGGTATGAGCAAGAATGGTGGGTATTTTCCAGTCGGAGGCAGCCAATATAATTCCAAGATTCTCCAACCCTCAGAAAGAAGAGGAAACAGCAGTGAGGCTAACCACAGCCAAATCCCACAGCTGGCGCACACTGTTTGCTCTTTGTGAAAGTCCCACATGGAAAAATTTTGTGCACATTAGATAATGCGGTTGGTCAAATAATTTAAGGAGATTATCTATAACTCTCCAAATTCAGTGAGGTGGTGCATGGAGCACAGAACCAACGCAAGGTAACTAGTTGCTAGAATAAAAGTTACTAGAGCCCAGCAGAGGGTGCTGGAGCAATAATAACTTAAATAGAGGAGGGAAATCATTAGAGTGAATAACTTACCAAAGATGATGAAATGCACAGAGCAAGAAGGTATAGGCATCCCAGGTTGGAGGGAACCTGGGCAGCCCAACGATGCACAAGGGGATAACTTTATTGTATTTAAAATTGAAAGGTTAATGTAGTGCAAGACCTCCACAAAGAGGTCCATGCACAGGATCATCCAAGATATCATAAGATGACAAACGGTGTACTTTAGCATGGGATTTTATTTATGTGGTAATTTGACAACAGAGAATGGTCTTGACATGTGAAATTTAAGGGAATTTGGGAAAACAATTAATTGAGGGAAGTGGTTCTAATCCAAGGCGTGCCAATAGGTGCACACTTACATTGGGCAAATGCTATATTGGGTAATTGACCAAACTTGGGTGATTGATTGTAAAAATGGCCGACCTGAGCTGGAAATTGCAAAAACTGAATGGGTTTCAAAACCCCTTTCACGTAAAAAACTGAAGAGAACCGTTTACCATTGTAACAAAGCAAGTTTGTTTTAATGCCCCTACTCTCATACAGGACCAAACTTCACTTGCTTCCATAGGACCAACTTGGGCATATTTTGCCTTTACTCAGCGTTGGTCTATGGTATGATTAAGGTCATGGAGGCCTGCTAACTTCACTTTCTTGGCCTCCCTGCAAGCATCTTTATCTCTCACGTTGGTCCTAAGGATGACGTCATTTTCCAGCCATAACACTTTTTGTCATCATGTGTTTTCTCTTCATGGGGTCCCTCAAGAAATAATTAGTGATTGTAACCCCAGTTTACCTCTTTATTTTGGGAATAGTTGCATAAGACTCTTCAGATTCGCCCCTGCCATTCAACTGCCTATCACCCCCAATCAGATGGGCAGACTGAACGCGTGAGCCAGTGCCTTTAACAGTTCTTGTGGTCTTACACCATTGCAGATCATTCAGATTGGGTTTCCCATCTCCTCATGGCCCAATTCAGGTATAACAACACCCAACATGCATCAATCAGTTGTTCCCCCTTCTTCGCCAACTAGGGCTTCAATCCCTCCTTCAACATGGAGCCCAGTTGTGGATCCAAGGTGGAAGCGGTGGTGGACTTTGCAAAAATGATCAAGAAAGCACACCAGGAGGTGAGCATAAATTTATATGCAGGCATGAAGGCTTACAAGGAGAACGCTGATGGAAAGAGATGAGTTGGACCAGTGTACAAGGGAGGAGATCTCATGATGCTGGATGCTAAAAACATGCCAATCAAGCAACCATGCAAAAAATTAGGACCAAAGAGGATTGGGCTTTATTGCATTGTCAAAAAGGTGGGACACGCCTCATACCAGTTGGATCTCCCCTCCTCTTTATGAATCTTTCCAGTGTTCCATGAAAGCAAGCTTATGTTGTTTTAGGGCCCCCACAAGAGACTCCTGAGGCTTATTTCATGGATGGGGCGCCGGAGTGGGAAGTGGAGGAGATTGTTGCCTCTCATCAGGTAAGAAGAAGACTCAATTATCTTGTATCCTGGAAGGGATTTGATGAAGCGGAGAACAATTGGGTCCCAGCACATGACTGCGCCCATGCCCAAGATCCAATTATAGCATTCCACAAGAGATTCCCTGAGGCTGCAGGATCTAAGTCCAAGAAAGCCATTGCTGCCTTGAAGTTGTCCCCTGCCCACAAAAACTTTTCCTTAGCATATTCCTCTGGAGGGGGTGGAGCCCAAAAAAGAGAAGAGTGTAATGTCATGTCATGTTTACATGACCTTACTGAGGGCACCAACAGCAAGGACAAGGCTGGGAGGCAGAAAATCCAAAGGTTCAAATTACAGGACCTTCCTGACCTCAAGCACACCTTGGACCAACGCTAGGTACAGGTTAGATATGCCCAGGTTGGTACAAGTGAGGTGCATAACGTCCAGCCCCTTGTTTCAGCACTTGTTCTAAAACAGACAAGTTCTTAATTAAATAATGATGTCTCAGTATGGTTAATTGGTGAATGGGGCCAAAACCCATTCTGTTTATTAAATTACTAGCTTGGGTCAGGTTCAACTTCAAATGATCACCCAGGTAAGGTTGGTTTTAAAGTATGTTACCTTGTTGGATGGAAACATGTGCCTATTGGTGCGCCAAGGCTTAGTACCACTTTCTCCAATCCATGGTTTCCCTAAGTTGGCTTAAATATGTTTTCTCATGACCAACTTTTCTTGTTAATCATTTTATCAATAATAAACCCCTAGTCATTTTATATTTAATCATATGTTGACTTTGGTAAACTTGTTCATGGACGTCTTCAAGGAGGTCTCACGCCATGTTAGCCAATTTATTTCTCTTAAAATTATTACAGTCTCAGGTACACCACTGGGCCTACCAGGTTTCCTCCAAACCAAGTCACCCATGCACTCTAGCCCTGTACAAAACTTAGTTATGAACTGCCTTTTGGGGCACAGCCAAGTTTTTGATTGCTTAATTTATTATTATTTTTACCATGCTAAACCCCTTGCCCAATGCCTTTTTAGCTCCAGCTCTCTCTGCTGGTATACTTTTATTGTAACCTTGATGACTAGTCCCCTTGCGTTGGTCCTGTGCTCCGTGCACCACCACACTTAATTTGGAGAGTTATATATACTCTCCTGACAGTTTGTGAACAGTCTAATGTTGAACCTAAAAATAATATTTGCTTGGGTTAGCCTGAATAACATTGAAATTGAATAAGTATGTTCACTGCTTTTTTGATCACTTGCACAAAGCCTTCAACCAGTTACACAATGTCTTTCTTAAGATCAAGCTTTCTAAATATACTTTCTTCAAGAAGTAGTTAAAGTTAAGATATTATATATGCGCAAGTAATTATTACCATTAGGAGATAAGGTTGAATATCACAGATGTTCCCATCAAGACTATGAGTTATTTAGGTCTTCTAGGGTATAATGGGTACTATTGGCATTTTTGCCCCCATTTTTCTAAATCAGACAAACTAATTGGTTTATTTTATTTACAAAAAGTGCCTTTAAATAGAAACACAAGAAATTACATGCCTTCAATGCTCTACAATTAGGCTTAAATTTTGGCCTCAATGTTGATCCACCTACAGTTTATTAAACTTATATTCTATTTATGAATGCTAGTGATGTATCTGTGGATGCTATTTTAGCTCAACATGACATCTTTTAAGACTAATCTATTTTGTATCATATAAAAACTATAATATATTGCTGATATTAAAGTTGTCACTGAACTGAAGATTCTTTCCCTGACTCTGGCCTAAAACATTTCTTCCCTTATCTAAATGGCTTCACATTCACAATTATGACCAATGACTGCTTAAATTTCTGCAGCACGCAAAGATCCTCAATGATTATTTATCCCTCTGAGCCTAAAACTTCAGATTTATTATCCAATATTTGTAAATTGCCCTGTTGAAAACTATTGGAATTTAGATAGGCTATCTAGGATTCCCATTCTATTGGTTCTCATTGCCAAAGAAAATCAATTTTTAATTTTATTGGCCTTTTCAAAAATTAGATTAATGTTATTACTGAAGTGTACTTGAATTGTAGAAGAAGACTAAATATAAGCAGATCCTAAAGGTCATCTACAAACTGGTCAAGTACAAATTCTGCTAAACTTTTGACACTTTTCCAAAAAAAATTTGGTGATAGAGACTCACACCTAGGTGATACTTAGTGATGTTGAAATGGCCCATTAATGGCTTTGTAGCTATTACTACTGGGAGGACATGATTTCCATTATACAAGATGTTGTGTATATTTATTAACATGCTAAACCATGACCACGTTAGTATAAACTCAAATATGAAGCCACTACTGTAAGTCCCAATACCCACCCATTTATGTGGACTGTGATCAATATCACTTTGGGCATAAGAAGGACCCCAGGCATCCCATAGCTCCTCTTTATCAGTTAAGTACAGATCATGTGATAGATGAGCAATGGGTTACTGCCTTTCCCCAAGATCCTCACTCTCTTCCATCTTTCTTTCTACTTTATTAAACATATTAGAGGTGGTTTTCATGGAGATGGTCCAGTCTGGGGACATCCAGCAGTATCCTAGGGCTCATCCCAATCATAGCTTAGTTAACTAAAATAAGCAAGAATTGTCCAAATCTTCCTTAATAAAAATAAACTCAGGCAAGCCAAACAAGCCATAATGTGTCATTAATAGTAAGATGGATTGCAGATGATCCCTCAGGTTATTTGAAATACTTCAAGAATATTCTATTTACTCTTAGTTGATATGGACTCAGGAAAAATAGCTGTATTAATACATTAATTGGAACAAATTTGAGCGAAACTGGCTCTACAAATCCAAATTATTCACCAACCTCTAACATGAGACATTGTCAGGGACTGGCGTACCACTGTCCTGGTTGGGGGTAGCTAACCATGAACTAGCATAACCAAGGGTTTGGATCCAGTATGACCAGGATACTAGATGCATCCAAATAGAAGAAATAATGGGTTTACTGTTATAATAAATGTCCACAGATATGATTTTTGGAGAGTAAAAGTGGAAGGGCGTTCCTTCATAGTTTGGAGTGGTATATTGTGATGTTAACACTTTAGTAAATAACTTTAATATTGTTTGCATGATTAAAAATATTTTTATTGACCACAAAGATTAACCATATAGATTCCATGGTTTTATATATCATTCAACTTCCTGGACTTACCTAAGATTAATTATTTTAAAACAGTGCACTATTCTTCTCTGGAGCTTGTGGGATTGTGATTAGCATATGACATTGAAAGGCAAAATAAAATTGTCTCAGTCTCATTGTAAATTCGTTTTGGTGCAATTAATTAATATTATCTGAAGCTTATGGAGATTTACCCCAACACAATATTCTTCCAGGATTAGCAAATCAGAATATGCCACAGACTTGGTCCTGAGCCAGTGCTTTAAGCCACTTTTCAATTTCCATCTCCCTCTCATATAGATTCAAAAGTCCTCCTTAAAGTATATAACCAGTTAGATTTCTATTTTTAGTACCTTTACAATAAACCTAGAATTCCCTTACTTTGCTTTCCATGGAATCTGTTTCTACACTATCTTACTACTTTTTTAAGACAATCTGTAAAAGCATGTCGCATCCACAAAATGCTAATAATGCTCATGGAGTGGGCGCACCAATCCATTTATCCAGTGACAAAATTCACTCCTTGACTGAGCTTATGAGAATTTATGACTCTGCTCTTGTTTGCTGACCTGTCTCTCACATTGCACATGCTGTGACCACAATTTGCCTTGCCAATACATTTCTGATTTAATGCAAACATGAATTTACATCCCCCTACTATCCTATCTGATTATATCCAGCAACTAACATCTGCATTAATTAGAGAAAAAGTTGTAGTCCCAGACTCCTCTGCCTTTTGGGGTAGCACCAAAAAGTTCCGTTGTTGCCCCATTTCAATTATTTGGTTGGTATAGGGCCTTTAATATATATTTGAATAGATTTACTCCTCATGTACCCTTTATAATATCCCTTTCAAGAGTCACTAAGTCTGCTGAGCCCCCTGGTATTATGTTTTCTCCACTGGGCATTAACACACCCAGATAAAATGAACAGTTTTTTACAATCAATAGCATCCATGACAACTACTCCCTTTATGCACTTTATTGTTGTAAGCATTGACTTATTGGTCCTCTCCCAACTGCTAGTCAAGGACATTGATTCATTATCCTGTCAGTATATCATCTAACAATATGTGTCAATGCCATCTCTGTATTTAATGACACTGTGAAATGCCTGCATATTTTCTATCTATTAATGTTAATACTCAAAACTGGAGCCCAGAGGTCCTGTTATTTTAAAATGTTTAGTTGTTTACTTACAAAATGTCCAGAGATTGAAAGCCTTTTTTGTATTTACTTAAGAATTTTTACACCTATATAAACCTTTCATCAATGGTTTGTGAGGAGGGCCAATGTTACTTATTATATATCCTAGGAAATTAGAAGCTGTTAATATAAACAAATGGAATTCCTACATACCATTATATTTATTGGACTATTTATTTAACAAAAGAATTCAAAAATAATTCCAATCATGGCTTTATATGCACATGAGTATCATCTGACATTTAATATATGACCTCTTATGATACTTTAGTCCCAAAGCTGCTAGTATAACTGTTGGGCTTTTCCATTTATGTGTGAAGCCTCAACCTTAGGTTTCCTATATATTTTATTCATTCATTAATTATTTTGTATATATATAATATGGTGAGATCCTCTAAAACCTTGATTTTTATTTAAATGTGGTGAGACACCAAATCTAGTTAAGACTTGAAGATATTATCTTTAAATTACAAATTACTAAGTAATCCTATCAAATGATGAGCTTATGGGTACTAATCATTTTTCTAGTGATCCACCAACCTATGGAATTTAGTGCTCTTCCTCCCCCCAAGAACTTCTTCAAATCAAGTTCACTAACTCCATATAAACTGGATCATCTTAAAATATTTCTAATTCTTCCCTGGTACTATAAATAATACACATATTTTATTAAATAAAGTTCTAGTTTACTTAATTAACTATATCATTGTTGGCTAGAAGTTACAAAACTTAAGCTAAAATTTTAAACTTTAGGTTTATCCTGATGGTCAATTTGAAGAGTCTGAAAACCACTGAGTTAGTTGGATGACTCTTTTCCCAGCTGACCTAACAAAAAATATAAGAGAAATTTCAATGAGATAAATCATCTTTAATCTATTGCCATGGAATCTTTATCCCACATTTTTGATAAGAGAAGCAGATAATACTAATACATCCCATATGACTCTCCCCTAATATTAATAGATATATTTGTCTTTGTTAATAATCAACAATCAGGGGGTAGTTATAACAATCTAAACACCACTTGATCCAGACCACAGCAAGTAATATTACAAATGAACCAAATGCTTCATTACCAACGTATATCAAGGAACTGTAGTGAGTTACATTAATATTAGATTCCTTCCATATGTACTCTCTTACAGGATCTTGAGGGAGCTTTGTTAAGGTCCACAATAAAGTCAATAACTGTTTAAACTTATCACCCTTCCCTATCTGGCCTTAGTTAATCAAGATTAATTATTGTCAACTAATATAGACAATCTAAAATCAGTTTTTAGATTAATTCTTTCCCATATGTTAAATTACTGTTTCTAGATGACAAAGAAAAACAAAATATAAGATAAATGGACCTTAGATGGAAGAAAAATCTTATCAGAAGGCACTACAATCACCCACAAAGGGTCTGTATCCTGACCATACTATTCTTATTGATTGGTCTTTATTTAATTATATCAGTCAGTTTTTATAAATTTATTAAGAAATTTCTCTTCTTTACATTTAGAGTATCCCTGTATAGTGCATAGTGTAAGTATTGTTACTCTATGTTTTGTCACTCAGTTTCTATCACTGGAAAAAGTATTTACTCCCTAGTGTAACTTTGAAATTTGGTAAGACAAAATACAGCTCAAAATATAAAAAGAAAAAACAGATATTAATGAAGTCAATACATTAATTAAAATATACTAATTAATTTAAGATAACACTTATCCTTAAGTCACATTACTAAAAATACTCACATTAAATTAGATAAGTTTAAAAAACTGACTTCCTTTATTGGTGATATTATTTTGAATTATGTAAAACTTACCAAAACATTTTATTATAAACTATGGTGGTAAATCTGTAAAAACTTTACATGTAATAAGTAAAATTTCAATTATAGTATTCAAATGATGGCTAACAATTAACAAGAATTTATTAGAATTAATTTTAAAATTAGGATTGTTATCTTTAACCATTCTACTTAGACAATACCCTAGGAATTGAATCATGATACTAAGATAAAAAGATGTTTAAATAAAGATGAACAGAAACATGTATTTTTATGATTTGTCCTCATTACATATGCAGTCTTAATATAGTAAAATTATTTTAATTTATAACTTTTTTTAATTATAATATAAATTAAAATATATAACAATGTTTTAAGTATAATCTATTTGTTAAGAAGGTTACTTGAATATTGATACAAAAAGGCTTAGCAATATTTTAAGTAGATAAAATAGGTTAGCTTGTTATAAGGATATAATGATATGCCCACACCATAAGTAAGAAATTAAGTTAAACTTACAGTATTTTATTTAATATAAGTAAACTTGCATATAATTTCAAGAAAACTATATAAAAAATCTTATGAGAATGTTTTTAAGTATCTATATGCTTATAAAGTTACTTGAAATATTCAAACATCATGGTAAATTAGTTTAGGTCAAATTGCTTTAATTATGCTCAATAAAAACCTTAAAATTGTGTAGAAAATTGGAGTAATTGTTTTAATAGATTAAAAAATATTTGTAGTTTATATTAGCATATGTTTATATAGCTAGTGACACTTTTATATATCATTTACTAACATTATAATCACTTGATTTATTTTATCTTTATGACTAGCTGATGTAAGCATTTTTAGAGTATATCAGTATGTAGCATGACTTCTCTTACATTTATTTAAACGCTAGACTAAGTTACCCAGCATTACTTGGGCTTATTATTTTCCTAAGGATTTAAAATGATTATTTTAGATTCTATATCATTAGAAAATTATATAGATTTTATATAAATAGATAAACTAACAAACTTCTTGGTTAAAACCATTTAATGTATAAAACCATTTAATTATCAACTGTTTAGTAAAACTATACTTAAACTATCTAATCAATCAAAAACTATTCTCATAGAGGTTGGCTATCCTCAGGTTTTCCATGACAAGGGGCACATATGGTGCACAATAAACTGTTGTTTTCAAGATCAGCCATCTGCTGAGAGGATTTTGTAGGTTTGTATATAAATATTACAATACTGGTTTGGTATAATAAGACAGTATAATAAAATGAAAATCAAATTTTAGTCTAAAGAACTTAATTTTATTGTAGATAAGAGGGGGTTTCATATTTGTTGATAACTAATAATTAATTAGGATTCTGATGCTTTGCAGGGAACCAGAAAATTGGGACAAAAGGAATTAAATTTGAGGTGCTGATGTTTGGCTTTTGAGGTATATGTAAGTATATCCTATTCTCATAACACTCCCCCTATTCATTTTGGTGTCAATGAAGTTTTAGGTTATTTCTGTTAATAGTATATTGGTAGGGTCAAGAGTCTTGGGGTTAGATTCTTCATCAACTCCCAGTTGATAATATCCAGAGAAAAGGTCAGTGTTGGTAAAATATTTGTGCCCCCCATGGAGTTCAATATATCTGAGATAAACAGTAAGGTGTATGCATTCTTTTTGGTTACTTTGCTAAGTGGGATATAGTCAATGCACATTCTGAGCTTGCCATTTTTCTTAGGTGCAACAAAAACAGGAAAGGCCCATGGTGACTGAGAGAGTCAATGAGTCCGCTGACTAAACTTTTCTAAATTTCCTCCTGAACAAATTTTTCACGGGCTTGGGGAAGTTTATAGGGCGTTTGCTATGGGTTTTGCATTTCCCACATCTATGTGGTGAGATCCTAGAGTTGAGAGGGGTATGTCATCACCCTCATGTCAGATATTTTCATGGTATAGTTCTAAGATTTTGTTTACTGAGTTTTCTGAGGGTTTGTTAAGCTCAAGATCTGAATTTGGTCATCTAACTTAGAACAGAGGTAGGTTGAGATTTGGGAAAAACACTCTTGTTGGGCATCAGCATTGGAGTATATCTTGATGGGTTTCATTCCATTATCAGTCTGGATATACCACTGGTTAATATTAGAGTTTGCATTGATGCCAAATTATGTCAGGGCCTGGCGGGACAGTAACATAAATGGTCATGGTCAAAGGCAGTAGCATCAATGGATCTGATTTTTTCAGCAATCTCAATGGGTAGGTCATAAACTTATTTGTAGCAGGCTTGTTGGGTGTCTCCAGCCATGAGGAACATTAGGTCACTGTGTAGTATATCTGCATAGCCAATATCTAGAGGGAAATTCTTTGTAGCAAAGTTGGCTGATGAGCCAGTGTCTAAGATAATTTGAAAGGTATAACCAAAAAGAAATCCAACAGTACATTGTGCACCAGTACTACTGAAAAGGGTTCCTTAAGGTTTTACTGCACCAGATCTGAGTTGAGCCATTCCAATTGCTTGATAAAGGTCTTGAAGGAGTGCTGGACTGGATATGCACAGGTCTTCAAGGCTGATGAGGATCACAGTATCTTTCAGGATTTTTGTAGCAGAAACTCCTTCAGGTGATATGAGGGAGGCACAGGTCAATTTTTCACAAGTTGTTGAGGTAGGAAAAATGAAGTAGATGCTAACTTCTTCTTCATGGTGCTTTTCAAGGTGTGGATTGGTTAATGATCAGGGTCAATAAATTTTTCAGTTGCATGTTGAGTTTTTAATAGATGTGTTGATGCAGTTTGCCGTAGAGCAGTGCCTTGAATGGGTTGCTCATGGGGCAAGTGATTTTGGTCTGGCTCAAAGTTCTTGGCAAAGGCAGGAAGAGGTAACTGGTCCCAGTTTTGGTTTTGAGGGCATGGTTCATCACCCTCTTCCATGGGTACTTTTTTTAGAACTAATGGTCTTTTCCATGGGTACTCCAGTGGGTACTTGTTGACTTTCTTTTACTGCATTAAGAAGATCTTCAATTTTTATTCTTAACAAGTTATGTAGTATGTGGTTGGATATTTTATTATTAATTTTTTTTCAGCGGCATAAGCTTCCATCAGAAGAAGGATTTATTTCTGGTCAAGCTCCTAGGGTGGAGCCTCAATGTAACGTATAGGGTTTTATTGGATAATCTGGGTGTTATGGTGGTAAGGTTGTTGCTGCATGTAGTTTAATTGCTGAGGATAACTTGTAACTGCTTGATTTTAATGAGGTGGTCAATTTGGGCATGGGTCATCCAGGTGAATAACTTAACAATAGAAACATGGTACATGGGATTGGCAAGATTAGTAGCCAGGTTCATTGCAGTTGTGGCAACGCATGTTGCTTTGGGTATCCTGTCCCTGAACCATCATTGTGAGATTCTTCAGTTAAGCTGAAAGAGTAGAAATCTCAGAAGCCATTTCAGAAGGTGAGGAGATTGGCTTCATCTTGGGGATGTCCTCATCATAAGGGCTTTCATCAGTTAACTGGTAATCTTCAGTTTCCCAAAACTCATTTCAGTGATGAGATGCTAGGTACTAGGTAGGTATAGCTTTGGCAGGCATAAATAGCATCATTATCATTTATAGGATGTGCAATCAGCTTAGCATTCAGGTAAGGTTTTTCCAAGGCATCAAGGAACCAGCCAAGGAGTTGAGATCCATATCCTCAGTATGTTGGTAGCCAGCCTGGTACCATTGTCCTACTAGGTCTTCAAAGATGTCCAAGAAGCAGTTTAATTTTGGGTAGTCTTTAGATGGATATGGTGGTACTTCTCATGTAGCTGAATCTTGAAGAGGTGGAAATTGGCATGTGCATGGTTTTTCCAGTTGCCCTATGAGTCAAACGGTGCATTGGCACAGTGACAGCATTAGGCAGTGCCAAGAGGAGGGAGTAGACATCCTGGAGTTGTTGACTGGGAGGGACTTCACAAATTATCACCCCATGCATTGTAGGCTGCAGGCCATTATTCAATTGGGCCATCATCAAACTTGAACAAAGCTTGGTGAGTACACATACACTTGATAGCCATTGCAGTTTTTTCAGATAAGGCTGCTCCCCATAGAATATGGAGGGCTATGGTTTGTATTGGGCAGGATCACCAATTTCTCATGAAGTTTAGCTATCTTCAGGTTTCTCACAACAAGGGGCATGTATGGTGCACAATAAACCGTTTTTTTCAATGTCACCCATCTGCTGAGAGAATTCTGTATAAATGAACATAATTATTGCAATACTGGGTTGGTATAATAAGATGATATAATGAAATGAAAGTCAACTTTAATTTTAAAAACTTAATTTTATTGTAGATAAGAAAGGGGTTTTATATTAGGTATGTAATAATTAATTGAGGTCCTGGTGGCTTGCAGAGAACCAGTGAATTGTGAAAAAATGAATAAAATTTGAGGTGCAGTTATTTGGCTTTTAAGGTATCTGAAAGTACCTCATATTCTCATGACACTATTTATCTCTTACCAAAATCAATTAACCTATAGATATAATCACCCAATCACTAGCTGCTTACTAAAGCCATAGAGACTATTAATTAACCAAATGGCCAACAACCACTTGGTAAAGCCATTTAAACTATTTAGTAAATGAATATCAATTGGCAGAGCTGTAATGATACCAATTACCACCATAATCAATATAATTTTCATATCTTACATATAAAGCTTTTTATTTTTACAAAAAATCTGCCTTTAAGGTACAAATGGACCCACTCCCATCCACCCAGATTCAACTTTCAAAGCTCCTCAGGCTTTAGTTTTGGCTGAATAGCACATACATGTAAAAACTTGCTGATATTGAAATATAATTTTTATTAATCCACAATTGATAATTTAGAATTTTAATTCTAGAATTTTTTTGCCAATTAGAATTTAGTTGGGTAGGCTTTATACTGGTGGATGAGGTGGTGAGTGAGGTGAGATGGTGGGTGAGCTGAGGTGGTGGTTGAGGCAAGGTGCTGGTTAAGGTGAGGTGGCAAGTGAGCTAAATTAAGAGTTTTAATTTTATTTTGTTTAAGCTGGTAGCCATGGCTTTGCCTGATTTATTGATTTTACATGGATTGCCCATGCTTCACTACAGTATTTAGAACTTACAATTTTTTTCTAAAATATTTTAGTTTTTACAAGTGGAGTTACCTGGCGTTGCTCAGGTTTATTTTCAAACTCACACTGACATAGCCTATAGGCTGTGCCAGCACTACTCTCAAGCCACTCAGACTAACAGCTTCACTGTTGCCCTTGCAGCTGGTGAGCTGGTTATCCTAAAATTTACCTAATAATCTACTTAAAACTATAATACTGATTTTTGCTTAGTTTCAGATGAGCAATTTGATGAATTATTAGCAAATATTTGCTAATTCTCACCCACTCACCCAAATAGATTGAACCTATTAGACTTAAAGGTTCCAGAGTCAGTCAGTACACCAGTCAGTGAATAAGTTTTATTAAGTAGAATAAAAAAATTGGCTTTGAGGTGCACAGACCCCCTCTCATCCACCTATATCCAATTTTCAAGACTCTACATGCTGTAGTTTTGGCTGGCATCACACGGTTTTATTAAAAGTAATCGAGGTGGGTTGACCTTGGGACAAATGTACTATACCGAGATTTTTCTAGCCAGTACAGGTTTCGAACATGTAAACAAACCTGCACTAGAGTGGAAGCAGGAATTATCCTGCCAGGCTAACCCTTTGCTTTTATCAATATAGATGGATATTTTTATCCGAGAATACAATCCATTTTAATAGATCTAATTACAATCATTAAAATTAAAATCAAATTATTGTTTATTCGAGAAAAGCAATTAATAAAAAACACAAGTTTACTATACTGTATTCAGACCAAAGTTCATCTAATAAATCTATCGCTACAAACCAAAATTTTTATTTGAGTTTATATTCCAATTTACTTGTTTAGATAGTATGCGATTAGTATTTATAAACACTGCATGTTTATTACATTAAAGTACTTTTTGTTTGGACCATCTAGTACTAAAAAAAAAGTACTTTTTGTTTGGTAAGAAAAGCTTAAATTAGAAGTTTAATATGATGTGTAATTCATATGAATTTCTTCACTTACTGAAATCTAATTCTAACCTAGTTCTGTTGACAATTTCATCTGATTTCTGTTTAATTACACAAGCATATACTTGGCGGCTACTGACTTTTTCTAGGTGAGCGACGTACTCTTCTCATCTATACTGATCGATATATTAAAGGACCGCTTATTTTGTATAGCCTTTTATGTAAGAATTTTTTATTCACATTTCAATAAAGCTAACCTCTATTTAACTCTGGGATGCTTATTTTTATATAATCTTTTTTAAAACCTTGTGTTTATTAACACTTTAGTTTTTTACATGATGGTTGTTTTTAATGTTTTAAACCATGTTTAAGAAGCATTACCTTGTCTATTAAGATTTTAAAGTTAGACGTTTATATTTATGATAAAAGTACTTTGGATACGTTAAACTTTAATTGTTTTAATTGTGATTTATATGTTTTTAATTGTAAAGTGTATGTTCCGAGGCTAGCTTCGTTCAAATAATACTTTTTGTAAGTAGTTTTTTGTAAAGATCTGGCGCGCGTTCTCTTTTTAACTAGGGTAAAAAAAGAAAAAAACATTATTTGCTGCAAATTTAGATAAAACTTTGAGAACTGTTTAGTTTAAAGATTACAAAGTATACACACCACCCACCTCTAGTAGTTTTTAGAGTGAATATCAGATTGACAGAAAGTATACAAAACTCATGTGATTTATCTTTTGCTAATATAGCTTTTTTCAGTAAACAGTCTTATCATTTTATTTCCTTTTTTATAAATTTTATATTTTTTATAAAATTTGTAAAACTTTAATTTATACATGAACATAAAAACTTTACTCTAGTATTTTTGAAATTTTATGTAAGTTTTATTATAGATTGAAAAGTGCTCTTCAGTTATTCTCACAATTTAACCTTAAACATTGCTAATAGATTACAATTTTCTACCGTGTAATGAACTCCAAAAACTAATTAAGGTTTATTATAACTAATTTTTTATTGCAGATAATTAGATTCAAATTTAAAATAACGACAAGTCATGGTTAAGCTACTTTTACATTAATATATACTCAAGGAGGCTAAAAAGCTAAAAGGTTGTTTTAATTGCTAACACAAGCTAAAATGTTGCTTACCTATAGGTACAATATTAAACAGCTGGAATTTTTATATAAATCCAAAAATACAATATAATCCAAGATACAATACATATCAGAAAATTTTTTAATATGGTAAATTAATGATAAATAAGGATTTACTAGTTAGTCCTTCAATTCTAAATTCCTTTTTATACATTATACATCATTGTTAATAATGTAATAAAAATTTCTTTCACTAATAATTATTTTTACACATATCACATACTTTGAAAAATATTTATTTTAAAATATGTTTCTATATATTTTTGTAATATCTATGTTATATTCCGTATAGTAGTATATATTAAAGTTTCTAGTATGAAAAATGAGCAAAAATAAACATCCAAATCTGCTGATATATTGCATCTTATCCTACAAAAGATTAAGTGTTATGTCATAAATATAAATTGTGATCTGTATTATTGCTATTATAGTCATAGTACTATGATATGTTTATGCTAAAATCACTTGCCATTATGCTCATATTTAACAACTACCTGAACTTTATAAATGTTAATACAATGGTAAGCTAGTGATAAAAATACCTGCTAGCTTAAATAACTGAAGCCCAGATGCAAAAAAACTTAATCTTAATAAGATGATCTAAAATAGTTTTAGTATTTATCAAACGTTTAATTTACTTAAAACTTTATATATGCTAAAAAGATCCTTACTAAACATCTTAAATTTTGCTTAGTACCAATATAAGATAAAATAAGGCAACATGCTTATGCAGCCTCACATTTTTATACAGACTCTAAAGTATATGTGTTGAAATTGGAACTCCAACTGGGTAAGAGGCACATGTATGTTTGCATTTTGATAGGTAAAACTGTGAAGACAGCGTAACTCCAAATAAATATAAGGCTTGCTAAAATCTAAGCCTTTATTAAAAATAAATTCTTAAATCTGCTGTAGTCTCAGTAGTAATTCCAGCTTGGAGATCCTTTATAAATGATATTCTTCAGAATGTGCATCGCCACATATATCCCTTTCAATACTGGGCAAACCCAATTTATATCTTGACCTCTGGTCAGTCAGCTTATTTCCAAGCCCCTGAATCTTCTAAGCTTTCTCTTTATGGACCACTAATATCCTGTAGATAAAGCTCTTTAAAACCTGATGGGTGGTCTGTCCAAGGTCAGGCATGCCTTGTAGTAGTCTGTTCAACATCATTAGAATTTTAAGGGTATTGTTCAACTTGTAATAATTGAGACAGAATCACCCAAACAATTCAGTTAATCTCTGATCAATGGAATGGAACTGGTTCAAGAAATTGAGCAAGCAGTTTAGGTTTGATCCACTAAAAATTAGGATTATACAAATTAATTAAAAAAGCTAATTTTTGGCTGAAAATTACTAGTGGCTGGTAGTAAGATATTAATTGGAGGAAGCTGGCATCTCTGTGCCCTGCTGAGTATGCTTTAGAAACTTAGTGTACACTTGGATAATTTATGTATCTTGATAGAGTCTTTGATTATATATATCAGTCATAGTATTCTCTAAGATCTCAAATGGCTCCTTCCAGATAGGTTCAAGCTTGCTCATTGTTGGACATTTGCCTTTGCAGCTTAAATAGAATGTCCTAGGTTGAGTTCAGTTGAGCAAGAGAAATGTCAGCCATTTGCAATTTTCTGATGCTATTAAGAGCAATGTTAATGAAAATGTTGACAATATTGGCCAAAAGACCCTGACCGATTCTAGGTGGACCCCATTAACCAGGGTAACACCACTTTGAAACCTGCCTGGACACTTTCTGTAAAATCAAACAATCAGATTTCACCAATTGTATGATGGACTTTGGGGAAACCAGTGGAAAGTACTCCCCCAACCATCACCAAGTTCTTCACAACACCCATCGTGGGGCCACCCCTTCTATAGGAGTGGCAGAGTCCCCCCAAGGTGAGAATAATTTCTCTAGTGGTGATTGGTTGTGGTACATCAAAACCTTGCTGCATGGGTATATTCTGCCACAAAACCCCAACATCCATTTTACCAAAATTAACTCACTTTTCCCCAAGATCTGATAGGATTGAAACCTATATTACCTAAATTGGAAGCATCAAAGTTATTCCAAACCTATCTCCAAATTCCCTCTGACCCTTGAAAGTAGTATAAATACTAAACATTGAAAATTGAAAAGGAATCACTCATTGTTTACCCCCTCACTTCTAATAAAATCTATAAAAAATCCAAATTTTAGTGCTATTTATTATTAAATTTTATTAAAACTCTTTGTGAGATTCAGCAGGTGTAGCACCAGTGAGCAAAATAAGGCTGGATTCCTACAAAATGGTGCTCACTACATGGTTCCCTGTACACCATAAATAGTTGCTCTTGAAAAGCAACTGGCAAGTGCTTTGTCCCACCTTGAAGAGCTTGAGCAATGCCCTTTCAAACTCCCCTTAAGGACAATTGCAACCCTGGTAAAGGAAGCATTATTACCTTTTTGTACATCTATGAAGCTGCCATGGATGGTACAACTGACAAGCAAAAAGTTTATCACATCCTTCCTTGTTTAATCTGCTTAGCACAAGAGATGATAGTACCCAACCTGAACCCTGGGTACATCTGGTCAGAGGTGAAGGAGGCTCTTCTAGCTGAATTTGGATCAAAGCAAAGTCTACACATGGAAAAACAGGCCTTTATGCACCTTAACATGTATGAAGGTGAATCAACCGTTGTCTTTGCTGAACACTTTTACCTCACTGCACAAAGGTTGTCAACCTCAAACATGCTTACCCTTTATAATGCTATTGCCACCCTGTTAACTGGGCTAGCCTCTCAGCCCTCTCTAGCCTGACATATCATCTCAGTTAAATGCTACTTTACAAATATTTGTGACATTAAGAAGGCTTTGTTAGATGTGGCTGAACTCCATATATGTGCCAAACCACATGAAGCTGAAGTGATAACCTTATATCTAACCATTGAGGAGCATCCGCCTGTTGAACAAGTGGGAGTGAGGCCACCTGTGCCTATCTTCCCTACTAAACCTGCTCCCTCAGTGCAACTTAAAAAGGTTATCACTCCTTCTAATGAATCAAAGTCCTGTTAGATTGTAACATTCATACAGCTGCACAAGCTCACTAATGCCTCTGTGCCTTCTCTTCCAGCTAAGCTGGAAAATGCATCTCCTAAGGCTATCCAATCTTCTGTAGCCATCTCCCCTACTTCCATTGTGGCTTTGCCCATTGTTGAGAATACCCCTGGGAAGGAATCTGAAGGGAATTGTGACTCTGTTGAATACTATATTTTAGGAGCACCCACAGAACTAAAGGTTCCAGATTATTTAAATGCTGGAGGAGCCAATTGTACCACCATACCTGAGAGAATGTACCTCAGCCAAATTTTAGGATGGCCCAAAGTTATTGATACTGCCAGCAATGGTGATCAATTCTTAGCTATCTTGATTCAACCTCATGAGCGGGTCCAGCCATGAAAAACATTGTGGATAATTATCCTGAGACTGCTCACAAATTAACCTCCACCTTTTGGCTTAAGGAGGTCTTAGCTTTGGCACCTAACTTTGGAGGAACCCTCACAAAAGTTTAAGTGGTCATTCAAAAGGTCCAAATACTAGCCATCCTGGACACTGGCTCCCCAGTCAATGTGAACTCTTCTAAGCTTATTAAGAAAATAAAGCTATTGACTAACTTAGAGTACACGCAAGAGTTTGGAACTGCTGGTCTCAACAATACTTGTGCTATTGGGGCATACTCTTCCCTTCCCATTTGTATTGGAAAGCTTGTCCTATCAGACCTTGCTGTGGCTTTGGATAAAAATGTATATGATATGCTCATCGGCACTCAATTTATGATTGAGCATGAAGGAATAATTAACTTGAAGCAAGGGGTCCTCTCATTGCTCAACTAAAAAGTCCCTTTAGTCTTATCCAATAAAGAGCCCAACAAGCACAAATACTCTTGCCTGATCAAATACCCCTTTTCAGCTATACCCTTGACTTATTCCACTTCCAGGTACAACGCAAAGAAATTACCCAATTCAGTGGATGCTGGGGATGGTATCCCTTTCTACATTGCAGATGAGGTCTTGATTAAGCCTGGTGAACAAAGAGTGGTTGACACTAAGATCACGCTTCAAATCCCACATCATTGCTTGTTGCACCTTATAAGTATTGAAGGGGTTAGTCCCTTAGAGCCTAGTGTCTTTCCTGGGATACTAGACCCAAACTACCAGAGGACTATTACCATCTACTGGGAAACCTCACCAGAAAAAACGTGATCATATGGAAACGCTAGGAGATAGGCTGAGGCTTCCTACTCCCTGTAGAAAATATTGAATATATCCACTCTGTTGGCTCTATGGCGAATTTGGGATTACCCATGGACAACATGGTGTGCAGCTTGCCAAATGTTCATATTTTGGATAATATGACCCCAGAGGAGTTGGAAAAAGTTCATACCTTGTTAGATGAATACAGTGACATATTTTCCAAATTGGAAACTGACTATGGACACATGAAGGACTGGTGCCACTCCATTGATGTGGGTGATGCCTGGCCTATAAGGTCAAAACCTTATTGTAAGTCAAAGGTGGAGTGTCAGGCAGACAGAAAGTTAGAATTAGACCGGCCTGCCAGCCCAGATGCCAGAGCACCCAGATGGCAAACCAGAATGCCAAAGGAACTGCTGATGGTATTATGGATATGAAACTGGAAAGGAGTTTTGCCAATAACAGCCGGTGAGGCAGAATCTTGTACAGGCACATAATAAAATACTAGATGACTATGACCATTAACCCTGAGGGGTGTGTGATTATTGGTGAGAAAGGTGGTTTATTTTTCAACTTAAAAACTAAATTTAGGGAAAGGTCTTTAATGGAAATTTTAAGGAAGAAAAATTGACCAACAATTTTCTCAGTGCAATGCAACTGATTAAATAGTGGTCAATTGATGAGGAAACAAGCTGGGATTGGGTCCCTCAAGTTCAACCTAACTAGCAAATTATTTAGGGATGGGGGCAGATAAGTTCAATGGGAACTGACATCGAAGGATTTAGTGATAGGCTGAGTTGCTGTCAGTTCAACCTCAAACGCTGAACTGAGGCTTGACTGTGTTTCTAATGGTTAGCACAATGGCATCTGGCCCGACAAGCAGCAGGAATCCTCCAAAGCCACCCCATGTAGGGGCGGTCCCAATTGGTTGGGAACAGGTTCAGGATGCCCAACCCACCTATGCCCAGTTGCTGGGGCATTTGTTCAGTCAAAGGTGTTGCATCAGCTGAAACTCCCAATTTACCAGAAGGGATCTTCAAACTATTGTTGATGGTGTCCAATACTACTACCTGCACATTGGGGATCATCCCCAACAATTTTGAGAGGGGGTTAAATTTGACAATTGCACTGCTGGACAAATTGAAACCATCAGCAATTCTGGCCAATAACTCAATCTTCATCCCTCTTTAGCTATGCAGATTCTGAATGTCAGGCTTAATATCCATCACTTTCAGAACGTTTAATTTTAATTTGGTGATCTCAGCACAGATTTCCATAATCTGTCTAATGAGTTTGGTTGTGGTAAGTGAGGGTACTGGGGGAGGGGTTTGGAGAGGGAAGGCCATTAACCAATGCTTGTCTACCATGTGGGCAAGGTCGCCCTGGGTGATGAGGGGTATAACCCCCTCTTCAGACCCTTTTCTGCTCAGAAACAGGAAGAGTGACCAATCTACGCACAGGGGATGTTCCCCTGGACTTACATGGAGGAACAACAGATGAGGATGGAGCTCCAACAGTTATTAGACCTGGGGTTACTCAATTCTTCACAAAGCCTTTGGTCTTCACCTCTCTTATTAATTAAAAAAATGGAGGTCATCAGATAGTCATGGATTACCATATGTTGAATAGCCTCACTAAGAAGGATAGCTATCATATCCCTCACATTGATGATGCCCTGGCTCAACTCTCTGGCTCTAACTTCTTTTCCTCCATGTACTTGTCCAGTGGCTATTGGCAAATGGACCTTTCTCCTCAAGATCAGGAAAAATGCGCTCTTATTTGTAGTAAAGGTCTCTTCTAACCCACACAACTACCCCAAGGGTTGTGCAATGCACCTGACTCTTTTCAGCGTGTAATGGATCACATCTTGCAGAACCTCAAATTAACTTGTGTCATCATCTATCTTGATGACATCACAATGTTCTCAAAAGCCTTCAACAAACATCTTGATCATTTGAAGGAGGTGTTTCAACGGTTACATAAGTCTAATATTAAGCTGAAGCCCTCAAAGTGTACCTTAATCCAGAGAAAATTAGATTTCCTTGGCCATTCCATTTCCCAGAAAAAAATTCTACCCATGCAGGACAAGGTCAAAGCCATCTCAAAAATGCCAGCCCCTAAAAATTTATAAGATATTCAGGTATTCTTAGGGATGATGGGGTATTACCATCAATTTATCCCTAAGTTTGCCCAACTCAGTGAGCCCCTTGTCCATCTATTAACCAAGAATACTCTTTTCTATTGGGGTGCTGAGAAAAAGGCCGCTTTTGAGACAATGATACAACTATTACAACAACGTCCTATCCTACAGCACCCAGATTATAATAAACCTTCTATATTGTTCATTGATGCCTCAAACTATGCCATTGAGGCCATCTTAGCCCAATCAGATGAACATGGTGTATATCATCCTGTATCCTATTTTAGTAAGATGCTGTCAAAGGCAGAACGCAACTACAGTGTAATGGAGAAGGAGAGCCTTTCTGTTCTGTTGGCTGTAAAGCACTACCGCCCTTTTCTCTATGGAACTACCTTCACTGTAGTTACCAACCATGCATCTTTAAAGTGGTTACAGAACATGAAGGATCCTACTGGTCGTTTAGCTCGCTGGGCTCTAAAGCTCCAGCCTTATGACATGAAGATCGAAAACTGTGCTAAAACCATCATGAATGTTGATGGGTTGACTCAGCTACCAGTCCTTCACTTGGATAATAGTGAGGCGGAGAGGTTACATGACCTCTTAATGACCCCAAATGAATAAGAGGGTGAGGATTAGTCTGCTCAGAAAATGTTATCCCAGCACTCCCATAACACTAAAGTTGAAGATGGGAAGTTTTATAAGCAGGTGAGAAAAAAATGGCTACCTTATCTTTGACCTTCAGGACGTGTACCTGCTATCCTAGAAGCACATTCCACCCTAGGTCATGGAGGGGCAAAAAAAACCTGTGAGTGGATTAAGGATTGGTTTTACTGGGATGGAATGATGTAATATACTGTTGATGTTTTAAAAGCCTGCCTTACTTGTAAGAAGCAATCTTGTTTTAAGTCTAGATATCAATAGCAACCAAATACCCCTCAAAAACCATTCCACACCATCAGCTTGGATGTAGTAAGTCCCCTTCCTCAGTCTACTAGTGGAAACAGATTTATCCTAGTAGCTCTTGACCGCTTCACTAAGTGGGTAGAGGCTGTGGATCTCCCTGCTCAAACAGCTAAGGCCACCGCCAACTTCTTACATCAACACATATTCACCTGTCACAGTTGTCCCCAAGTACTACTCTGCAATAATGGTAAGAACTTCACCTCCAGGGTAGTCAAAATCTTGGCCACATCTATGGGAGCACAACAACTTTTCCCAGCTCCATATAACCTCTCCACAATTGGGACCGTGATAAGAGCAAATGGAACCTTGGTTTTCATTCTTTGAAAACTGGCCTCCTCTGATCCTCTTCATTGGGATCAATATCTTCCTAGTGCTCTTATGGCATACCAGATTAGCTATCACTAGATTTTAAAAATGTCTTCATTCCATGTCTTGTATGGGTGGGAACCAGGCATAACTACCCTCTTAGCTAAGGATGTATTCTCTTTTAGAGTTGAGAAACCTGAGAGAGTTATGAGAAGATTGGCTCAGCGCATAATTCAATGCCAATCTGAAGCTATGACCAATTTAGAAAAAACAGTAATAAAAGAAGAGAAGGCTGCAAATGAGTTCTGAATCCCCTACCTACCTTCCAAGTATCCAACATGGTGTTGTACTACCATAACTGCATCACACCTAGAAGTGGTAAATTTGGATCAATTTGGGAGAGTCCTTTCACCATCATTCACAAGAGATGAAACAAGTACTCTATTAAAAATCTAGATACTGGTATCACTTTTAATCGCATAAATGGCCCATTTCTCCAACCCTACTCACCCCCAACATCCTTGAGAGTGATGATGTCAGACATTTGCCTTTGCAGCTTAAAAATAAGAATGTCCTAGATCAAGTTCATTTGAGTAAGGGAAATGTCAGCCATTTGCAATTTTCCAATGCTATTAAGAGCAATGTTAATGAAAATGTTGACAATATTGGCCAAAAGACCCTGACCAATTCTCAATGGAACCCATTAACCAGGGTAACACCAGTTCAAAACCCACCTGGGCACTTTATGTAAATCAAACAATCATATTTCACCAATTGCATGATGGACTTTGGGGAAACCAGTGGAAGGTACTCCCCCAACCATCACCAAGTTCTTCACAACACCTGTTGTGGGGGCCATCCCCTTCTATATGAATGGCAGAGTCCCCCCAAGGTGAGAATAATTTCTCTAGTGGTGATTGGTTGTGGTACATCAAAACCTTGCTGCATGGGTATATTCTGCCACAAAACCCCAACATCCATTTTACCAAAATTAATTCACTTTTCCCCAAGATCTGATAGGATTGAAACACATATTATCTAAATTGGAAGAATCAAAATTATTCCAAGCCTATCCCCAAATTCTCTCTGACCCTTAGAAGTAGTATAAATACTAAACGTTAAAAATTGGAAAGGGATCGCTCATTGTTTAACCCCTTGCTTATAATAAAATATATAAAAAATCCAAATTTTAGTGCTATTTATATTAGTTTTTATTAAAACTCTTTGTGTGATCCAGCAGGCGTAGCACCAGAGAGCAAAATAAGGCTGGATTTCTACACTCATTTCTACTAAACCTATGGTTATCATAGTAGAGCATTTACTCCCATACACTAAGGCAGGAAAAATGATGGTGATTTTGAATGTTGCACCCCTACATTTTCATCTGGGCCAGCACTTAGTGGGCCTCAGTTTAAATCCAGATCATTATTTGGGCAAGAATCTCCAAGTATCAACTGGGAGTCATTCCTTCTCTGTGAATGCAGGAGTATAAAATCAGTGAAAGAATGTGTTTTACCCTGTACAGGAGTTATAATGGTAACCTTCTCATGGATGAATGGAAAACAATGTCATATGTGAAGATGGTAGAAGACAGGATGATGTTCCAGCTGGTCAGTTTTCCTGAAACTAATTTAATTAAAATGTCAATTATAATGACATTAACACATTCTACTGTACCATTGGTTTTGAGGTGGTATGGTGTTGACAGGACCCTGTGGTCCTCTATCAGATTATTAAGCTTGGTATCATCTATGAAGTGAAGTTAGCACCATTATCTATTAAAAGGAATTGAGTTCACCTGTGTTTATAAATAATGTCCATCAAAATAAATTTGGTAGTTGTTGCAGCCCCAGGTCCCAGACCAGTTTGGCTTTGACTGATTTTTTAAGATGGTTGATGTCCACCGCTATATATTTAAACCATCCACTGGAAGTTAGTAGTCCCATGACATCATTTGCTACAATATGAAAAGCATAATTTGGCTTTGCCAGTTAATAAAAAATTCTCTTACAATATGGCACTTCCGCTTGACACTCCCTGAAGCAGCCAAGGGCATTGTGAGCATTTAAGTACATCAATTCTCAGTAGTAGTGTTGTTTCAGCTGTTCATATGTCTTCTTGAATATACCGGGGCTCATGGCTTTGTGGGCTCCAATGATCAGATTTTTGTGCTCAGTTGGATTTGTATGATATATCTGCATTTTCTATTAGTTTAAGTCTTTTCCAACCCTGATGGTAATGTTCTTAGTCAATCAATCCAAGCTTGTCATATTTCTTCTGGTTTATTATCATATTTATTTCAACATTTTATTGTAAAGGCCATCTGCCATATTGGCAGCCAATGTGATGGTAGGTAGCCTAGACAGTCCATTAGCGTTTTGATGCTTCATGGTCAGGATAGTGTTGGATCTTAAAGCTATATGCCTGTAAATTCAGCGCTCAATGAGATAGGCATCCCTTTGGCTCCTTAAGGTTCTGTAGCTACCTAAGCAAGTAGTGGCTGGTTATAATTTTAAAGTTCACGCCATGGACTTAAGCCCTAAATGATTTGCACACATAAATTTCTGTTAAACATTCTTTTTGGGTAACAAAATAATTTTGTTTATGCATGTCTAACATCTGGCTGCAGTATGCTATGGGATGTTCTACCCCTTTGTCATTGAGTTGAGACAATATAGTTTCTATGGCAGTAAGGGAGGTATCCATATGAATTATGAATGCTTTGTTAGTGCTTGGGTACATGATTACTGGCGCCAAAGTGAGACATATGCAAAATTGGCTAAAAATGGCTGACAATTTGGTGTCTATTTGATTGGGGTTTCATTATCAATAGGTGAAATTTTAGTCCCCTAAATTTACTAAAAATTTTCTATGAACTTCCTGCAGTAGCTGACTATCCCTAAGAAAACCTGGATGTCTCATTTGCTGGCTGGCATTATTAGCTTCATAATGGCCTCCAATTTGCCACTTGGTGCTGTAGGTCCCCTATGCTGATAATGAAGCCCAGATACTCAAGTTGTTTGTAGAAAAAAGCTGTAGTTCTTGGGCTTAATTTTTAAACTGGCAGAAGCAAGCCGGCATAAAAATTCCTCTGAGTGCTGCAAGTGGTCATTGAACGTCTTTGAGAATACATTTATGTCATCCAAGTAAACTAAAATGCAATAAACCTTCAAATTTCTCAATATGCTGTCCATAGCTCTTTGTAACGTGGTAGGGGCACTATATGACCCCTACGGCATTTGCATTGGTTGGAACAGCCCTTGAGTCATTATAATGACACATTTTTATTGTCCTTTTGAAAGCATCTCTGTCTGCCAGTAATCAGAAATCATATCTATAGAATAGAAGTACTTTGCACTGCTGAGTCAGACAAGAATGTCTTCAATTATTGCCTGGGGTAGGAGGCCTTCTTTATATGTTGTTAAGTCACTGTTAGTCAATTACCACTAAGTTAGATCCATCCTTTTTTACAATTAAAACCAACCACGTCCACAGTATTGTTGATAGCATCACATTTCTTTATGAACCAGTTAGTTGATTTCTTTTTTGACAACTATCTGCTCGCTTGGACTGCCATATGGGATGGAGGTGCATCAGCAGATAGCTCCCAGTGTCAATATGATGTAGTACGCCCTCAGCACATCTCAAAATGAAGTCATCTGTCACTTAGATCTGTTTATCTTTTTTAAATAAGGCCATCGTTTAATCATTTTTTTGTCTTCTGTCAGTCCCACCAGAAACTTTCAAGGTATGAATGAATGGATGGCCTCACAATTTTCTCCTTCCAACCCAAACTCCTCTAATGTTCTGAACTTGTGTACATCTTGTACTTCTTCCATATGTATATTGTTGAGGAAAGCAATAATTTTGGTTCCATTTCACTTGGATTGTGTATAGAATGAGGTTAGCTAATAATACACTAATCTCTATGACTGGGAGAATGAGCCCTGGAACTGGATCAGCTCTTGGCTTGAACCAATTGAAAGGCACAAACACTTTGCTCTATAAACCTGGTAGTATTTTCAGGTTAAATTCATGTTCACTATGACATTATGTTTGGGAGGAATGGTCAAATGATGGCCAGCTCTCAGCATAATGTAATCCAATTTGAAAATTATTGTGGTAAATAACGTGTGCAGCTGCATCCTTTTATATAGCTGATGATATAGTTCTGTCTTTAAAGGCTAGGTTTAATAGCAGAGCTCATTTTTACATCTGCTGGTCTCCTCTTTGTTAATACATTGGAAGATTCTGCCCAAGGATTGCTAGATTATAGATCCTTAAAATTAGTTTTGATGCTATACATCCTCATGAAGGAGGTTACAATGAGGATATCATAATGGGTGTTTGGTAGGATAATCACAAGAGTCAAAATAAAAAATTGAACCAAACCTTAGCGGCAGCACGCTGTAGCCCCTACTGAGGTTATTGAGTTGGGTACTACTGTCCTATATTACTTGCAATGGTCAATATCTAGTGATAATCCCAGTTTTGACTTATAACCTATAAAATAATAATAGGGGTACTGCTATTTACTATAGTCTTGACCTGGACCTTGATCCTGCTAATATCAACTTATGTACACTCATATTGGTAAAAATCAACGGTATCTATTAAGTGTATGCTGAGCTTGTTGGCCTGATCCAGGTAGGACTTTAATTTACCGCAGAGTATGGTGCTAGTCTTCTTAAATTATCCAGGAAAAATCCATATTAACCCTTCTAATTTTGGCATTTTTCTAGAAGTAACTGAAATGTTATACTTCTCCAGCTGCTATATGCAAGGGTATGATACTGCTTTGGCTGCCTGTACTTTAGTGTACCCTCAGCAAGTGCAGGTGGTGTCTGCTAATACATCATCAGTGATGATGGATCAGGGGCAAGGCGTTGTTGGAATTTTAAACCAGATGTATTCCTCCAATGATTTATTGTTATTTAGAATGAAATAGGCCAATCCTGGATGAATAGCTTACAGACTAATTTCATGGCTATTTAAGGAATTGCTTGATAGTTGTTTAACAATGTGGGTTGAGCCAAATCAGTATTTCACCAAGATCGGGATGTTAGGATTGAGCAGGGCCAATCACTGGCCCAAATTGGGTTTATAAATCACTGGAAACTAGTAGCCAAGGATAATACAATTGGCTAAATATTAAATGCCAGTGAAAGCCAAAGATTCTGAGTTCAAGGTGGTTTAGGTTGTTTCTGGCGTCTCATATATATATATATATATTTAACTATTTTCTGAGTAAGGCAATTCCCTGAACAATCAACTACAGATAGTCAAGCTGTGTTATTAGCAAGAAACTGAGAAATCTTTAAAGTCACCAAGCGGCTGAGGATGTTTACAGCGCACAATTACTAAGTCAGACCAAATTTGATATTAATTTATATTATTCTTTATAAGGCTCACCAGCGACTGAATGCTGAGGATGAGCCAAAATTAATACCGGACATTGGGAAGGATAGGGCGAGAGGGTTGAAAACAGGGAAGTGAGAAGCGCAGTTGAAGAGAGAGAGTGGCTGGCTGAAAGATACATAAATGAGCTGATAGGTCAGCAGTGGGCGCAGTAGCCCTTTTATACACACACACATATATATATATGGTGCTTCCCTCTTAATAAACATCTCCCTTTGCCTAATATTCTTTTTTATAAGTTTATGTTTATTCTTGTTGGTTGGGGTTTAGGCTGGGGGATCCCCAAATGGCACGGGTGACATGCCAAGAGGTCAGCTGGCGCTGTTGGCTCCATCACCTAAGGTGAAATGGCAAGGGTCAGTCAGTCTTCATAATGGTTTTCCTGATGACCAGCAGAGCCTACTGTCGCTAGAAAAGCGATTTTCTGACAGGCGTCAATGTAACAAATTTAAAAATAGGGATATGTTGGGATTTTTAAACTAAAGTATTCTATATCAAGTTATGCCATCTCTTTTTCATGATCTTTAGTATCCACTGCTCCCTCATGATGTACCTTAGGTTTGTGCCCTCTGCATTGCACTAGCTAGCATAGTGCCCCTTTAACCTGCATTGGTGACTCACAATATGGTCAATGTTAGTTCTTCTGGTCTGATGGCAATCAGGCAGTTCTCTTTAGTGTCCTGCTGAATGGGCTTGATCCAGTTATCTTGATTACTGCAGTACCTCTTATTAGGTGCATCAAAGATCACAGAGCAGTGGCAAAGGCAACCCACTGAATGCAATACGTTATACTTATTTTTAGCATAAACAGTATGATTAAGTACAGTTTTTTGTAAGGTTCACAGGCGTTCCATAAGGCAATCTGCATATTGTAGTTGTTCTAGAATTTTGCGTTGTATAGCACCTGAGCCTCAAGGTAGAAGTAATCAACAAACTTTAGGATTTGTTTGTTCTTCTTAAAGAAAAGATTGAGGAAGTCAGCTTTCCTGGTTGCCATCATCTATGCTCTGCCAAAATTCTTCTATGATGAAATTCTTTGCATTCTATCAGGACAGCTCAGTCTCTTGATCTTAAGCATCACCAACTCTTGAATCTCTGGACCCAATGAGTTTATTAGTGTCACTAGTTTATTCTTGTTGCTTGTTCTGTTCATGCTAATCTTGAATAATTACAAGGAGGTGTGTATATTCCCTTCCTTGTCAAACTTTGTCAAGTTGATGGGGTTGACCCTGAAACTGCTAGCATCCTCAGATGCTCATATAAGGCTTTGTGTTGCAAGGGGAGCTTCTCAAATAGAATTTGGTTTATCTTTTGGGCGTGGGTATAAAAGACAGAACTGCTAGAATATTTGCTCTGAGAACGCCCATTGCTTTAGTATTCTGTTACTGTTGATCTAGACTCATGTGCATCAAGAAAATTTATAATTTCCTTTCAGGAGGAATTCACTGGCTTTACAAAGTTCACTTTAATCTTATACAGGAACTGGTTAAATTGTTGGAAAGGTATTGGCGCTCATCCTGCAAGGATTGATAGACCTCTGACCTTTTTAGTCCTATCTTAGTGAGTCAGTCTTTCAGGGCAACATTTTCCTTGGTGAGGTGTGTGTTACTCAGTACTTAAGCCTTTACCACAAAATTACCAATACAATCTCTCCATACAGTCAGTTGGAAATAGTATGGTGTCATTCAGATGCTTTTTGAAGCTTCAGAGTCTGGTCTGACTGGCATTAGTGCTATGCTTGAGCTCTTGAATCTGATTGTAATAATCAACCACCTCTACTGAAAGGTGAACAAATTGCTGGTCCAGCTTATTTACCAACTGTCAGATGATTTGACCAGTCTGGGTGTGGGCCTCTTAATCAATGGCCTCCGCTGTGGCATGCGCTAAATCTCTGCCTTCAGGTAAAACTTGACCTGGTTGCAGTGATGGGTCATGTCAGATACCCACTGAGGTGATGCCCCATACTGTTTTAACACTTTGCCAATGATGCTTTAGATTGGCATTCAGTTGGTCAGCAAGCTTTCCTACTTGCAATGGGCTTTGCCTGTTTGACATTGGTTGTGTAAAATGACTGTGTAAATTTCTTGGAGTGCCTTCCAATCCATATTCCAGGAGCTGATTGTACTGACATTAAGCTTCCATAAAATTGATCAGTCTGCTGATTTTGATATATTATTGGGCAAGGATCTGTATGGTTTGGCGACTCAAAGGATGTATATAATGGGCAATAATTAAATTGTTTTCGCCTGAATTGTGACTTTTTGATAACAGCTGACTTTAACATCTTCTGGAATATCATAATAGTTCACATATAGGTAGTATTGGTTTCTGTAGCTTCTGAACAATTCCAGGTGTGCTTTGTTGATGGCTTCAGTGAGGAGACGGTATTCATGGAGGAGCCATTACATGACCTCATTGATGTGATTAAAGGTACGGTGGTTAACCAATCTACTGACTGAGAAGGCTGTGGTCATAAGGAGATGAGCCTCATAATGGAAGCATCCACTTACTAATCTAAACTTTTGAGGTGGAAGTAGTCACAGGAAGCTTTCTTGTGTCCATAGATTGAAAGGGAATACTTGTCCCTAAAGCTGATGACAAAGCAGTTGAGATATTGACTCATGTAAGTTGAACCCTTGGTTTTGTCTATAGCTTTGTAAAAAGTGTCACCTGTAGTGAGCACCAGAATGTTGCAATTGGAACTGCATCTGGGCAATATAGGCACAGGTATGCTTTCACTTCAATATGAACAACTATGAAAATACAGCATAACTCCAAATAAATGTAAATCTTGCTAAAATATAAGCCTTTGCAAAGATAAATCCCCCAATCCTATGTAGTCTCAGTAGGTACTTCCATCTTGGAGATCCATCATTATTGGTAAACTTCATAATGTGAGTCACTGCATATATCCCTTTCAATGCTGGGCCAGCCAATTTATACCTTGACCTCTAACCAGTCAGCTTACTTCCTAGCTTCTAAATCATCTAGGTTTCCTCTTTAAGGTCTGCTAATAGACTGTGGATTTAGCTCTATGAAACCTGCCTATGGTCTGTTCAAGGTCAGGAACGTCTTTTAGTGGTCTGTTCAACATCAGTAGAGTTTTAAGGGTCTTAACTGGCAATGATTGGGATGAATTCAACTGAATGATTATGATAATCTTAATTGATGGGAATGTAACTGGTTTAAGGAACTGAGTGAGTGGATAAGGTATAATATGCCTAAAATTAAAAAAGTACAAATTATTACATAAAATCCTAAATCTGGGTCATAAATTTCTTTTGACATATCTGATGTCAGATCAATTAAATTAATCGTCAGAAGGATATAGATAACATGACAAGGGTAAATGTGAGATCTATAGGGTAATTGGATTAATAAGGCTAGTTACAATACCTATGGTTAGTTAAACACAAATCCAACAATATGTAAAGGCCTAACTTTGTTCATAGTATAAAGCCTAATAATATAGTAATTTGATTGATCATTTTATTTTCTTTGTTACATATTTGCACTAATGAGGTTTATCCTTGCATATTACTAGAAATTGGGAAATGGGATCAAGATCATATAGATTAAAGATTAACTTAGAAACTTTTTTACAATGTTTTTTAATCAAAACTATCAGGATATAGCTTAAAATGAGACTTGTTTATTATAAAAATATGGATTGTATATATAATATTTATTGTAGCTCCTCTGATATTATATTTAGTATAAAATCTTAAACCTTGCTCTTAAAAGGCTAATATTAGCTTAAACATATGAAAGGCAAAATAGGTATATAAGAATTATTTTTTTACCCATCAAGCCATCTCAACCTTATTAATAAAGATTACATAATATATATATATATATATCAAATCAGTTGAATAAAAAAGATGTTATAAAATTTTTTAAACTACTTTCAATTCTACCAAATTAAAATATAGTAGATGCACCAACATAGAAGAGGGTGAAGAAGAATGACGATGGCACCATTTATATACCCTGCACATCCACTATATAAATATCATGCAGATAAGAATTTAAAGCAAAGATGTATACTCTTGCATTAGCATGCAAGAGCTAAGTATTACTGATTTCATAAAACAAGCAAAAACTTCAACTAGCTTTAGTAAAACTAAATTTATTTTGATAATACAACAAAATAGCTAAGATAGATGCTCAGGAAAGTATGACAAAATTTTGGTAGGACTTATTTTTTAAGATTAATACCTTGATATTGCAGCTGCACATATTCATGATTTTTCATTTAAAATTAATAATATTATGTAATGTTTTGGCTTTATATATAGAAAAATTTAGTCTGAGGAAAAACTCTTAAAAGCTTGTGCTAGTTTATAAGTAAATATCAATACTACCTGTTCTTTGGTATACTATTACCATTTAAGGTTTATATATAGTATCAGACAATTGTATTAAATTATTTTAGCTTTAAATATTGGTAGATGGCCTACATTGAGTTAAAAAACAAATAATTGTATCCATCAAATTATTTTTTGACCACTGTTAGGAAATCCAATGATCAGTTAGGTTGGATATATAGAAGTTAAAAAATAATCTTCAAACAGGAATCCCGCTAACTAATGAATCTATTGATCAAACCCATATTAGAAATGGTACAATGACACATTAAGGCTATGAAGATCCTATATAAATACAAAGGATTTAGTAACATCCTAAACTAAGGACAAGGCTCTATTGATAATTGGGAAAGATCTTGCTCACAAAGGGCACGCCATTAAAAATAAAAAGCATTTCACAGCGTGGCTAAAAACCTATCTTTTTAATTACCAAAATTATGCTCTATATCTAATATTGAAATTGGTTTATTCTTTCCAAAGGACTTAATATTCCTTTGTAAGCATAGTTTACTAAGAAAGTTTCTACAAACTACCAAGGATGAAAGATTTTAGCTTTTGAAGGATTATCTATCAAACTTTATTCTCTGGAAAATCCAAAAAATTAGTGCTTTCTTTCAGGTGCTTCTGAGGTTACCCAATGAAACGTGTTTTCATGAATATATAATTTCAGCAATAACTCACTTCATATTTTTAGACATTAGTGAAAGCTCATGAATGTACCTAAATAGTCATGAACTTATTTATAGTATGAGTGATTTACAAACTTATAGCATTGATGACTTTTAACATTAAGGATCTATATGATCAACATACTAAATTAACCACCTAAAGTAGCCAAACTTTTTAGAAGCTCTAATTTAATACTACAGTTTGAAAGATGAACCAATTGAGCCATTTATCCAGAGTTATTTATAACCTTATGCATATATACAGCATCCACTCTCTCAACTTTTGAAGTGAGATCACCTGAACATAGTTTTATCTAAACCTTGTTGTACATCCTACCAGTTATTATCAGATTTATTTCTTGGATTTTAACCGTGTGGAAACCCAAAGACAATGTGACCTTACCCAGCAGCTTCATTCACCCCTCATTGAGTTGTATGAGAGTGCCACCAGTTTTAGCTAAAAAAATAACCAGAAAGCTATTCTTGACAATTGAAGAGTTTTGAATAACATAAAAACCAAATTATGAAAAAGACAATGGAGTTGGTAGATTTGCAAAATGAAGGGTTCCCATTAAATTGTAAATGCCTCAACTTCCACCCACACTTTATTGGAACAAGTTGTAAATGAGTTGATTTCCCAATTGTTAGAACAACAAGGGTTCTATAATTCTCATATAACAGGAATTATTAATTAGATCAACCAATTAAAAGAATGAGAAAATCTACCCTCAGTACAAGAACTTTACACTTAAGAAGGGCTACATGGTTCTAAGGGCTCTATAGGACACACATGGTCAAGAGGATCTCACAGATTACCTGAATCTCCTAGGCCCTAGGCCCTCCTATTACTCCCTCACATATTTAAGCCTCCCAACAGATATGGTAACAAATTCTAGTTAGCAGGACATAAAGGATCTAGAATAACAGATGCGGGCTGTGGCTTTTGAATGTTGGATGAATAATGAAAAAACTATCCAGACCTCAATTTTTTATATAAATGCTTTATATAGAAATTTTTAATGTCCATAAATTATACAGCAATTGTGCACTCGCCAGAAATCTAATTACTCCATAACAAATGTCAATATTAGTTATTTTAAATTTTAACTACAGTCTTTTGAATGCCAATAGGAAGAAATGAAATGAAAAAGGATTATTAAGTAAAGAGAACTTTCAAATATACTAAGCTGTCGCTGCCAAGGCATACATATGCCATGTCAACAGTAAAGTAAAGGCCTTCAGGAGAATCTCAACTTTTTTATATAAATATGGTCATACTAGAGTGCAAGTTCATATATCTGAATTTTAGCCATAGTAAAGTAAAATGACCTACTACTCTGTATGTCCATGAGCTTTCTACTCCAAGTGTTAAAAATACATTTAAAGAATTATACTTTAAAAAAAGAGGTATCCAAACCTTCATATATATATAATAAGATATGAAACAGCCCACGGACAGACAGAAGGTCCAACACATTCAAACTTGTTTTGCTAGCATTGCATGAGAAATAAAGATGTCCCATTTCTAGAAAAGCACTAGTTACCAATTGTATATGGCACTAACAAAATAGTTTTGAAGAAATCTGATTTTACCTAATTGGAAGAAAGCCTTTATGGGTATACAACTTAAGAAAGTGGAATCAGCTCAGGTTTTATAACTGTTTCTGTTATGAGTCCCAGGCCATTTCATCCTGAAATTAGGTTACCCTAGACAATGCAATAGTGGCTGTGGTATCCACCTTCTCAAGTGGTTAAAACCTTTTTCTTGTACTTTATGGAAGTGTAGCAGAATTTTACCTTAATTCTTGTTATCTTTTTTTAGCACTAGGTGGTCCAATCTTAATTATTGTTATCACATTAGTCATTTTTTGATCATGTTATTCTGCAGAACATTGGGCATACTTAATAGAAGCCCTCTCACTCAAGTTTATGAATTAAGTAGGGCACAAAGGCTAATAATAAAAGGATTTTTAGACATGCTTTGAGCTCTGTAATCATCAGGAGGACTAAAGTTAAAAGAAGTACTTTGATGAGTTGAAATAATGTCATCCTAGGGCAAAAGACTCCCTACGCTGACAATTATCATGTGCCTCAACACCAAACAAAAAATTATTTTAAGCGTTGATATTTCACAGTATCTGAGCTGATGATATTGGTAACTTAAGTACCTAGTTGGAAATAAAGTCTTAGATTCATATTATTTCTTGAAATTTTTAGAAAACCATACTTCTGGTGAATAATCTATTCCAAGTTTAAAATTTATGTTTTTCTATTTCAGCTCAGATGTCACAAAAAATAGAAGCAATTTCACATAAGGTAAAGGTTCTAAATATATTTGCATTGATTCGCCATTCAACCTAGTTTCTTCTTGCAATATGAAATAAATTAAAATTACCTCTGACTTATATACATACCCTAGATATTAAAAATTTTGGGCTCTCCTACACCATGCCCCTCAAAGCTTACTTTTCTCTACTATTTCACTTTGGAACTCTCATGGTGTCCACTATGTTACTGTACTATATTATGACACCTATGGCTTCCTCATAGGCACTCTGTTCCTAGTTAAATTGTTTGCAAAATAAGTCTTAATTATCAATTTTTCTCCACAATGGGTTATCATGTCTCCATTATATTTCATATCCTGCCAAAAAAGAAAGGAAAAAAGAAACCATAAACTTGTTTGTTGAAGTATTTGAAGTCCTACAAATGATTTGGTTAAAGGGAATATGGCCAAAAACTACCTTACCACCACCAATGGTATATGATGTTAAAGAAATGCCCTTTTATCCCATGTATAAGTTTGACATTCCCAAAATCTCAGATCCTAGTGGAGAATGGAACCAAAGTTACTAGACCCACCACTCATCTACTGGTGATAGCTGAGGGATGTTAAGTCATCAATTATAAAAGTGTCAACTTGTCCTGAAATGTTTGAGCCAGCATATCAAGGGCCCATTATAGTCATTGTTGTTAACTTAAATGAAAAGCCAAAGTTTTTAAGAAGAAACTGTCCATGGTTTTTTTCATTTTGATCAGTAATTATATTTGAATTCAAAATTAAAAATGTTTTAACTTTCAACTTTTTTTTTCCAGCATCAAGCCCAACATATGTCAACTAGTTTGACGCCTGTTTCCCCCACATGGGGCAGCGGTATATCACCTCCTGGAGTTTATTGGCCACTGCCAAAAAGCCACAAGGCTGGCCCAGCTAGCTCTACAAATAGTTCTGGTCACCATGTCCCGCCTCGTGACCTAGCCCACCACCTTGCATGCTCCCTGGTGGTGCTCACTAACCCCTGATGCTCCCTCAGAGCAATCTGGGTTTAGCCTTCAGTCAAGTATGGGAACCTCCTCTCCTACGCAAGCGTAGCTACTTTTGATATGGCCACAGCAGTTAGCAAACCTGCTGGCTTTATATGTTTTCGCCCCTTTGAGGAGTACTTTGATCTTGGCTTCTTGTGTGAAGCCCACACTATGGCAGCAGCACAACTGCCTTTAATTTATGAAAATACACTAATACCAATGATCAGAACTCACTTACTGGATGAGTCCACACTGGGGTCCAGTTTTCCATCTTGAAACCCACCTCTCCCCTGAATGCTTCCACCATGAGCTCATGAAAGGCTTGACTGTATACAGTGCTGACCCTGTACTACAGTTTGTGGTGCCAAATTGGCGCCAATTGATTCTCTGGGACTTGAGCACTTGTAACTATCCACTTTTGTCATGACACCCCTTTTTGTCACCTCGCAATACCCCCCACGCTGTAATCAGATCTGCCTCTGATCATCTCTTCTGGGAACACATCAAAAACTGCCACGCCACTTGTTCCTTGCGCTTTGCCCTTGATCATTCAAAGCGCAAGTGCCCATTGCATTCTTCTGAAGCTGCCTCTTCTGTTCCTCCCTCTGGTGTAAGCTTCACTACTTTCACTTATTTTTTTTGCTTGGGATAAAATTCTCCTCCCATCCTCAACTACTGCAAGTGCTGCTTTCACCGCTCTGACAAACCAAGTGTCAACCGCCTGACCCATTCCAGAGCATATGGCTGCTCATGTGCAGGCGGAATTGCCATGTTATACTGTGAATGGCCAATCAGCTTCTGCCACATACTAATTCATGTCGCTGGCCCAGACCTGGCTGTGTCAAATCCATTTGACGCCCTTGAATAAATTGATGACAATGAAATTACCAAAGGTATTAAACCTGACTTCGCCTGGTCCAAATTTTTACCCAACTCCCCGATTAAACTCCCCACCACCACTTTTGCCCGTGTGCCTTATTCCCATTTACAAAAGTATTCATCAAAAGGCTGTCAATGCATCCGCTGCACCACCAACTCCCTCCTCTGCAAAGCCCTCCATACTGTGATTGAGCCACTTTGTGAGGACTTTTCTTTACCTAATTTCCATATATATTTCCTAATAGTGCCAAATTCAATATTGAAGAGCTAGCTTATGCAGCTGGCCATGCGTGAATCAATGCAGCAAGATCTTCAATTTATGATCCCAAATACCCCCAAAACCGCCAGAACTTCAAATTATTTACTTATGTGCCCAATCTTGTAGTCTTTAATAAATTATATCTCCCAATACGTTGAAACTATGCATACTGCTGGACTCATAGATGAGAATAACCCTCAACTCTTTCACCTTCTTCCGCACACTGCTAAAGCTCCACCCATTATTTGTATGCCTTTGCCTGCCACTCAAAGCTGGTGCCAGATGAAAATCCCCCTGACCCCTCTTCCCCTTCTAGAATGGATTCTTAAGATAATGCCGCGGCTCCATTCTCGAAATTTTTATCTAACTATCCCCTTTTTTAGCACCTGTATATAAAGATGTGTGGAGGACCCCCTCTTGGGTTGGGCACCACTAGTGCTGAAAAAGAAACTGTCCATGGCCTATGTGTGGCCCCTACCTAATGAACTGGTTGAGTCCATACTTGGTTGTGGAACTTAATAAGACCTGAGACTGGATGAGGCACCCATCAATAAAAAGTAAAAGTCAATTTCAGAATTACACTCACCCCCATACAAAATTAAGATGGCGGATGCTATAGTTAATGAGTATGTTTACATATATAAGAAGGTCTTGGGGGTTTTGTAATGATTAGTAGGTGTCAGGAGAGGCAAAGCTCAAATCAGTTTGGACATGAACCATCAGATGATGAGTCATCCTTAATCAACGGAATCTACCACCCAATGAATCCACTGTTTGGTCCTTAATTTACAAGGATATAAAGGGTCTTTACAATTCTAAACGCCATTATTATGTACACAGGGTCTAATTTTTTATACAAACTAAGTAAAAAGCTCACTCAAAGTTTAGGAAAGATTGAGCCAATCAAGAGGCAAAAATCCTGAATGAAGTGTTCCTTAGGAGGATAAAAATATCCTTTTTTTAAGAAAACTAAGTATGTTCTATCATATCTTGTCTGGTTTAATTATTGCCAAAGTAAACATTTTCCCCAGTGACAAATAATCTACTAGGAATCCTGATGATGATAAGATGACTAATAATAGATTAGCCTTTGAAGTAACTGGCCAACAAACTCCAGAAACCCAAAAGTGATGCTTCCTTCAAAATACCTTCTGAGGCTACCAGGTGAAACCATACCTTAACAATGTCAAACTTCAATGGAAAAGACATCCTCAAGATGAAGGAGAATATATGATTGTGACAATCTGAGTCCACTACAATTGTAATGGATGAGTTTGTCCCATTCATTACATTCTGACTCAGATTCAGATTTTCCAAATCCTAGTCAGATCGTTTTATAAACATTTTTGGTTTGGTTGTTTTGGATGCTGGGTTGTGCCTTTCATGAGCTGTAGATTAGGCTTGTGCGAGCCTAATCAATAGCTCAGGTGAGGCCCCCAAGGCGCTGCCTTTATAAGGCATGCCTGCCCATTCCAAAGCTCAGTTTGGAATTTTCACCCTAGCATTCCCTTCCTGGGGAGCATTGTCAGTTGCTCCCCAGCTGAGCTCTGGTCGGTGGTCCCCTTTTTATGGTTCCCAAATAAAAATAAAGGATGTTTCAGTGTTTGCATACCTCGCATACCTGTGGTCTTTTTGGTGTTCAGTTTTGAGGAGCTTTTGTGTGGTTGGGTTGGACCAACCATAAGGATGTGCGTAGCCAATATTAGGTGAAAGGTTTGGCGCTGACGGTGCACTAAACCTCTTTCCTACTTGAATAGGCCGCTTTGATTGTTTGTCAGTGCGCCAAAAAATTTAATTATTAGCGGTCATAAATGGGGTTTTTTTGTCCGTCACAACAATCAACAAGCAATACCTGCTCAGAATATTAGAGATTTGCAATCTAGAGCGCCAATGACATTTAATCTTCTGTCCCCTGATGATGAGACCTATCAAATATAATCAAAGTAGCTGAGACTGTAGAGGTTTTCATCTTTATGGAACTCTACACATATATATGATCCAATTAAGTTGTTCCACTCAGGCTGCAGAGGAATTAATGCACCTATACACTACTATTGCCTTTCCAAATACTGTAGTGGGAGTTTCCCAACCGATTATTAACTCCAATTGTTTGTCCATCCTGTTCTCCACCCTCAGTTGCAGCTTTTAAGATCGCATAATATGGATATCCAGAGAAATACCAGTCCTACCCAACAGCTTTATTATCAACTCCTTTAAATATATAAGACTGCTTCCATTTTGGTTAGGACAATTGAGAAGCCTTCATAATTATTTGAAAAAAATTAATAAGTTACAGAATTAAACATTATGGACTAATAAAAAATTTGGTGGTTACTTTGCAACGGGATTACTTTCAGATTGATAATTTCCCATCATACATGGTTGATTGAAACATACTATGACTGGATTATTAGCCCAGTTGAATGAACAACAACAAACTTGAAAGTCCCAGAGTGAGGAGTTATTATATTGAATTATTAGCTCAATTAAAGAGTCAATTCTCAACCAATCTATGAAGTTCACGCTCAAGAAAGTCCTTTGGACCCTCTGGCTCCAAAGGGCCTCAAGGCCCATAAGGACCCAGAGACCCAGAGGCCCACTAAGGACCTCTGAGGAACCTTTTTTAGTACTAGATGGTCCCTCTGAGGAACCTTAACATTGATCCAACATAAGAAAAAGACCGTCAACAATGGATTTAAAACTTGGAACAAAAAATTGAAGGGGTGGCTTTTAAGAGTTAAATGGACATAGAAGAAAAACTATCTTGATGTTGACTTGACCTTAATTGCACTTCATGACGAAATTAAAGTAATCAGCAAATGTGTTCAGACATGATCACTAGTAAAAAATTCATCCAACTACTTTTTATAGTATGATTAATCAATTCACCTCCTAACTCTAGGATTTGGAGAATCAACAAGAAGATATATCACAAAAACTTATTGATAAGGATTAGAAATTATCCAAGATTTTAGCAGGCTGTTAGCTCTAAGGCTGCCACCACTCATTTAAATTACTATGGGTGAAATTCTTCATTTAGATTTTAATTACTTTCAAAAAAAATTTAATCAAATTTACATGACCAACCTTCTTGATAATGAACCATCAGTAACTGGAAGACCCTCAACCCTGGCTATAATTGTCCTCTTTAAGCTTACTAACTCCTTAAAACTTTACTTTAGGGAAAACTATGTCCCTGGTATGGAGAACAATGATACTTATTTTTTTACAAAGGGACCTGGAGTTAGCCATTGACAGACAAAAAAGTTTAACATATCTGGATCTGCCTTTACCATAGTGTCAAAGAAACTATGATGCTTAATTTGAATAATTTACTTTCTAGGATCGAGTAAATGTGGTTCTTATCAAGGATTTGTTGCGACTTAACCTTTTTTATTGGAATTAAGCCTTCATGCGCTTACATCAGAAATGGGAGAATACTATTCAGACTTTTCTAACTTTTTTTATTATGAAGCCCAGGTCTTAACCTCATGTGGCTGTGTTATCATGGTTTATGTGATAGCAGTTGTGGTACTTGCTTTCTCTTTTTGGCTGACACCTCATGCTGCACTTCCAAGGATTCAATAAGACTTTCAAAGCAATCCTTGACATCAAAGAGGCTATCATGGAAGTTATTAAACAATAGATGCATCATACCTCATCTAATAAAGGTTTGTGACCCCTTATCTATGCCTTTGGATGAAAAATAAAGCCTTGATACAAATTTGACCCCTGCTCTTATTGTGGTTTTAAGTCACTAAGTGAGTCAATGATGGAAGAAGAAATCAGATGAGGAGGATAAAGAGGCGCCAGCCTAGGGCGTGAGGATCCTTATGCTAAGCAATTAATGCCTCAACAACTTAATCAGAATCTTTAAAGCCTAAGTGCTTCATTGTGTCTGCTCTTGGTGGACTTGACATTTCCAACACTATAATAAAAAAATTCTCCAATTCATCTTATTCTGCTTTGGGAAAACTCCCTGACGCCCTCATTGGTTTTATTATATCAAATGTTATCTATTAAATACCTAACTTTGGCTCTAATGTCACTTGTGTAGAGGTAGTGGTGAATAAGGTGAAGATCTTGGTTATTGTTGACACTGGCTTCCCATTCAACATTATCTCCTCCCACCTTTACAAAGCACATTATATTGCTCCCAATATTAATTAAAAAATTAGGATATGGAACTACTGGACCCTCCTGCACTAGATACCTTATAGCTTACATGTTGTTGCCCAACCAATCCAGTTCCCTTGTAGTGTCTGCCCTAGCGATTATTTTGAACAACAGTAGCTTTGATCAACTAATAGACCGAAGTTCCTGGTCAAGTTCAACACCAAAATTAGTTACAAAGATCTTTATTTCTCCATACTGGGGTATTGCGTTCCACTTATAATTCAGAACCTGCTAGAGAAGAAGGGATGAGAAAATCTCAAAGTTGCACATTGAAGCATCCCAAATATTAAGTGGCTGAGATACCAAGTAGTGGATCCAAAACTAAGCTACTTCTATCCACAATTGAAGCCCAAGAAGGAACATTCTTTTCCTCTGTCAATAAGGTTGACATTTGTTGGGATTTTTGCCCATATTCCTAGCCTACTAGATTACCTGGTATCGCTAGGGGAAAATATTCTAAGGCAAAGTGAATCAGAAGTCGGTTAGCCCAAGTTTCAGAGGAACTACATTTGGGGATTTTGAGATATTCGCCTGGTTGTATCCATTGGGGATTGATCCGGATGAATACCTAAGATCTCATTGGGCAGAGTTGCTGACAAAATAGGGGCATCTGATAGTGATTAACTATCAGGTGTACCAATTGGGATCGGTCAGTTTTCATCACTGAATGATTGGGAATGAATAGCAAGTTGCAAGATGAGTGATGCTTCCTGCAACTAGCAAATCAATTGGTTGATGAGTGACCTGCCATAATGGATAATAAGTCCCATTAACTAAGCAGGACGCTAACCAATTATGGTTGTTTCGCTTATATCAAGAGGAAAACATTAGGGAAACGTTTTCTGACTCTTTTCATTTAAGGTCTTGAGGATGTCCAATGACAGAATCCTAGCCAGGATGGGGAAGACCATCGCTGCTGAGATGGGGATGGGTGATTGAATAGCAACAGCTGCCATTTCATCGAAGAGGTGTCAACTGAGGGTTAGACAGCCAAATCCCCCACTATATAATTCCCTAGGATTTACTATATTAAAAAACATTATCTACGAAAACATTAGTATATTATCATTTTGGTGTATAGTTAGACTATCAGCTTATATTGTGTTGTTTTATCTCAAGGATATTATTTTAGGAAGGCAATAATTGGAAGACTTTCAGAGAGAAGAGTAAAGAGCTGAGCGGGGATCTAGAGACAAAGGAATCACAATTAGGGATAGCTGCTGACTGTGTGTTGGGCTGAGAGAGACTGTCACCGGGGTATCTTAACAAAGATCAGGTGGACAAGGGTATAGGGAACAAATCCCTATGAGTACAACTTCAAGAGTATTTAATCAGAAATACTGGCCAAGCATTGGGCTGAAGAATAGTTTAATCTCAACTACAGATAATAGTCTCCATAATATTATCAATTCATAATACATTCTACACAACGCAATGAAGTGCACGAGGAAATTGAACCTGTGCAGTAAAAAGGTTACTGGGTTGACAGCCAATAATTAACCTAGAGTAAATTTTTACATTTACTAATGCCAACCCTTGACTCACTTCAAATTTTTCTCTCAAACTTTGTTGCACCAGTCACTTTTGGTCATAAGTGGGATTTTCTAACCCTAATCCTGAGATGGTGGCTTAGCGTTGCTTGAAAATGCTTCCAAGTTGGAAGTTATCCGTAAATGGAGGCTGTTGTTTGGCATGCAGTTGGAGATGTGGGACAAGACCCACCATATTGAAACACTCAAGATTGACAACTCACAGCTTAGGATGGTGTTATCCGACAAAAGGCGATTTACCTCAAAACTGAAAGGCAGGTTGAAGCCAGCCACCTCAAAAGGCTAATTTTCTCGGCCAGCAGCAGGACGCAGATTGAGGAGCTTGAAACCACCTTTTTCAACGAATGATATGAGTACTTTGCCACTGAGGCCTACCGCCAAAGCGTGCCATGCTCAACCTTTGGGGCAACAAATTCTAATGGCTAGATCCCAGCGTTGCCCCAATCTGTGGCGCCCTCATTGTCTATGGACTTACTGTTGATGATATTGGGGTGGCCTCGTTCCACAGCACTAGCATCACTGACCTGGTCTGCATCAAGAATGAGGCTCCATACACCCCCAAACTTAAGTCCTCCATCTACTTTAACCCTCAGGCCACAACTTATTCCCCTAGGACAAGGCTTGGGGAGGGCTCTGTTTGGATTCTCCCTGGTTTAGGTGAAAGCATTGTCCAGAGGAAGGTCACTACATTCATATGAGGGATACAACTCCCAAATGGCCCAATAAGTTCAATAATGGGGATGGACTCTATGTTATCAGCCGGTATACTAAATTCAGAATTTTACTTGAATTACTACAAATTTGGGAAATTTCTCCATCCAAATTTCCTGAGTCATGTGAAGCGGAATTTCCACGGATCTTGCCATGAGGGCGGCGAAATCTGAGTAAGGTTCAAAACATGTGGTCAATCCAGAAGACCAGGAAAAGTTTTGAATGGATGGGGCAACAACGATCCTTAAGGCACCATGTCCCCACTCACCCTATAGATATCAACACCTTTTAATTTAATAAAGTACTTTTTCAGCAGAATATTTTTTATCTTATTTTATTTAAGTTCTTATTCTATTCCAATGAACAAAGTATCGTCCAACATTGCATCTAAAACAGCCCCTGTCTTATTGGCTGACCATAGCCATCTGCAGTCAGCCACCATATTGGGTTTCCCAGCCTTAACACCAGCAGCGCATCTGGCAGAAACCTGATAGCAATATTGCCTCCTTCCTCAATTTTTATGAATCTGCTATGGAAGGAGCAACTGACCAACAAAAAATCCAGTACATTATTTTATGCTTAAACTGTTTAGCTCAAGAAATAATGGACCGCTATGGTCAGCCTCAGCACTTGGGTGGAGGTTAAGAAAGTGCTTCTTGATTAATTTGGCTCCAATCATAGTTTGCAACAGCAAAACAGGCCTTAATGTGCCTTAGTCTACAAGAGGGAGAATTGGTCACCTCTTTAGTTGAGCGCTTCTATAATAAAGCTTAACCTTTGTTTCTTGCCCAAATGATCCCTCTCAATGATGAAATTGCAGCTATATTGTCTGGCTTAGCACCTCATCCCTCCTTGCAATGCATCTCTTTTCTGTAAAGCGCACTTTCACAACTGTATGAGATATCAAGGAGGCCTTATTAGCAGTTGCTAATATCTATGATCTTGACCCTACACAAGGATCTTTGAGTCAAGCATCTACGATGACCCATTTAGCTTCTACTATGGCTGTTTCTCTCTGGAAACCTACTTTTGTGGAGTTGCCAGCACAAACTGCTACTTCTTCCCATAACAATAAGCAGATGGTAATGGCTGTAACAGGGCAGTGCTCCCCTTCATCTTCAGTTTAAAAGACTCAGTTGGTAAAAGCAGTTGTCCCTTTGCCTTGCCCATCTTCTTCTTCAGAGCAGCTGTCTCAAGTGGTCGCAAAGCTGGCTTCCAAGCTTAAAACCCTCACTCAGGTCCCAATTGCTCCCACAAACACCGGTTAAATGATCATGTCACTAAGGCTAAACCTCCTGTTTCACGAAACCCAGCCACTGAAAGACACAAAGCTGTTAAAGTTAAAACATTTACCTCTAAGGTGATATCCCCTCAACCTCTCATTCAGCTAACTCTAGTCTGAAGCCTATCTCCATGAGGCAGCACCAACCCCCTACTTTGAAGTTCGAAATTCAAGCTGTGAAAATTCCAACGCCTCCCCAAAAGTTAATAAGGTTGAGGAACAACCCCAGGACATAGCATCCCATAAGGGAAGTCCTGAATTTACCCCACCTCCTTTGGGTTCTTTAACCTGCATTGATAAATCCTCTGATGAAGAGTATGAAGGGGATGATGAAAATATCGGTCATTACGTTCTAGGAGCCCAGATGAAGTGGAGGTACCTGATCAATTGAACCTTGAGAGAGTAAATTGGGCTAAGTTCCCTCAATCAAACTTATCTTTGGCAAGTGATAATGGGTCTCAAGATTATTGACGCTGCTAATGACGTGGACCATCTCATTGCCACCTTTCTCCAATCTACCCATTGTGTGCTTACCCTGCAGACTATCCAGGAGAAATACCCTGAAACTTTAAAACGCCTTGCCTCCACTTTTCATCTAAAAGAGGTCCTCGCTCTTCCCCCTACCTTGGGTGATACTTTAACTAAAATGGAGAGTCGTTATTAAAGGAGGTATGGTTAAAGCTATCATTAACACTGAATCCCCTGTAAACGATGTGTCAACTAATCTCATTAAGAAATTTAAGCTGGCCCCTGACCTTGAATACACTCAAGAGTTTGTAACAGTGGGCCCAAACAACACCCGCGCCATTGAAGCCTACTATTCTCTGCCCATTCGGTTTGGGAAGCTTCTCTTGTCAGCTCCAACAGTGGCTTTGACCAATAAAACCTAAGATTTACTTATTGGAACCCAATGTATGCTTGAATATGAAGGTGTTATTAAGTTGAAGTAGGGCTTCCTCTCCCTGCTTAACTATGAGGTTCTTCTGATGCTGTCTAATGATGAGCTCAATAAAAATTAGTTTGCACAGTTGAGTATCCCTCTCCGCTTTATCCCTGCATTACACCACGGCATGATGGCATACAATACTGTTGCCTCCCTCAGTGGATGCCCTAAAGGGTATCCTTTCTATGCTTCTGAAGAGGTGGTTATTAAGGCTGGGGAACAAAGGGTATTGACACGAAGATTAACATGAAAAACCCACACAACTGCCTACTGCACCTCATTACATAGATAGAGTTGGTCTTTTTGAGCCCAGAGTTTTGCCAGGCGTGTTAGACCCCGCCTATCATCGGCCTATTAACTTTTTTCTGGAGAATCTCACCAAGAAGGATATGGTGGTAATAAGCATCAGGAGATCAGAGGAGGACTGCTGATACCCATTAAGAACATCAAGCAAGTCCACTGTATTGGGTCTATGGCAGGTATGGGCTTACCTGCTGACCACTCCATATGTATCCTACCTTCTATTCATATCTCCGTTGAACTAACCCCAGCTGTGCTAGATAAAGTCCATACCTTACTCGAGGCCTACAGCGACATTTTCTCCAAATGTGACAATGACTATGGGCATATGAAGGGGTGGATGCATACAATTGAAGTTGATGATGATAAAACCATTTGTTACAAGCCCTATCACAAATCAAAAGTTGAGGAGCTACAGATACAGACGGAGCTTAAACAGCTTTTGGATGCTGGATTGCTGGTGCCATCACAAAGTCCTTGGTCATCTCCATTTTTATTTATAAAAAAGAAAAATAGAGGTCATTGGGTAGTGATGGATTATCACAGATTAAACAACCTCACCAAGAAGGATAGTAATCATATCCCTCGCATTGATGACGCACTGTCCCAATTTTTTTGAGTCTAAATACTTCTCCGCCATGGACCTGGCTAGCGGTTATTGCCAAATGGACCTTTCTCCAAAAGACCAGGTAAAATGTGCTCTTATTTGCAGTGAGGGTCTCTTCCAACCTACCTGACTGCCATAAGGATTGTACAACGCGCCCACCACTTTCCAGCGAGCAATGGATCATATCTTGCAGGATCTAAAATTAAGTTGTGTCATTGTCTATCCCAATGATATTATAGTTTTCTCTAAGAATTTTAATGAACACCTCACACATTTAAAGGAGGTGTTTCAATGCTTGTGGGCTTCTAGTGTCATATTAAAGCCCTCTAAATGCACGTTTTTCCAGATAAAGCTGATTTCCTTGGACACGCTATCTCACAAGATAGGATACAACTGCTTTAAGATAAAGTCAAAGCCATCTCAAAAATGCCAGCCCCTAAAAATTTACAAGATATTCAGGTATTCCTAGGGATGATGGGGTATTACCATCAATTTATCCCAAAATTCGCTAAGCTCAGTGAACCCCTCATCCGCCTTTTAACTAAGAAGACCCCCTTTCATTGAGGTGCTGAACAAAAAGCCGCCTTTGAGACCTGAAGGCGCAAATACAAAAAAAGACCAATGCTATGCCACCCTGACTACAGCAAACCCTTCATGTTGTTCATGGATGCCTCTGGCTACGCTGTTGGAGCTATCTTGGCTCAAATGGATGAGCATGGAGTCGATCATCCCTTTTATTACTTTAGAAAAACTTTTAGAAGATGAGCGTAACTATAGTGTCATGGAGAAGGAGCTCTTGGCTGTCCTGCTCGCTGTCAAACACTACCGCCCCTTCCTATATGAAAATCCCTTAAAAGTGATCACTGACCACGCCTCTCTAAAGTGCTTGCAGAATATGAAGGAACCCACGGGGCGGTTGGCTCACTGGTCTCTGAAGCTATAGCATTATTGTATGACTATTGAGCATTGGGCAGGAAAGCGCCTCATGAATGTAGATGGGTTAACATGACTGCCCGTTATTCACTTAGAAATGTGAAGCTGAGAGGCTAAACGATCTCCTCATGACTCCAGAGGCATGAGCTTATGAAGATGAACTTGTACAAAAAATGCTCGCTTGACACTCCTGAAACACCAAGGTAAAAATGGGAAGCTATATAAGAAAGTAGGAGTAAATTTGTTTCCCTACCTATGGCCGTCAGAGCGAGTTCCTGTCATCTTGGAGTCCCACATTATCATGGAGCATGGCGGAGTATGCAAAACATATGAGTGGGTGAAATAGCGGTACTACTGGGAGGGCATCTTGGAAACAATAACCAAAGTATTGGATGCAGGCCTGACCTGTAAGAAACAATCTAGCTTCAAGGCCTGATATCAATATCAACATACGACGCCACAACAACCTTTCCACATCTTAAGTTTGGATGTGGTAGGTCCTCTCTCTCAGATCACAGGTGGCAATTGCTATATCTTAGTTGGTACTAATCACTTCACCAAATAGGTTAAAGCTGTAGCTCTCACCGCTCATACTGCTAAGACCACGGCCAACTTCTTACACCAATACATTTTCACTCAGCATGGGTGTTTCCAGGTCCTCTTATGTGATAATAGAAAAATTTACCTCCTGAGTGGTGCAACTCTTTTCCACCTCCATGGGAGTGCACCAACTCTTCTTGGCCCCATATAACCCATCCACAAGTGCTTTAAAAAAAGTTAACGGAACCTTGGTCTCCATACTCCACAAAATGGCCTATTCAGACCCTCTCCACTGAGATCTTTATTTACCAAGTGCCCTCATGGCCTATCAAATTAGTTTCTACATCCTAAAGATGTCCCCTTTCCATGTGTTGTATGGCCAAGAACCTGGGGTACCAGCTCTACTAGCAAAAGATATTATCACTGACAGAACTGGCTCATAGAAAGCCATGAAAAAGTTGGCCTAACACATCATCCAACTACAAGCGGAAGATATGCCTAACTTGGCTAGGACAGTCACAAAAGAAGCTGAAGCAGCTAATGAGCTCCGTGTCCCTCCCCCTTCCATTCAAGTAGCTGACTTGGTATTATATTATCACAACCGCAGCACTATTAGAAGTGAGAAGCTTGGTTCAATCTGGGAAGGGCCATTTTCAAACTTCATACAAGTGAGGGGATGAGTACTTGATCAAATACCTCACTTCTGAAGTCACCATTAATTGGGTATATGGCCGCTTCCTACAACCTTATTCTCCCCCCAACATTTTTAAGGGAGGCGATGTTGGACATTTGCTTCTGGCTTCAGGATAATAATGTTTCAGGGCAAATAGGTCTAAAAAGGAAGAATTTTGGACATTAACAAGTCCCCAATAATAATGAGATTGATTTAAATTTGAATGATGATTTTGTTGGCCAAAAGACACTGGCCTATTCTCGGTGGAACCCCACAAATCAGGGTAACATGATTATCCAAATCCTCTATGGGCAACTAAATCAATATCCAGCATTAAGATTACTCTGATCACAAAGCGGACCATGGGGCGTCCATTGAATGGTACACCCCCAGCCATGACCAGGTCTATATTAGCACCTATGCAGGAACCACTCCCTTTTATAGGAGTGGTGGGGTCCCCCAAGGTAAAATAATTAAATCAAATGGGGATTGGCTAAAATTTAATAATTTGTTACCCCATGGGTACATCTTAACTAACCATAATTCCACATCCATTGTTCAGCCTAAGTGAAGCGAGTTTGTCTGAGCTTTGATAGGCTAAAAATCACAAATCACCTAATTCAGAATTTAAAAGCTATTTGACGTCAAGTCTTGATGCCTTAAATACTCATAATAAATTATTATATAGGATACTCTCTCTTTTACTCCCACACGGCATATAATAAAAAACCATAAAACCAAAAACCACTTTAGTATTTATTTATCTTTTTATTTTCATATAACTGGTGAGACAAGCCTCTCACTTATATTGTTGGATTTGAGGCCAAAAACACCAGCGAGCCTTTTTATATCCCAAAATTCAACCCTGGTCTTAAAAAAATTCCACTATATCTTAAATTCTTCTATAGTTACAATATGGTACCTAAAGACCTCTATCAAAATATATCTCTATTAAAGACACTAGTGTTGTTCTCATTTCTCTTTCTCCTGTCACTACCAATAAACCTACGTTCTTGCTAGAGTCTACCACAAAACTTTAAGCATTTTAAAGTTTATCAAATAAGTTTTATCACTGTATCTTGACATACACAAAAATTTAACTGAGTTGATACAAAAACTAATGATAACTACTTTAAAAGCTCTGCTATATATATTATATAGTTTTGATTAAAAGCTAATCAATAAATAATCAAAAGTCATCTAATGTAAAAATATATACAACGTTATAGAAAAATCTTTACTTTTGTTTTAAATCACCTAATAAGCTGATTTTTAATCATCTAAATATAGTATATCTATCACATTATATGTGAGAATATGGATAAAAATAGCTCTTTTTTATCAAATGAGGATTTTAATATTAAGTGAAATAAAAGTATATATATCCTTGAGAAGGGCAACTAAGTGTATTTTTTAGACTTTAAAAATCTTATATATAACGTTATCATGTAATAATGCATGGGAATCCTGCTAAACACACATTATTAATATTATTAATATTTTTTACTATTGATTTTTTTCTCTATAAATCTATACTGATATAATCTTTAAACATTAGTTAGAATTGTATCTTAGCACAAAAATATTATAATACGCTACCCCATAATACATGATAATTAGATTATTGTTCCATTATCAAGATATAACTAACATCTACAAAACTAAATCAAGTAAAAATTAGCTATATAGTTTAATTAAGATTTTTTATTACAGTAACTTGGTAATAAATCATATTCTAGTGTAAATATAAGATAGGCTATAGTAAAAAAGATTATAGCTTTTCTTTCCCGTTATTATCACTTTTAGTAACATGATTCTACGCAATTTCTCTGAGATTGACAATCAACCTGGAATATGAGCAAATTTATCCGCAACAATACAAGTTGGGCAAAAGTGGTTAGCACAAAAGGCCCAAAGCCCTCCCAACCCACCGGAAAAATGCCCCAGCGGAATGTTGACACACCCTCCCACCAAAAAGGGTGAGTACAGTGCCAAACCCAGAGTTTTGCAATTCCTGCAAAAAATGGGCGCATATACCAAAATTGAACACTCCCAACCCTTGTCCTCCCTTGAGCACAGCCTTAGAATTATGGTCAGCAATACTTCCCTTGAATCATGGGAAAAAATGGGGAGGCCTTCTCTGCAAATTTCCCAAACACCATCTCAGTAAATTACAAAAATTTACACAGAGGATGGATGGATGTCAGGTTCATGTCCGCAGAAGAAGTGGTGGATGCAGCAAAAATTAAATTCTTCATAAAAATCAACAATGAAGACTACACCATCCGCATGGTGCGCACATGATGGAATGAGGAAACAACCTATTCATCATATTTGACTGACTCCCAAGCACTGTGCACCATAATATCCTCATGGATGAACTCCATGGGGGCCTCAAAGGTTACAGAGTTATTAAACAGTTTGAATTCAAAAAATCCCCCTTCTGCCCCACCTGTGCACAGGAAAGGCATACCATTATTGAACCAGATCAGGATGTGGCAGAGGATATCACCCTCATTCCCCGCACAGTGACCATCAACCTCCCTGATGGCAGCGTATCTCGCCCCTTCCATATCACACCAGAACACACCCCACCTATCTGCAAATTCTGCTCAGAAATAGGCCATAAAGACCATGCATGCCCAGAAAGTGCAGGATTGAAGCACCGGAATTTTGTGAGGACAATATGGATGAAACAAGCCCAACTTTTGGCAAAATTAAGGACTCCACTTTTGCCTTCTATTGGGGAAAAAGAGCTGATATTGCTTTGGTCGAGCCCATCTTGCATAAGGACTGCCATTGTGCACAGACTGCCCACAAGCAGGCCGCGAATTCCGCTGAGACCCAAACTCACACCACAATTTCCATGGAACAGATTCAGGCAGATGCCATGGCAGCACAGCAGAATAAATAATCAGATCCTCCACATAAAACCCAACACAACCAAAATGATGACATTATTGGACACAACCAATTAAACACCTCCAACCAAGTGGGAGCAGATCCACTTTGCACCACTGGGGATCCTCCCAGTCAATCACATGTGATAGGCGATGATATGGAAGACCACTTCAGCCAATCACAATGTGACAACACCTATGCACAAGACCCAACCACCCCAACTCCTAGTTCTGCTCATCAAACCCATAGGCAAATGGCAAAAAAAGTTTTTTTTAATGAGGCAAAAGCCAACCCACGCCAGACCCAAAATCCATGGAGTAATCCAAGCTGGAAGAAACTGAACAATGCCAGCACCAAGGCCACCAACCAACACACTGGAACAAATCTGGCTAGTCAACCCTATACTTGCAGTATGACTCACGATAAGGAACTGGGTGACCTCAGTGGGTCACCCCAGCGTTCCTGATGTGCGGACTACCACAATCAACATAGGGACGCTCAACGTCATGGGAGCCAAGGCCCCCACATCCCAGGCCAAAAAAATGGCTTTCCTGCACAATATCCTCATGGATATCTTGGCTATCCAAGAACCCCACTGTTCACTGGGGGAGGAGGAGTCATGGTCAATCATGCTCCTTCTGGCAAAATCCTTTTGGACACACCATTGTGGGATGGTAATTCAAACAAACTGTAACCCTCCAGTAAAAATCTAAAGCACATCCTCCCAACTGGAGGGACAGACGCTCCTAGCAAACCTCAAGTGGAACGGAGAGAATTTTGCCATGGCATGCATGTATGCCCCATGTGATCCGAATGACCGCCAAAAATTCTTTTCTGATATCCTCTCAATCCATTTCTCTGAGGCAACATTTTTTGCAGGAGATTTCAACTGCTGGCTTAACACCAATACCGACTGCTGGCCCAAGTCTAGGGCTATACCCCGCGGCCACACAGAACTATGCATACTAAAGGCAACATTGGGCCTATGTGACACAATTCCCAAATAAGCCCCCACCCTGTCCAACATGACGAGGCCCCACCACAACAATAACCAGCTGGTCTCAATGACCTGGATTGACCTGATGCTCGCCCCTGTAGACTTCTGGCACCAAGTATCAAACTTTACAACAACAATTACCCCTTTTTCTGACCATCGAATGGTCTCAATAGTGATATCATCCTTGGAAAAATATGAAAAACCACCAACCTGGCACAGAGTTCACCCAAGCACCATCCACCTTCTGGAGCTTAAACTTTAGATCAAGATGGTGCTAATAACACAGCAAGAAAAACAAACACCTGATGGGAATCCTATCGCCAAGTGGGAAATATTCAAGGCTTGTGCAACCAAGAAAGCCTGCCACCTAAACTCCAGAAAAACAGCTGCAATGACCATGACAATCAACAAGGCTATCAGACAGCTATAACACTTAGAAAACAACACACCTCGCGAGGGATACACCCCCCAATGGGACCGCCTGTGGTTCCAGCTATTGACACAGGTAAACTCCCTCTTTAGGAAACACCAGCATTACACCAAAGAATGCTATAAATCAAAATACATTTTATCCAGAGAAACTCACATGGCCCAATTTTTCTGCCGTTGTAAAACAATTTCAACATCAGTGACCTGCACACAGGTCCGCCAAGCAGATGACACAATGGCACCTACACCATCAGAAATATCAGCTGAATTACACCAGATTTACACCAACCTGTACACGGCGGATCTTGCATCACCTAATGAGATTTAAAATTTTTCATCATCCGCTAATATTGATACTATAGCTGGCCAACCAGACCTTGCAGCACCCATAACTAAAGATGAACTATGGGAGATAATAAGATCAACCCCATGCAACAAGTGCCCTGGGCCTGATGGCCTTCCATATAAATTTTTCAAAAAATATTTTAAACATATCGCACCAATACTACTGGCAACTATGAATAAGTGCTGGAAGACACATCCCTTCTACCTGGTGGCCAAGATGCATACGTGGTCACACTATTCAAAAAAGGAGACCAGGCAGATCTAAACAACTGGCGCCCAATTGCTCTCACCAATACTGACACTAAAATACTAACTAAAATTTTAGCCAAACGTCTGGGTTGCATTACTCAGACAACCCTCTCCCCCATCAATTTGGATTCATCCCAAATCGCTCAATTTGGGATAATATCCACACAATTGCCAACATCTGCCAAGCTAATCCCACAGGTGCCCTTTCTTTCCTGGACCAAAAGAAAGCCGACTGAGTACACTGGGGATATCTAGAACAATGTCTGAAGGCTTTCAACCTACCACCCCGCTTTATAAACTGGGCGCTCCTCCTAACGCGCTCAGCCAGGTTTGCAATCAGAGGCCCAGGTTTCCTAAATGACACCATCATCACCCCCCAAAGGGGCCTTAAACAAGGTGACCCGCTTAGCCCCCTACTATACAATTTTACCCTTGACCCCCTCCTTCGCATTGCAAAAACAAAGCTCACTGGAATCAGGTTGGAGGGACAACCACTAACCAAAATGCTCGCCTTTGCTGATGACTGCGTTGTTGGAGTCTCAGGCAATAGGGATGCCAGGGCGATTGAGCGCATTATTCATCAGTATGAGTCAGTGAGTAACGCCATGCTGAACAAACAGATAACAGAGGTAATTGTTATGGGCAAAATCAGTTCAAACTGGGCCCCACCCTCCCACCACCACACAAACTAACCAACCACACATCCAACCACACAACAACGATCCAAGCCGGAAAAACCACTATGTTTACCCTTTGCACACCACCCTGCCACCAACCCAGTCCGTCGTCTGGGCATATGGCTCAAAACCAGTGGATATGCACTTGACACCATAGAAACCAACATTTTGGACAACATCACAAAAAGAATGACATGTATGAGGAGGAGTAAAGTCAGTTTAACTGGAAGAGTTGTGTTAGCCAACTCCTTGATCCTATCAAAGTTATGGTTTGCTGCCCACGCAATCCCCTTCTCCGCCAATTTTACCAACGCAGTCTACAAGCTCCTGCAGAACTGGCTATGGTCTGGATACCATGCACCTGTCAGGCTGGAGACCATGTATGGCCCACAGAAGAGAGGCGGGATGGGGCTGCTCAACTTCACGGAAAGAGCTACGCAAATACTAGGCTCATGGATAGCCTCCACGACGTCACCCAACCCACCATCCCCCCACTAGGCCAAGGCAGCCCAAACCAATTTTGCAAGGGCACTACATCTGAGGTCCCCCTCCAACCCGGCGACCCTGATGAAGTACCTTGTAACACACTTAAATGCCACCAGACCACACAACACCAATAGGTATTTCAAATGCATCCTATACAACCTAAGACAAGGTGATTGGAGCTTCTACTATGCACAGAAATCTGAAGACAATCACCCTCAAACTGGATATGTGCAACTCCACAGAGGACAAATGGTGTCTAATGTACCTGCCCCATTACCACCCTTCCCTCTGTCCAGGATTGACTACCTAGATCACCAAGGCGTCCCATATGACTTGAACACCCAAAAACAGGTGTGGAATCTCGTCACCTGCCCCCTCCTATCCCCACAAGTGTGCTCCACAATGTGGCGATACATGTGCCGTACATATAGAACAGCCAACCATACTTTCTCAATGTTCGAGACATGCGCCATCTGTGGCGGACCCAACACACTAGCACACCGCCTGGAAGAGTGCCCGCCATCTGCGCATATCTGGGCCAACGTGATGCACCTGTTTCAACAATCACCTACAACCAAATTCTGACTATCCCACGATATAATGGCACTCAACATGGCCTCACCTATCCCCCAGACACTGAGGGCTCTAATTGTGTGCATTGCAATATGGTCCATTCACACAATTACCCTTGACGCCTTCAATGGGATCTTCCGCAATCTCAACCAAGCCATCATCAGGTTCCACAACCATTTGGCTGACCATTTTCAAGCCTGGCTGTTTGGCTCACTCCAACACAAATGGAAGAAACGGATGGGCACCTGGATTCCAATCTGGTTCCTTCGTTATGACATTGAAAACCTCACAGTCTTCATAGGCGGTACACCCTACTAGCCCATGAGTTGCCATGCCACTCAAGGTCCAGCCACCCACCACCCGTGGACCCCCAGCTACACCAAAGTGTGCCAAGTCATATCTTTTGAGTTCCTTTGTTCTGCACTCTCTTCCCATTTCTGTTTTCCACTTTCCCTGCTCCTACATATCAGATGTGTCTGTCCCCTGGTCATCCATCCTCATATTAATAAAAAAATTAATAAAAAAATATTATGTTATTTGTCTTGATATGGTATTAGTTAAAGTATAACCTTATGCTAATTAATAATTAATAAACTAGGCATATGTTCTTAATAACTAAATCTGATTAGCTTACTAGTAAGCGTTAAAAATAAATATAGCTTCTTTTTTATGGTATAGTAAATACATAAAAAATGATAAACGTTTTTAAAAACAATTTTATTTTGCAAGATCCACACTTTCTATAATATTTAATTAATATTGTATTGTCATCAAAGAAACATAAATGTGCCAAATTTCATGGTTTTAGCTATCCTGGAAAGGTAAACTTGAAACTTTTGAATCAACTAAATATCAAACTGCTAAGCTGTAACATTATACTGACTACTGTAACGCACTAGCTCCTTACAGTGAGCCACGAATGAATTGGGAAGCAGGGCCCAAGTCAATGACCAAAGGGCAGACAAGGCCCCTGAGACCATTCTACTAGTGCATGTGCTTCAGGAGCCACGGATAAACACCCCTTGAAGGACAGTTGCGAGTATGCTTACACCCAGCAACATGTCCTGACTCCAGGACAAGGTGTATAGGGAGGCGATAGCCTTCCCAATCTCGCTATCAAAGTCTGAATCCTGTTTATATAGGCCAAACATGGCCGCGGTTAGACTAAATAATCAATATAAACCTCGGAAGACAGTAATAAAATAGATAAGGCTTATGAATGGCTTTATTTGATATATTTAGTCAATTTGATAGAAAACGGAACTAGAGAACCTTACATTCTCAAGTCCTATCTCTTATAGCTCTCTGCTGCAAGCATAGATTAAGCTCATTCACCATGCCTGACATATGTCTTTTGAAACATGCTATAAGAAAACCTCAATTGTTTTAGGCCAGGTTGAATTCCGTAATGGGTGAGCCACCATACCCAAGAATCGTTCAAATTCTGATTTGGATCCACCTTTAACCTAGTTACCACCCACTTCAAAACCATTTGGTTCGACCCCAGGCCTGATAAAACATCTAACCATCGTCCTTCCCCAGTCTTAGTCTCAACCTGGGGTCTAGCCAAGACTAATGCTCTCTCACTCCCTCTATCTTCCACACCAGCCTGTCCTGTCTTATCAAAGATCAGGGCAATGTGATGTTGAGGATAAACTACAACCGTCACAACTACCATTGAAAATATATAGGATTTTCACTTTAAATATATAAAGAAATTTATTTTGAACATGAAATTTTTTTAAATCATAATTGCATTGTCATCTAAGACCAATGTCTGTGCAAAGTTTAAGAATTTTTATTGACAATAAGTGTCTGTAATAGAGCTTGTAAGAAAAGATTACAAGGAGTGGTTAGCTTGGCAGGTAAAATGCTTCCACCCTAGTGCAGATTTTATGTTTAAAATCTGTACTGGATAGAAAAATTCTTGGGGTGGTATACCTGTCCCAAGGTCAACCCAACTCAAATAATTTTTAAAAAAGATTACAGACAGACATATGTGACAGTGGGTTAAAGAAAATTGTGTAAAAACTATAAGGTTCTTGTTTTATAGAGGTAATATACTTCTCTTCCAAAGAAATGGCCTGGGTTCAATTCCCAACAGGCGCATAATCAAACTACTTACATGTCCAAAAGTTTATATTGTTTGGAAAACAATAAAACTGATCAAAGAAAGTCTAAACTTCTTATATTTTATGGTTACTCAACTATCCTTTGTTCTGAGCATCAAACATAACCTTTCATCTGGGGTTACTCACTGTAATTCTTAAGTCTAATTTACAGGTTTTGATGTGTGAAACTAATGTCTGTTAATATAATAATGCTATATGTTTTTAGGTAATATTTTTATGAATACTAGTATCCAGCTGAATTTACACAACCAAAGGTATCTCTTCTACTCAAGTTTCTCCGCATAACAGGTACTGGCAACCTTCCTTCAACCCATTTGTTTAAGTTTTGATAAACTATCCAGGCAACAAGGGAAATCATATACCTTTAACTTTTCTCTAAAACTGGCAACATCTGGTCCAAAAGAACTTCTTACTTTAAACAGAACTTAACCTGCTCCCAGTAGGTTCAGCAGTTATCAAAGGAACTTCTCCCTTCCTCTCTTCATGCAGGATCCATGCAGAACTTTACAAGCAATATGTAGCTAAAGAATATGATTCTTCAACTCTAATAATAAGAGTAATAAAAACACAAATGTAAAACAGGCTAAATATCCAAGTCTTTAAGTATCTGTTTTATTTGCTTAAAACTAAGGGAATTTATAGATAATTTTGGTGCTCAATTCTACCATTGCCACCTCAATAGGAAATGGCAGTTGTCACTTAAAGATTAGCCCTCTGAGGTTACACCCAATGATTTGCATCATCCATTGTCAAACATTTGCCCTCACAGCTGAAAAATAAGAATGTTTTAGGTTTAATCTAGCCAAAAAGAGAAAGGTCAGCCATTTGCAATTTTTTGATATTAAAAAGAGTAATTCTAATAATAATGAAAATGATGCTATCAAAGATATTGGCCAAAAGACCCTGGCTAATTCTTGGTGGAACCCCATTAATTGGGGTAACACCATTACAAAACCTGATTGGGTGATTAATATAAAATTTAACGGTCAGATTTCTCTGACCACACGACACATTTTGGGGCAACTATTTGAAGGTACTCCCCCAACTACAACCAGGTCCTTCAAAACACCTACATGGGGCTACTCTCTTTTATAGGCATGGTAGAGGTCTCTAAGGTAAAATTAATTTATCTAGCAGTGATTAGTTGGAGTACATTAAAGCATTACTGCATGGGTAAATTCTGCTTCAAAACCCCAACCTTCGTTTTGCCAAAAAATAACTCACTTTACCCAAGATCTGATAGGAGTGAAACCCATATTACCTAGTTTAAAAGAATCAAAGCTATTCCAAACCTATCCCTGAATTCCCCCCACCCTCAAAACAGTTTAACTACTGAGCAGTTGAATATTGAGAGGGATCACTTTTCAATTACCACTATTTTACTAATAAAAACTCATAAAAAACCAAGATTATATTAGTGAATTTTTATCAAATTATTAAGACTCTTGTGGGATCTAGTGGCGTTAGCACCAGCGAGCACCTAAAAAGCTGGATTCCTACATCCATCTAGTGAGATTTTGCCATTAACTAGAGATGCAAAACCTTCTGGTTTTTTAAAGAACATATCACTACTTTTTTAATCAACTCTAGTGGATTGCCCTTATTGAGCTAGCAACATGCTTAGGCTATGGGACCTTTTACTCATTAATAACAGGGGACATTACCTAAAAGTTAATCTAACAAGTTGTTACCAGAATCGCTGTCAACGCCTCAGCAATTAATTATTTTGATCTGAGATAATTGGTGACAAACTCCAATTAACTAACATAAATAAATTACCAATCTAAAAATTGATAACAAAACTATATGGGAATCATTGTTGGGAATCCTTCCCAACATAACGCTAATAATCTGCTGGATTTTAATCCTGGAAGATTAGATAATATACATTTAGGAATTTTACTAAACAGTATTTATTATCTAAAACAATAACTCTTAAATCTACTAAAGGGCCTTATCCCCAGCATATAAGCATATATATAATATAATAAAGCTGGATAATATGGCATATTTAAATCCCACACATCTCCCCACTTGACCATATTATCTAGTGAAAGATAGGAATTCTGGGAATGGATGTGCCTCAGGCTTTGATTGCAATTTGGCCATTATAGTCATATTTGACTTCAGAAGAGCTTGGTCTGGTTTACACTCAACACATATCATGCCATTATTGGCAACTTTGCTCCTCCTCCTCTTTTCCTACTTGCTGCCACCTCCTCAGAGCGCAGTTCTTATGGCCTCATGCCATACCAGGACTATTTTGGTCATTTTAACCAATAATACATTTTGGAAATCCTGTATCCCCCATGTGGGCTTCTATGACTCCTCATTGTTTAAAATATATTTTTATTCAGCTTCACCAATCCTTGGTTCCTATACTCCCCAGGCAGGGCTCACCATTTTTATCAGAGCAAATCTCCTTTCTATACTTGTGCCTTGTCAGACAATTGCCAGTTTGACTAGTTACTAAGAATTTTCTAGGGGATAATAATGTAAATTTTACCACTAATTGCTGGCCTAATGCTTATCAGAATTGCCCCAAACAAAGCAATGCTTTTACTCCAAGTATTTGACCAAAAAATTGGATTAATCAGATGGGGTTAAGTCAAACCACCAACAAGTTAGGTCAACTGAATTTGAAGTACTCCCTCTTGACAGCATGAATTAACTCAATTTTCTAAGTAAAAGAACCCCTTCTGTAGACCTGTGTGGGGTTCAGGGGGTGAAAATACTTAATCAACCAATAATCATTTAAGAACTTCATTATGCGGCCAAACTAATCATATGTGCAAGGTGGACGATTGATAGGATTGCAATAAGATACTCCAACATAATTTTGTTCTTCCAAAAGCAATCTTACATCTTAATTTAAGATTTATCAAAGTGATACGGTTTTCAGGAGCAGTGATAGACTAAATCATTATTTAGCCAAATTGGGTGCCCTCTTTCTACTTCAGATTCCATTGCCTCCCACTACTAAGCTTTAAATTAGTGTAAATACTAAGAGTTGTCATTGTAATAAGGTTTCTCTCAATCAGATCATAATTTTCGAGTATTAATAAATCATATATATAAAATCTTCTTGTGATTAGTTTTCCCTATATATATTTACAGCAGGTAAGAGCGTTTTTGTGCCAAAAACTTCAAAATTGTTGAAATTCTGTGCTATCAGCACCAGTGAGTCTAAGTATCACCAATATTCCAATATGCCTCTTTATGGAAGATCTAGTTTCAACATGAGCTGATCCTGCCAAGCATCCTTATTCATCCTCAAATCTCTTTATGGCAGATCCAGCTTCAACACAAGCTGATCCTGTAATGTTCATTGTCTTTGTCAACTCCACCATACCTTATCAGTACTTTTGTTGTAGTTCATCCCCTTCTCCCCACTAGACAACAGAAGGTGTAATCATAACCAGATCCTTTTGATAATGGCAATTTTAACCAGTATTAATTAATTTATTTTAGTTTCTATTTTTCTATTTAAGGATGATCACTTTTTAATAAATATATTCTTTTCAAAAATTGTATATTTTATATTTTTTCATGCTTTTTATTTTTTATATATTTTTCCTTAATAAATTGATACTTGGCATTATTTGCTGTGCCTAACATTTGCATTAATCACTCCAATAGATCTGTAATGATCCCTTAATTATGCAGATTTATCTGGTAACATTAGCTTCATCAAATTTTGACTTAATTTTATTTTTTGCTCTTGAGATTTCTTGCTTTTTCCATTACTTGACTAGCAAAAGGTTGAGCAACTTCTTCTATGATTTCTGGATTGATTACTTTATTTTTGACTTCACTTTTATGATAGCATATATATTTGGCATCAAATCTTGATACAGTTCATCCTTTCTTAAGTCAGCCACAAATAAATTAAAAGTATCTAATTCATCTGAGCAGATATCTGGCGGAAAATGTTCCTTTGCAGTGCTAGATTGTTCTTCATCTAGGCTGATAAACCTTTTCCTGAATCTCGAGAAGTTTTCTCCTCTTGAGGCAAAACAAGAATCACATTTGTTCTTGGCTTCTTCCCCTATCTTTAAGCGGCAAAATGTCCAACTTGCACCACCTTTCTGATAGTGGTTTTTTATTTTATGTCCCTTTTGGTACATTGTATTTCTTTTCAGTTAAATCTTAATTCTGCTGATCATTATATTTATCAATATTTTCATCTTTAAATTCCTCCATAGATTGATCCTCATCATCTAAATTTCCTCATAAAAGCATTTAGGCATGTCAAATATTAAGCCTAACATCTTCATATATTACACCATCTGTAATGTGGAAGTGGGATTTGTAAACACTGAAATCATGGCACAGTGCAGATTTCAGTAATACAAAAAATACCTTCTACATTTCTCCCATGCATCAAAATCATATAATACTTTTGCATCAGCCAGGATTTGTGCTTATTGGTAAAATCAATCATCATAAGCTGACAATGTTTTTTCTTTTTTAAATTGGACTCCCATAAAATCTTGTTTACAGTTAGCCATCCATGCAGGACTACCAAACTTAATCATTATTACTTCTTTGGCATCGTTGTATGTCCAATTGTCCCCATTAAGATGGAGAATACCAAATTTTGACAGTCAGTGCCTAAGCAGTTCTTTACAATTATTGCCTTCTGTAAGTTGCCATATCTGAAAATCTCATTTTGAATAAGTGGAAAAATGCATGTATGTTATCTCAATAAAATACATGTAACTTCAGTAAATCTTTGAATTCTTCCATTGCTACTGTGGAAGAAGATTTTTGCTTAGAAACATTATTATTGATAGGTGTATTTTTAAAGCTGTTAAAATTTTGGGCTTATTTGCTCGCTTTTTAGCCCTGGATTTCAACTGCACAGATTCGTGGATCCTTTCATTGATTATTTGAATGTTGTTGATAGACTGGGGCAATAATAGTATGAAGACTATTATTAAGTTGATTGCCCAAAGCTACGTTGAGAGTAAAGTCCAACGCTAAACTGGTGCTTCTTCTTGAAGATATTCTGGTAGGGAACATTTTCCCTATTCCCTTTTTGCAGAGCCAAGCGGAGATTTTGATTTTACTAATCCTAAGGATATCTGATCCGTGCACTCTTCTCTTAAGAGTAATGTTAAACAAACAATCTTAAATAACTAAGCTAATATCAAGTTAAATCTAAACTTTATTAGGGAATTATTTAGTTTTTATAGTTGAGATTTGCACACAATTTTTCAGCTGTCTGATGAGAATATTTGTGCTCCTATACTAGTTTGACCCTTAGTGTTAGGCACCAAATCTCATTGGGTAACGTTGCCTTAGGTTTTCTAGGCAGCGTAATCCTTGGGAGTTTGGCGGTCCAAACAATTGGTATTAGGTACACAAAACTGATTGTTCTGGCTGATGACAATTCCACTCTTCCTCTGGCGTTTGAACGTTTTGGTAGTTTCTAATGACTCCAATCCATTCCACTCTGAACGATTCCCTATAATTTGACTATTGGGGATTATCCCAATATCAAATTATTGCTTAATTTCATCAGGGATTATGCCTGATGAAATTATCATCTGTCAGTGGCCTCAAATGTCATTTGGGATGATTCCTGACGATATTGTCAACTGTTGGTGGCCTCAATTATCATTGGGGATGATGCCTGACAATAATTTATAGTCAGTGATTTCTAATATCATTGGGGATTCTGCCCAACAATATTCTCAAAAGTCAGCCACTATTGCCAACCCTCTACAACTATAACATAATCGTCTAATATCATATTTGTCAAAGGGTTGGACTACGTGGTCATCTGCAATTCTGACAAGAGCCATTTCTAAAATTACAGCAAAAGTCCAGGCATATTTCTCAGTATTTGTTTTTACTACTAAATAATCATAAATTCTATTGTCAGCTTCATTTGCCTCCATCTGAGTGCAATAACATTTGTAATATTTGAGTCTTTTTAAGCACTTAAACATCTGCGCTATGTCTTCCAGAATCTGGTGGAAGGTCTCTTTCTGCTTTTATTCAGTTTTATGAAATAGTATCTCCTTTACTAATTTGGTCTCCTTCTGTTTTAATGAGGTGACCTTTTCATGAAGATTGTTATTGACCTTTATAACTTGTTCAATTTCCTTCTTGGCTTTCATACTCACTCATTCAGATTAGCAAGATTGGCTTGTGATGCCAAGTTCAGTGATTTCCTGATAACTGCTTTCCAATTCTGTCCACATCTCTCTAAGTCCGTTTTTGTTTGACATTGTGCTGAAATTCTTCTAATATCTTTGGCTTAAATAAGTCAAGCTGCACCCTGTAGTGAAAACCAATGCAAACTTCTAATTTGTGGGTACTCAACTATTCTCTGTAACTGTTGAAAACGTCCTTTTTTAACCATTATCTTGTAACAATCAAAACCTGACCCGGAGTGGAGCAGGAATTACCCCACTATGCTACCACTCCTCTTCTCAACCATTATCTTGCCGTGGCAGATCAATTTGAAGCCAAATGATTGTCTGATATGAGGTTCCCTTAAGATAAGTGTTTTCATTCATCATAATCATTAATTCAACCTAAGATTTAGAAAAAACTGAAAAAGAGAAAAGATGATGCAGGTAAGCAAGGATTTTAGCCCCAGAATTAGCCTTGATTTCTTTAATAACAAAAATAAACATGTGAAAAAATTTAATCCTGAAGTATAATGGCACTGTAAACCACACAAGTAAAAAATAGAGTTTTTGGCAGACCAAAGCTTTGAAAACCAAACATTTTTGTTATAGATACAAAAACTAGGTTCACTGTGGGATACCAGGTGAGACAAGGCAAGGGCGGCCCTGAGGCCACCAGAGAGATCTACGTGAGTGTGGGAAACAAAGAAGAAATCTGAACTGAGTTAAGAATTTATTGAGCCTAACCTTTTAAGGTCGCCCTTCCGGGGAGCCCCTCCTGCACTATTCTTTAGGCCCCTAAGAGCATAAAGAATAGCTCATGAGGGGCACAGCCCAGCGCTGAGCCCCACATAAGCCGCAAAACCTCAAAAAATCTTTTGACTCAAAATTTAGATTTCTAAATCTCAAGTTGAAATGTAATGATTGGTTCAACCTGGCCGTTACAAGGCCAACAAGAGATTCAGCTACCAATTTGGAAGTTTTACAGTATTAGAAAAGATCACCATGAAATTGCTCTATATTAGACTTTTTGGTATTATAATCAGAGGGCGCTTTGCTAAAAGGGGGTTTGACCTGCCATACCTTGGCCAAGGATAGGTTTCCTTGAGGCTTGTCAAGCGCTCTTTAGTATTGTCCCTGCTAGGCTTTGATGCTAGTAGTTGCCATTTAGTCAGTGCTTAAATCTTATTTGTTTAAAAGTGCTTGATACCACTTGTGCATTGTCTGTTATTTTAACCAACATTCATCACTGTCCCATCATGAGAGCTCCAGGGTAGATGAGGCATTCTTCAGCAGCTTCATGGTAGCAGTTTTCTTGTAAGCTTTGCTTTTTTTACTTGACACTGTTGAATTTGAGCTTCTCCTAATTTTTGGTCCAGTGCTCAAGGGGTTCCATCGCAGTTTGTTGGTCAAAAAAAGCAATTAATTGATTACTATTTCGTCAGTCTGCTGCCATTTGGTGGCCCTTATTGTTGACTGCAAGATTTGCCACTTGCAGCACCTTGGGGTTCACCCAGACTGATGGCAACTCAAACAATTATATGGTCACTTTCAGAGTTTATTCTTACCTTAGAGTTTGAGGCTAGAAGTTTGAGGTCAGATGACACTAGAACATAGTCCAGTAGGACATGATATTCAGTTCTCCGTTATTGTCATAGGTTTACCGCAAAAGGGTTGTGGGATCATTATCCTCTTCATCTATTCTCAGGCACATACCCAACGAAACCAGGTTTAAGCATATAATCAATCTTACCATAGGGGTGATCACATGTCAGGAACATAACCTTGCCCACTTTTGTCCAAAATTTGAGGCCTCCTGCTATCACTGTGGCTTTTCAGTTTGTAACTTCAACAAAAACTTCCAATTTTTTGGTTTTCATAGAGATTTGGCAATATGAGAACTGCAATCACCCAAAGGATTCTGCTGGTGTCCCTATCAGTGGCCTTGGCCACTAGGATCTGAATGGCATGTGTTTTCAAGAATTCCAGTACATTGTTCTTATTGAGTGAGACTATTGTGACGTGGTATTTCCATAGGGCTTGACACTCTATTTGCAGAGACAAAAGGTGAAATGTAGCGACGCATATCAAGTTTAAAGAAGTTACATCTGGATGTATGCTTGTGTTTAAAAATGAATATTAGAGTCTATATGATGATTCTTTTTTTAGTTATGCATATTCCTCATCCTCATCTGAATGCTAGCCATCACCCTGGAATTTTTTGTTGCAATGATAATTCCTGGCTTCCCAACCCATGGGTATGGGCTACTCAGGTTTATGAATGGAGCTTTGAATGAAGGTGGCTTTTTAGCAGTGTTAGCCACCAAGGAAGGGCTCATGTTGGTGGACAATTGGCGCGGACAGTTGGTTAGAATGTGGATCTTTTTACTAGGCATCTTGTGCACTGGGAACTGACTTTGCCATCCCCATCTCTTTATTGATCAATAAAGGCATTGATTTAAGCGCAAGTTTAGGTTCAGCCTTTGGTTAGAGGGTCAATTGGCCTCTCAGCATAAGGCTGGACTTTTTTGAGTCATTATTTGTATTTTGAGTGGATTGCAGACTCATGGATTTATTGTACTCATTTGCTCATGGCTACTTACCAGCTGATGGATCAGGCTAATTGCTAGCTGGTTGTTTTGAATGATTGCCAGTATTTGAATTTTTGTGGTGGGCTTTCTGGATGATGGCTTACCAGTTGATTTTCAGTATTGGCTGCTAATTTAGTTGGGGCTTTAAACTTTTCAAGCCTTCTTATACGACCATTCTGGTCCAGCCTTCTTCCAGTGCTCTTCCTCTTTTTCCCCCACTCCACCTGGGTAAGATGAGGCGCTTCAGGTTCAGGAAACATCCCCTCTTCTATTCTATATACATCCAGATTTAGATCTATAAGAGTCATCTTTAGCTCCCAATGTTAGTCTGCCTCTCACTCCCACGCCTCTTGTGGGCGGCATCCAGCTCCTGTTGCTGCTTTTTTATTTACAAGATCTCCATGGAGGTTTCACAGGATCCATTCCTTGGCCTCGGACTGAAAGAAGGTTTTTGAGCTTGCTTTGGTAATTCAGGTGACAGGATCATAGTCATATATGCAGTGCAACTTCCCCATTTTTGTGATAGCACTGAGCCATTACGTGACTGATCTAGTAGCAGAACAGGCAGACTTGCTTAGCGCTTTTTGTTCAACATAAATAACGTGGTTAAGGCCTAAAATCTGGATGAATCAGGGCGGGACAACTATATTGGATTCCATCCTTAAAGATGGCTCACAAAGTGCCTCTTCTGCACGAAGGCAAAGGCACATGGCAATATACTAGCCTCTGGCTTGTCAGAATTCACAAACATCTCTGTAATAAGATAGACTGGTTTGGATCACATCTTAGGCCCACTCTCACTCGCAGTCTGTTGGCAGGTTTTGAAAGATAACCCACCAGGTGGTATAGTTGGCATGATGGGAGTCGGTTCCCTTTGCAGATAATTTCCTTTGTCTTTTTATATCAACTTCCAGGAGCTTTTTTATCAAGTTCTCTGGAATTTGAAATAATGTATACACGCTCCATCACCCAGTGGTGATCAATGTCGCCTCCCAAAAAGACCTTATTGAGTTCCTGGTAGATAGCATTGATAAGTCAAACCATTTCTCCTTCTTGACCAATTGAAGGTGTATGCGGATGGCATCCCTCAGGTACAATTTCAGAGCTTGGAAGTCCAAGAATCCACCACTGATTAATGAGTGGTTGAATTATTATGTCTACCTATGCTGTTCCACAACAAATCTTCTTGTTGAGCTTTCACAGCACTATATGATTTATTTTTGGTGTAGGCTTTGGGGCTTTAGCTGGGGTCTTCCCTTAAGGATCCAGTTGATTGATTCATTAAGGCTGAACCCATAGACAAAAAGTGTTTTTACTTAATGCATGTTGCTACCTTGTTTGCTGATGTTGCATTCCATTGCTACTCCAATCTCTAAGTCCTACAGGATTGCATGTCAGTAGGGTTAACCAAATCAGTAACAATATTGAGGCTTTGGGGTCATATTCCAAGTGAAGACATTATTGGAGGACTTTGAGCGTGATGGAATTATGCTAACAACAGCCCTTGACAGTTATACTATTACAACCTGCATTAGGAACTAAAATAAATTTTAGCAGGTACATCAGCTTTGCGCAACTGGAAGGCTTTCAGAGGTTTTATCCTTCATCAGCATATGGGGCCATGAGAGAGGATTCATAAAATGATTGTTTCATATTGCAAATTGTTTCAACACAGATCCCAATCTGTAATTACTCCCAGCTGATTTTAAAGAGTCATAATACCGCACATTGCTGCCACTGCTTGAGGCAAAACTTCACGTTTTATCCAAGGCTGGGCAGTTACAGTAGTAAATCTTGATGCATCCCAATATATTACCTCAGCTAAGGCTGTGTGGTTCCTCTAGACTACCCATTTAGAAAGAGAGAAAGTATGCCCATGGAGGGTTTTATGGATGTTTTTGGTAACACCCAGGTTTTCCCAGATGCAAATAAAGTAATGCTGGTTCCATTACAAATCCAATACTACATTTTAAGTGAGGTAAAGCCAGTTGCGCTCCAAATAATGGCGTCTTTTGATGAGCAATCTTGGAAGGACCCTCACTCTACTGCCTTTTCTTTTGTCCATCTGGATTTAAGTTGAATGCAGTTGCTGGTGTGATGCAATTTATATTACCAGTGTAGGTTTTCAGTCACTTAAATCCAGCTGTAATCCACAGGTTGGCCTCCTTGGGGGATTGGGGTGTTGCTATACCATTCCAGCACTATATCAGCTGATATGACATGATGTTTATTAAAGGGCATTGATAACATTTAAAAAAGACTTCATGTAGGCATTTAGCTCCATTGGTGATAGTCTTGATACATTTACAGAGGGCGCTAAATTTTTTGGGGTTGTTATATTTGTTATAAATGGAATTATGAAGATTAAAACCAGATTTGATCCAGGCTTTGGCATCGCAGGTTTTAGATCTTTGTGGATGGCAGCTTCCAAAGTGTGATGATTTATAGGGAGATTTATCCATTCAAGGGCATCCTTGGTGTGGATGCTTGATGACTTAAAAAGATGTCTGTTTCTATCAAAACATGAGTATCTAGCCATCTCATGGCAGCACCCGCAGAAAACTTGCGTTCACACTAAAGGGTAGCTGTTTTGGGGTATATATTTGTAATCCACTGAGTAGCTGTGAAATATGGGAATTGCATTGCTTCTCATTATTTGATTTCTTGAACTCAGACATATCTACACGTGTGCATATCCTTGCAGATGGGTATGTACTACCCGTGCATGTTGCAGGTAATGACACCAGTTGGTGCCCAAGTCCTGGTGGCAGATGGATTCGTATGCTAAAAACTTTTTCTTTTTTCATTGTTTTTATCTGCTACATAAAATCTCTGAATTAATCCTGACGCAATTGTAACTTTGTTGGGGACTACGCCTTACAAATTAAAAATCAAATGTGGGGATTGTTCAGTGTTAAGGGCAATTCCCAGTGCAGATGTTTGATAATTACTCTCCCCACAAATTGAACTATCTTTGATGAGTTTAACTTGGGTAAATTCATTATTTCCAGCATTTGAGGAGCTGCTCCAGAAGTGATTTTGTGGGAAGCCTTGACAGACGGTGCTTTTGGCAGCCTTTCCTAAGGGGATCCTAGGGGGAATGGGCGCTTACTCCGCCAGAGTGATTTCTGCTTTTTGTCATGGCTGGGCGGTGGATTTGATCAACCTGGTTATACCTCCAAAGTTGTCTCAGAAAAGTTTTATTTGCATCAAACGAGGAAGCAGATGCTAATAAATGGAAAACTTGAGCAGACATTGTTGCCATTAGCTGTAAAGCTATTTTTAGTGAAAAGTCCTCCAGTGGAAGTAATATTAATTTGCAGAGTGCTTTGATTATAAAAGTTAGAGGTGTTTCAGTAAGCCTACTGTACCTATTGTAATATCAGGCAAAGACTGGTCCGCACATTGACCTAGTGGACAAAATCTCAGATTCTGCCCCAAATTCAGTGTTTTTCTGAAAATTCAACCCAGAAGAGGAGCAGATTGGAAATAGGGTCATTGGTAAGAATTTAAAAGTTGGGAATTAAGGCTGGTCTGGTGGAATGCACCGCCAGCATCCTAAATCCTTTGGATCATGATTAAATGAGATATGGAGCTTTTTGCGTACAATGATCTAGTTGTCATTCAAGGGCTTAGGTTAGAGGAGCCTGGTTAAGTGGGATTTGCAATGCTATAAAAATGGAAAAATATAACTCAGAAATTAGTTTTGTTTTAAAAAATTAAACATCATTTTAATAAATATTTGCTAGCTTGTGTATATCACTTTATTAATTCAAAATACACTAAAAAACTCAATATGGAAGATGAGCAAAAAATGAGTTGGGCTCAAGCGTTAGCTACGTTCCTGATACTATCTTGGAGATAGGCGCTGCTGTTATCAAGTGCATCACTGGAACCTAACAAGTAACATGCTGATTAATAAGACTGACCTGTAACTCCAGGTGAATTACCACCAAAAACCCAAACCAGAATGCTGTAGGCAGCCATCCAAAATGGCATGTTAAATATGAGAAAACTGGCCACAAAGGCCAGCTAGGGGGTACTTAGACCAGGGATCATCGCATCTTTTAATTTAAAAGCTCTTAAGACCAAAATTTAGGATTTTTACATATTTTTATTTTAAACTTAAGGAGGGAAAAAAGAAGCGATAAAAGTACCTGTTGGGGAATGCTACCTAAAAAGCTTTATGGAAAAATTACAACTCATTGCAACTGCCACTAGGAATAAACTCAAAATGATCTGGCTAATTGGCACATCAGACTTATTTTGCAACTGACTTGGATCCAACCTAAACAACTAAAATTCATTTTGAGCTCATTGCTCAAAATTAATTTTTCATTGTGTGCATGCATTTTGAAATATCAGCAGCATTTTGGGCAGCTGGCAGAAACACCCAGAGATGGGACACATAAGGCTGAGCCCAGTTGTTAAAAAAGTGATTGACTGCTCCCATACCTGTCAGGGATAGGAACAGTTTTGATGCAATGGTGGGATCTTGGCAGGTTTGTAGTGATATTATCAATTTTATCTCAGGGAGCTTGTTGCTCTACGGAGTGCAAAACAGCCTGACAGCTAAACCTTAGGCCTTTGCCACCTCCTGGAAAACCCTCCAAATATTTACACCAGCTTAGCAGAGGATAAAGCTGGGAGGGGGCTTCAACCTCAGGGGGTACGCCGTGACCCACATCTCATCCACACATGGGCCAAATCGCCCTGGGAGATGAGGGTACTGGTGCCAGCTTTTTCCTCGTTTTTAATCAGAATGATTTGATCCTGAATTAGGTGGAGGAATTCCTTCCCAAGACTTACATTGCATTTCCCTTTAGGAAGAGGCGGAGTGCCGCCACTGGGGAACTGAACCAGTAAAATATTCTTGTAAGCCTTGTGGAGTTTATGGCTATGATTGCAGTGATTTTAGAAGGAGGGAGAGGAACTTCCAGGTGCACTACATGGAAAACTTCCACCAACTTACAACATTTGCGCAGTTGTGAGCTCAGAACCTGCTATTATTGTAGGATTGGAAGCCCTTCCAAGCCATCAGGTACTGAACTGAGTGTCAGGACTGGTTCAAAGCCAAAATCGCTTCCACCTCAGATTTGACTGACTCCTCCAAAGTGACTGGTTTGGGGTCAGTGGGTGGGACGCCAGAGAAGGGGGATAGCTGGGAGGCGTGGAAAACTAAATGCTGTTTTCAGTGGGGAGGGGGCGCCAAGTGAAACAAACCATTGTTCATATCTTCAACAACCTCATGAGGTCCTGATCACTTACTTGCAAACTTCTGCAAGGGGGCCTGGATGTGCAGGTAGTGGGTGTCAAGTATTACCTGCGAGACCACTATAGAATTGGGGGTGGGCAGGCGCTTTCAGTTGATAAGTTGCACATAATCAGTGATCACTGGTAAGGTGCTCACAAACCGGGGACTGAGTGTCCTGGATTTGCTGAGCATGCTCTACCATTGTGGGAACCTCAGGATGAAGACATGGTCCAGGAGAAAAAGAAGAAATGTACCTCAACGTCGCTTCATATGTTGAAAACCCTGTGGAGGCGTGTGAAGCATTATTGTAAGAAAACTGAGCGAACGGAAGATTGTCTGACCAAGTGTCCTACGCAGCAGTGGCATAACATTAGAGGTAAAGCTCCAGGATTTGATTAAATCGCTCCATCTGGCCATCCAATCAGAGGTGGTATGTTGTGAACCAACATGGTTGAATTTTCAGGATGGGCAGAAGGGCCATTTAAAAGCGTGCTGTGAACTGCAGCCCCTATTGATCATGATCTTTTGGGGTAAGCCAAACATAGAGAAGACATGACGGACAAAAAGATGAGCAGTTTCATCAGAGATGAACTAAGTTAAGCAGGGGATATACATAGCGAATTTGGTGAACAAGTCTGCAATAACATTATCACATTGTGGCAATTTGAAGTAGAAAGCTCAAGCTGCAATTGCATCAATGTGGAAAAACTCCTCTTTTTAACCCCAATTATCCTGAAACCCACCAGCACATCAAGTCTTTCACTTGTGTGCCAGCTCTCATCACTTTTGCTGACCATCAACTTGATCAATATTGAGGTGATGGACACCGCTGGCCTCATAAACAAAGAGAACCCACAACTATAACTCTTTATTCCCCATGTCACTGATGTTCCCACCCTAATGCTGTCCGCCATTTTCCACCAGCTAAAGTGGGCGCCGGAAAAAAGTTTCCTCAAAGCTTCCTCACCTTCTGATATGGCTTTCTAGGCTGGTAGCTGAGGTGCCATATTAGGAATTTTTTATACCTAATAATCCCTTTGTTTGGCCCATTTTCAAATAAAGATGCGTGACGGCTCCCCCGTTTAGGTTGGGAACCACTAGTACTAAAAAAAGAAGTAATAAGCTCAACAATGAGTTCAACAGAAACTGACATCCGTGGCCCCTCAGCCTGTTGCAGTGGGTGGAGAAGGCTGTTCCTCCCAGAGTGGTCCAATTATGCACATATGCAGACAATGCAACTTGTTATCCATGTAGGGATGTCTTTTGAGATTTCAAGCCCACTGTACGTACACTTCACCAAGTCAAGGCACTTTTTCAATCTGGGGTGACCAACCGCCAGGGGATTGTGGTGGGCTTAAATCACTTTAGTGCGAAGCTGAGGGGGCACTCATAACCAAGAGTAAAAACTGAATTTATTACACGCCCAACAAGTAAGGGAATGCTTGTGCAATGTGTCTACGTGCTGCACTGACAACTCCAAGCCTTCAGGGTAAGATGTCTGGTGGTCCAAAACTTGAGTGGACAAGGGGCAATCAGGTCCATATTTGCTGATAAAGTTTTGGGTGGGGCGATAGATAAAATTTGGGTCAGCAGAATCAATGTGGTGAGCTCTTCCTCTTCCGCCTCTGTGGGACATAAGATGGGGTTGCGGCTCAGAGAAATCAGGGAGAACTTTCAGAAACTCCTTTAAAAATTTGCAGTTAAAGGTAAAACAACATAAAGCGTAGTACTTCCAGGCTTGACGGCGTTCCAACTTCTGCAGTTTGTGAAAGTATATGAGGGCTTGGTGGTCCAACTACGCTGTCACCTCATGCATGGCGCCCTGCAGGAGGTACCGCCAATAAGTTAACGCTTATGATGCAGTCACCAACATTATGTCATAAATAGCCCAGTTCTTCTCCATGGACGTAAATTTACAGGAAATATATGCTACTGGGTGCTCCACTCCCTTGTGTTACTGTAACAAGACCACTCTCACTGTGGCAGAAGAGGCATTTCATGCAACATTGAAAGGTTTGGTTGCATTGGCATGCTTGAGCACAGGCGGCGACATGAATACCCATTTAATAGCATCAAATGTCTGCTGACATTCCGAGGTCCAACAGAATGGGACGTTCTTGCTGGTGAGGGGGTGCAGTGGTGCAGCCAGCTTTGAGAGGGTGGGAGATTTTTTTAAGAAAATGATGGCACCCAAAAAGCTCTGCAATTGCTTCTTGGTCGTTGGTGTGGCCACTAAAGAATGGCCTTGAGTTTACAGGGTTGATAGCATAACCATCTTCTAATACCAGGTTCCTCAAGAAGGTAACCTCATCACAGAAGAACTCGCACTTTGATGGCTTCACAAATAGTCCTTCCTTGTGAAGAGCGGCAAGCATGGCCTCCAGATCTATAACATGCTGTTTGGGGGTTGGGTAGCGGATAATTTTGTCATCAATGTAAGCGATGGCGCATGTGTTGCGCAGATCACCCAGCACATAGTTGATCAAAAACTGGAATGTGTTGGGTGCATTCCTAAACCAAAAGGCATTATGTGGAATTGGAATATACCTTTCTTAGTACAAATAGCAGTAAGTTGTTCATGATCTTTAGCTACACAAATTTAGTTAAAGGCGTTCATCAGATCAAGTTTAAAAAATACTCTTAAATTCACAATTGCTTGGCAATTGTTTGTTCCATAAGAAGTGGGTAGGGGCCATGAACCGTGATGTTGTTGAGGTGACCATAATCCACACAATGGAACAAGGTGCCATCATCCTTTTTTGAAAACACAATAGGGAGGCAACTGGGGACGTTTCTTTGACTGCCACCCCTTCATGAGCATGTCATCAATCCACATGTTCAAGGCCACATTTTCTTCCGCTGTATGGAGGTACAGCGGATATATTAATGTTGACCATGGCCGCCATTGTGCAGAACTTAATGTCATACTTTGAGTGTGGCAGAAGTTGAAAAGCTTTCTCCATAAAAAACCTTATATGCTACCAGGGACAGGGGTAAATTGGTAGACAAGCCCACAGGTGTAGCAAGTGTGTAAATGGCACCTTTACTCTTTGCTTTATCCAAGGTGTCAAGAAGAAGGAGTTTGCTGCCACTCCAAGAATTTCCTAAGAGTAACATGTTTGAGGCCAGGTTGACATTCACCTGTTGGCGTCTCCAACAACCTACACTAATTATAACTGAGAATACCAGGTCAGACATGGCTGAGAAATAATCGCAGAATATAGAGTTTCCCACTTGGAACAGGACTTGGAGAAGCACCTTGTAGGAAGACTGTACAACGGAAGATTCAACCCATACTTCTGGGCCTACATCCAAGTCCAATTCCAACTAGTGCGTCAACTCCAAAGTCGTGAAATTTCCTGCCGCCCCTGTGTCCACAAGGGCCTCAAATGACACCCAGTGAGTGCCCAGATGGATTTCCACTGGTAGCAGGAAATATACTTAATCCTTCTGGTAGGTGAGCATTTTTGGTTCCGCTGAGCTGATGGCAGTAACCAATTGGAGGAAGGGGAAATCTGCGCTGTACCTATTTTGTCTGCCTCCAGAGTTGTTAGCGGACAACACCAAAAACAATTCCAGATCCTGAACATCCCAACCTACTGTGACCATGGTTGAGCTGGACTCAACCAACTGATAAGGGGTTCAACGTTGGTATGGGAAAACCCATGCAACACCATACCTATTGGAGAGATGGATAGGTTCAGAATTAAAGGTCGCTCCATTGTGTCATGGAGCGTGCTGATAAGAATAATAAGGCAAACTGGGGTTTCCAGGTAAATTACCACCCAAAAACCAATCATAATGACTCAGTAACAGCCATTTAAAATGATGTTTTAAAAATGAGAAAACCAGCCATGAAGACCAGCCAGGGAATACTAAATTTATGGGATCATCACACCTTTTAATTTAAATAAACACTTGAAACCAAAAATTTGGGATTTTTGCAGATTCTTATTTAAAACTTAAAAAGAAGTGTTGAAATTTGGCTGACCACAATATCCATCTCGCTTGCTGATTAGAATTTTGAAGATTATTAAAAGCAATCTATTGTTCAGCGATGGTTGCCAACTAAATTTGTTAGTCAAAATTAACTAAAGGATATAATATGAAGATCAGTTTAAATTAATATTTTGTAGGGATTATCCATGACTAAAGTGTGAGTTGTAATTAACCAAAGAATATAACCTGATGATTGGTTTTGAATAATGTTTTATCAGGCATCATACTAACAATGTTAATTAGGCAATTTGATGAGGGTTTGATTGTTGATAGTTACTTTCCATAGTGGATCATTCAAACAGTGGATCTGAACGATTAAGGTCATTCTTATGAAGTTACTGGAGCATTTTAACGCCTGTTTTGGTAGTAGCTAGTAGTCATAATCAGGTAACACGGCCCCAGCCCATCTGTGTACAGTTCCTAACACAAGGGGATGTTTGCCAATCTGTGAAAGGTTAAGCTTCTGAGGATTAACTAAAACGAAGGCATTTTGCATCATTGGAAGTTAATACTAAGGGTTAAAAGTATCATGAGACCAATCAGTTGATTTTCAGAGAATTAGCTGAAAAGTTGTCCGCCTTCTGCCTATAAAACCCTAGTATTCTCTAATAAAAACAGAATTTAACTTATATATTATTTATTTACTTCTAAATTGAAGATTGAAGGGAATAAAAGTCCCTAGGTGTTTTTCTCAGATACATTTACTAGAGTGGATTCGTTACCACTTGTTGTGCAGACTCAACCCACTAGTTGTCACCATACAGCTAGTATCTTTATTAAGTTTTAAAACCAACAGTTGCAGTAAACTACCCAAAAGTTTACAAGGAAAAAATTATCTAAATGGAATGACAGTGGTACTTGTAGGGACTTCTGCCTAAAATCTCACTGGGAAAATTCACAACTTATGTGCAATTATATTGGTATAAACTCAAAATGATCTTGCAAATAGCCACCAAACCTATTTTGCAACTGATTTGGATCCAGCATGATCAACTGAAATTCATTTTGAGCTTGTTGCTCAAATTTAATTTCATGTCACGTGCATACATTTTGAAATATCAGCAACATTTTAAGCAACTGGCAGGTAGCTCCTAGGGCTGGGCCACATAAGGCTGAGCCATTTGGTATGGAAGTGGTTGACCGCTCTCATACCTTTCAGGGATGGGGATGGTTTTGATGCAATGGCAGGACTTTGGTTGGTTTGGGGTAATTTTTATAATTTCATATCTGGAGCTTGTTGCTCTGCAGAGCACAAAACAGCCTCTACAGCTAAACCTCAGGCCTTTGCCACCTTGTGACAAACCTTCCGAATATTTATGCCAGCTTAGCAGAGGATAAAGCTAGGAGGGGACTGCAACCCTCAGGGGTTACGCCGTAACCCACCTCTCATCCATCACATGGGTCAAATGCCCTGGGAGATGAGAGGTACTGGTGCCAGCTGTGCCCCTTTTTAAGCGGAACAGAATTTGATCCTGGGTTAGGTGGAGGGGTTTCTGCCCAAGAATTACAGAAAAATACAAGATTATGTCATGGCATCAAGAAGTGGTTGCAACTTCAGGGATGGATATTCTCTTGGTTGTCAGTTATGTGGTCAGTGACTTGGGTTGTACTTCCCACTCCTTTGTAGCATACTGGCGTGAACCCACCTGTTACATTAAATAAAACTTAAATATATTCCGCTCTATCTTGTGGGGCCCTATAAGGAGGTGGTGGTCTCAGGAGGAGAGAAGTGGTACCAACATTTAATGACCATGGTTATGGTAGGATTCTTGCTGGCCTTTTTATTGCATGAGGGGGGCGATTATATGAAAGCTTCAATGCCAAAAGTGTAGGAAATCCTGATAATGCCCACTTCAAATAACATTTGAGTGGCTCTGTTATGGAGGCGCTTGAAAAAAATTCACCAGGTAATAGCACAAGTCTGCTTCCAGGTGCGTTTGGCATAGGTGACAGGGGGAAGCCTTTTCTCACTCTAACTAGCCCAAATTGTGGATGCGTTACCTTTGGAATTGAAAAATGGGTTCAGGAGCTGATCAAATAACAAGGCCACCTACCAAGTTCCATGGATGAGTGTGAAGATTTGATTTGATTGTGAAGCCTTCCCAGATGAGGTTAAGGATGAAGAGTGGTTGGCACTTCTGATGATCAGCAAGGGGCGTGGCTCAGTGGAGGAGTATGTGTAGATTTTCTGTCTGTTACAAAAGTGGACCAAGTGGCATATTCCCAATCTTCACGAATGTTCCATCAAGCGTTACATGCTGGTTTGGTGGTGAACATGGTGGCTGTGAAAGTACAGGGGACACTGGCAGAAGAGGTTGCATTAGCTTTGCAGATTGAGAAGAAATTGGCGCTAGCTTGGAACCATCACAGGGGCTTTAAGTCGCCAGGGAAAGGTCAATCTCTAGTGAGTGGTTGACCCAGTCAGGGGGGATGGCATTCAGTCACAAGAAATTTTTAGAAATGTACAAGGTGGAGGGTGGCAAGAAAATGTGGGGGAATCACATAAAGTGGCGAGCCATGGACCCAAGAAGGAGGATGTGCCAAAGTATTTGTAACCCACAAATTAAATTAAAAAATGCATTTAAAAGCAAATTGGCCTCTTTGCTTTAACCACGTTTATTTATCCCAGTGGAGTTGTATACAAATGGCAGAACAGGAAAGGTGATGGCCCTGGTAGATACAGGGGCAGAAAACAATTATGCTGAGCTCACGTTGGCCAAGAAACTGAAGCTGCAAATTTAGGAGGGACTAGAGGTAGTGTTTTCTGAAGCGTCATGAAAGGGCTCCCTTGAGGCAGGTAAGCCCCTCAATAGGGTACATCAGAGTCCGTTTGGGTTCAGGGAGCAGTTCTGTGTGATGGATAATTTTCCCCATCTAGCGGTGTTAAGGATGTGATGGCATCAATTTTAACCCCAGATTGACTTGCGCTTCTGGCTGTTACCTTAAAACCCAAGGATGAGCCCATCAATGAGATGGAGATTGATGTTGGGTGAGTTTAAGTCAAAAAAATCCAAGAGCGTGGGTGTTATGCAGGCGGAGGAGTTGCCAATGGAATACCGTGAGTTTGTGGGGGTATTTGGGCTAAAATGATTTCTATTTCCCCACTGACCAATTTGCATTTTTGTTTTGGTAAAGGAAGGGTTCAAACTTCCACGTGGATGTCCGGTCCACCCACTTAATAAACAAGAAAAAGCAGCATTGGAGGAGCATGTAAGTTTGATGTTGGATGAGGGTTGATTGAGCCATTGATATCCGCCATCATGTCACTAGTACAACTGGTATCTAAGGCAAGCGGAGAATTATGGCTGTGTTTGGACTTCCATTAGCTCAACGCAGTTATGGAGTCAGACCCTTATCCTAAGCCCTTGATGGAGGAAATCCTACTGATGGTCACAGGGTCTACCATATCTACTAAGCTTAATCTTGTGGACATCTTTAATTAAGTACCTGTGAGACCAGAACATCAAAAGTATATGGCATTTAAATGCCACTCAGAAATGTTCCAGTATTGGGTAATTTCATTTTGGCTGCAAATTGCCCAAAGGTGTTCCAATGGATGTTCAATTAAGTGCTGAATGAGATGATTGGCTGTTTCTGTATCACATATATGGATGACGTTCTCATATTTTTCTGTTCCCAAGACAAGTATGTACATGATATGTGGGAGGTTCTGGAAGCGCTGGCTCAGGATGGGTTTGCAGTTGAAGCCATTGAAGTGAAAATTCAAGCAAAACAAGTAATGTTCTTAGGCAATGTTGTGTATAGAAATGGGCTTAGTATATTTCTTGACAAGTGCAGGTAGTTCGCACATAAAGGACCCCAACGGATTTAACAGTAGTCCACAGTTTTTTGGGGACAATGAATTTTCTCTGGCAGCTTTTAAAAAAGCTTTCACAAATGGCCCTGGCGCTTATGTGGCTGATGTGAGATGTTACAATTGTGTGGGGAGATGAGGAGGAGCGGGCGTTCAATCTATTATTGGTGAAGCTCCTTTTGGTGCCTGTCCTGGCTCCTTCAGACCACAAGAAACCCTTTGTGGTTGAGATGGATGCATCAAATTACGCTATGGGTGTGGTATTATTACAGAAGGGGGAGGATGGACTGAAACACCATATGTGCTACTTTAGCAGGAAAATGATCCCAGCGGAAACAAATTAAATAATATATGACAAGGTTTACTGGTGGTGGTCTCAGCTTTGCAGGAATGGCAGCACCATATGCTATATGCATGGCATCATTTTGTGGTCCAGATGGATCATCAAGCAATGGTATACTATCATGAGTCCAGGAAGATAACCAGCGCTACCTGGTGGCATGAGAAGTTGGTTCAATATGATTTTCAGGTAGAGTACTGACTAGGGTTGGTCAACACCTTAGTAGATTGGCTTAGTCATGACACAGGGTTGGATTATAAGAAGATGGAGTTGGAGGGGTTCAACACGGCCACCATGTTCTGGTCAGACCAATTTGCAATGATTAAAATTAGGGAGATAGAATTAGGGAAGAAATCTAGTGTGAACAGAGGAAGTCATAATTTAATTGTCAGTTGTGGGTTGAGACAGCGGAAGGCCAGCAACATGGTCACCATCAAATGTATAGGAAAAGGAATAAAATACTGTACCATGACTCATGAGTGTGGGTCCTGAATCCGTTGTTGTAATGGGAGGTATTGCAAACATCCCATGACCACCCATTTGGTGGGCCATCTGGGAGTCAAGAAGATGGTCAAATTGGTGCAGCAGAATTATTTGTGGTCTGGTTTTAGAAAGAATATTATGAAATAGATGGCGGAATGCTTTGTTTGCACTAGGTCAAAGCATTTGAGGAAGCCTATCATTGATAAGTTAGTCCCACTTCAAATTTCAAGTCAGCCATAGGGTTTGATGAGTGTAGACTCTATCACAGGGTTGAAAAAGGTCTAAATGAGGGATGTGATTATGGTCATTGCCAATTGGCTGAATATACACTGAATCTTTACTGTGAACATCCAAATATTTCATCTAAAGATGAAGCAAAAATTTCTATTGAAATATTTTCCTGGCATGGCCTCCCAGTGGAAGTTTCAGACTGTGGTCCCCAATTTATATCAGAATTCTGGTCAAATTTGCTTAGTAATTTGAAGATTTGCCCATATAGGACTTTGGCGTATCATCCTCAATCTGACTGACAAATGGAAAGGGTAGATCAAATACAGGAACAAATTCCTTTGGTGTTAAGTCTGGACCAGCAGGACGATTGGGTCACATGTGTCAGGCTGGCCCAAATTTTATATAACAACCACTGCCAGTCATTAATGAGAATGACCCCATTTTTTGCAAATCAAGGGGTAATCCTGCATTGGATAGGGATTCAAATGGGGGAGTGTGTCAGTAGTCTAAGTTAACCTGCAAGATGGTGGACATCAGGAAAAAAATTATGGAGAATCTGAACATGCCATGGCATAGCAGAAGTGGTATGCAGACTGACAGAGAGTTCCAAATCCACTATTTGTTCTGGGAGATTGGTTGTTAGTGGCAGCCAGAAACTACGCTGTACTAGTGAAAAGCCAAAATCTTGGTTAAAATTTTTGGTCCATATAAAATTATTTGGGCTATATTATAAGGTCACGTTTAAACTGGAGCTCCTGAAAGGGTGAAGACACATCTGGTGATCCACGCCTCACAACTTCAAGAGTTCAAAGGGTGAGGACCAGAGTGGCTTGGATCGTTGAGCCCTTGGGAGGAGAATAGCCAAAAATATGAAGTCATGCGGATACTGGATGCATGATGAGGTGAGAGGCCAGCATAAATTCTTTTTTAAAATGAAGGGGTATTTAATAGGGGAGTCAACATGGCAGATGCTGGAGGAATGTGTGCATTACCTTGAGAAGATCTGGGGATTCTGGGCTTCAAAGGGCGTTGATTTAATGGATCAGGCACAGCCTGGTCTGAAAATTGACCTAATGGACAAAACTCAATTTTTTGCCCCAAATTTAAAAGGTCAAGTCCGATAATTTAAGCCTAGCAAAGGAACAATTTGAAAATAAGGTTATCAGGAAAATTTGAAAATTTGGGAATTAAGGCTGGTCTGGCGGAATGCACCTCCAGCATCCTAAATTATCTGGATCATGACTAAATGAGATATGGAGCTATTGCGTACAATGACCTAGTTGTCATTCAAGAGCTTAGGTTAGAGGAGCCTGGTTAAGTGGGATTTGCAATGCTATAAAAATGAAAAAAATAACTGAGAATTTAGTTTTGTTTTCTAATAGATTTAACATATGATAAATAAATATTTGCTAGCTTGAGTGAATCACTTTATTAATAAAAAATATTTAAAAACCTTAATATGGAAGATAAGATGAGAAGCAAGATGGGGAAATTGTTAGACTCAATCTTGACTCTAACTTGGAGTCAGACGCTGCTGTTAGCAAGTAGCATCGCTAAAACCATAGTTGAAAAATATTTTATAACATTGAGAAATGGCGTATAGTTCAGGGATGGATTTCCGTCATGTTGTTGGTTATGTGGTTGGTGACATGGCTTGTACTTCCCAAACCTTTGTAACATACTGGCGTGAACCCGCCCATTACACCTATGTGCTGGTCACTGATGGGTGGTATTTTCTTTTGTAACTAAGTGCTATTTAAGTTTGTGTAAACTTCTCTAATGGTGCAGTGATCTGCTAACATGTAAATATACTCTTTTTGAACTTTTTCTAGTTATTTTTAATTTACAAAAGTGATGTTTAGGCGAAAGGGAGCTAAAATTATTAATTGATCTTATGGGTTCAATTTAGTTTTAGCTGAGTGATTGGTGGTTTTAGTTGATCTGATAGATCCAATAATTTTGCTATGCAACTTGGTAATTATTATTATTTATATCATCTCTGTTGTCAACATTGCTATTATTTATTTAGGGCAATCCAACCAGGGGACATACATTACTGAAAAAGAGAAAGAAAAAAGCATTGACATGAAACCTGAGCAGGGTCAACTCCATTGAAGAAAGTTTTTCCACCTCCAGACTGAAACTCAGATTTTTCTAATTATGTCATGGGTAAGGTTTTCGTGTTATTAGACCTACTAACTGCCAATAGCTTCCTTGGCTGGCACCTTAATTGATGTGAAAAAGGGCTGGAATCAAACCTGTAACCTTCAGGTTGGTAGCCAGACGCCCTACGGACTCGCCTTCCACCCCCTCTGTTGTCAACGTTGCTTTTCAATTAATACAAAGCCTACAGTAATGATCAAGGTATCTGTGGATAGTTTCTTAATGAAACCTAATATAACATACTCAGTTTATATAAATCATATAATTTTTGTGTAAAAAAATAAGGTAAAAGAAAACCATGGCACTTTCACACTTTTGATTTCCCACAATGTTTGTTATTTAGTTGTTATGTTTGTTAACATATCAATAACTGAAAAAGACAAGCAGAATTATAAAATGATTATATTCTAACATCAAATATTGTATTAAAAAAGGTATTGTGAATTGTAAATAATTCAAATCCATAAACTCTACTAAATTGTTTATACACTATGCTGAGTATTTAAAATAAAAAACCAAATAAAATTAATATTCTTTAGAGGGTAGTGAAAAAGCTTGGCACAGGTTTACTGATTTAGATAAGTCAATAGGTTAAAATTCTTCCTAAACCTACTGATAGAATTTCTACTATTAAAGGTATACTAATTAATTCGTACATATGTCATAGATAATCAGATAGTCATACTGTCTAAAACGTATCTGACATTATTAATTCAGCTAAAATTTTTGATAGTTAAATTAATTTAATAGGTAAAAATTCTAATCCTATTGATGGCCATCAACCAATATTGGTGGGTTTCACTTAGATATTAGCTCAATTCATGCATTCTTAATGAGATCCAATAAGATATAAACTATAGGGCTAAAGTCTAAAGTAATTCAGTAATGATAGAAAAACTAAAGTTAGATCATGTTAATATTATAAAAATGTATATTTCATTTTGAAACCTTAGATGGTTTTTATAATATAGTAAAAATATAAGCCTTAAATAGGATTAAAAATGATAATATTGGGATACATGGATAAATTAAGGTGGCTTTTGCCTTAGGATAAAGTATTAACATGGCTATTGGTTAATTATCTGATACCCTAGAGGCCTTTATGATTTATGGATAGTTTCAGATAGTGCAAAAATTAAGTCTCTATTCCTGATATTATAATATAATATGATGAACAGTGCTGGTGCATCAGTGCATATATTTTTTTGGATATAGATAAATAAAATAACCTAAATGAGTTAGTATTATCCAATTTTAGATATAATTTTATTTTTCGAGTTAGCAAGCTAATTAACTGATGCTCTAGTTTATCAGATTAAAATATTCACGAATTTAAACTTAAGATTATTTTGATCTGAAATAGCATTTGAGTTTATTTATCTTTAAAACCTCTTTTAAGAGAATATTATAGCTAAATTCATCCTTCTTATATCTGTCCAAGAATCTATCTGGAAGACTAATAGTGTTTTTCTAATAAATTTAGTTTTATACAACTTTTTAGATGTGTTTATTAAGTCTTTTATTATAAAAAATTATTTGGTCATCAGATACACCTCTAAGTATATTCATCTAGTTGATTTCTTTACATTTAGCAGACTTCAAATTCCTTAAAAAATATAAAATGGTAGAATAAATTCTTAAAACATAAGATAATAGGCCTTTAATGATGATACTATACAAAGTACATGCAAAAGTACAATATGTTACATATAACCTAACCTTATATGTTGAGATTTTACAGAAATTAGGTGATTAATTTATGTTTTTAAATTTTTAAATTTTTTTTTTAATTTATTTGAGGTGGGCCAACCTGGGGATGATACCGCACCAATTAAGAGGAAATCAAATGAATAGGAAAGGAGGATAAAATCCAGAAAACCTCAATGTGTGGCATATGATAGGCCAGGAACTCCATGGACTGCCTTTGCTATTTGCTATCTCAGTTTGAGGAATTGGTGCGCAACACCAACAAAGTCATAATTGTCCCCTGCCCAAAGTTCCTGTACCAGAATCAAACTGAGGGAGGCAGTGGTAGAGGGTCCATATTCTACCACTGAGGTATCCTCCTCTTAGATGATTAAATATTACATATCAAGTGATATCTATATGAACATTTGAATTGGACTAGTTAAAATTAAGAAGGTGGTATTTAGGTATCAGAGATTTGACTATAATATAGATATAGTTTTATATATTTTCTATAGTCACTTTAGTTAAGGGTTAAAAGAGGAGTTTTAGTAAAATTAGAGTACATTTGATAGAACTATATTAAATGAGTATATATGATCGCTAGTGGCAATTTTGGAAAGGGTGTAGGCATGATGGACTAAACCAAAATGATTTTATGTTTATAAGTTATAGAAAATTGTCTATAGCTTTAGTTAAAAAGAGATTAAGGTCAATAAAGAATAACTTATAAATACAACTCAAACAAAATCTACTCATACTACTTTAAATAAGTAGATATTAAAATAGAGAGCTTATATGAGATTGAGTAAAGGCTGATAAAAATATAGTTATTAAAAGAAAGTCATCATCAATCATAAATAACATGCTAAAAATTTCCATAAAAAGCAGCTTATAAGAGAAGGGTAGGCTTCCAGTTTGGGTGAATCAAGACTAAGGGGATAGAGCATAAATTCATGGCACATAAAATAGATTATATCAAAAAAAGAGAAAATTGGTTTTTTGTGGGTTTATAATACAAAATATTAGTAAACTCTACAATTAATTAAATGGCTGTTATAGGGTAGCCACAATTTTTGGTAGGGGTTAACATCAATTGCAGTAAAGTCAAGGAAGGTAACAACACTTCAAGGTTTTCAGCTTCATTACTTCAGTTAAATCAAAAGAAAATAAATTTTGATAACAGATTGGACATGTAAAATTAGGTCAAAGGTTTAGACAACATATGATCATATCTTTGTGTTAACAAGTCAGAAAATTAAAGGGCCCTCAAGGATTTAAGGTAATATAGTCAAAAGATGGGGGTTAGTTGTTATATTGTTTCTCAACTATGAAAATGTGATTAAAATGTGGCAGAGTCTGCAAACAACACCAGATAAAGAAGCATTGGCAAAAGAAGGTATGTTTAGGAGAAATGTAGATAATAAGTAAACTAAAAGCAGTCCCTAGGAGGGGATGCCACTTTTAAAAGATTGTTGGGGAAATGGTTATGTGAGGATGGTATAGATTAGCATGTAAAACAAAAAAATCATTAGGTGAGAAGGGTTAAGATCTAACATATTTTCAAGGGATTGCTTCAGTTTGAAAAAGTAGTCATTTAACTTGCTATATTGTAGAGTGATGCAAACAGGTACTTTTTTTAATAGTTTGGGTGTTTGAAAGTGAGTTCACTTTATTCAATTTGAGATGTAATGAATTTTAACTACAATGGTGGATTAAAAGAGTTCATATTTGAAAGATTGGTATCACACAAACATTTTTAAGCTTAGGCCATCTGATATTTCTTAATTAATTTGTTTAGGAAAAGTAATGGACCGAAGCTTGCTTGTCAGTATTTGCCCTATTAATAATGAGGCCTCAACTTGGTGTCAATTATTATTACCAAATATCCTTTAACAAATTTGCAACAGTGATTCATACCAATCACACAGTAACTAAGATTCAACTAATCAATTGATAATTATATATACAAATTGCTCTTCTAGTGATTTACTGATGAGATTAAGTGAACTTATCTTATGACTGGGATTACCCCCTATTATCAATTGAGTTTTACTCCATTCAACTCTATAATGGGATTCTCCTATCTATCCCTTTAAGATATCTATTTCTCCTTTTTAGCTTAATTGACATAGTACCATAATAGTAATATAAATAGTACTAGCTATTACCATAATAAATAACTTTACTTGTAGTATTTTTTACTTTTTGTAGTTCAATTATAAGTATCTTTTATAAAAATCAGTGTCAAACCTTACAATTTTTGCCTTAAGCCAACGGGAACCTCTGAACCATTTCCAGCTGGTTACGTTCCATCAATAAGGGATTTATTAGGACCACTAAACCTCAAATAAAGGACTAAATCCTATTCACATTATATTGGATTACAATGTGAAGTCCTATCCAACTGTCTTTTATTTATAAGCTTAAAAGCTTGGCTTCAGATTCTGGGTTAAATTCCAATACAGGTGTTTTCTGCCAGGTCCCTTCTAAGCCACACCAAGTATACAATTTTACCAAGTACACATAATGAAACTACTTCACCACGGCAATTGAGGTTTTGAAAATAGTTATTAAGAATGTTTTGATTAATTAAACTTCAGAGCTGTTAGGAAAATAATCTAAAAACCTGTATGATGGGCTGATTGATTTAATTGATGTAAAATTGAGCATTGAAATACTTGGGTACACAATAGATATACTACACTGAATTAAAACTTCAATTAATTGGTATTTATGAAGAATATCTTTCTGGTGGGTAAAAGTATGTAAGAAGGAAAGGAATAAAATTCTTGACTTAATCTCTGAATCCCTTGATGACCTTTATTTCATTTTTTCCAATAAGCTGGAGCAACTTGTAAAAACACTCCATCAATATCATCTTTTAATAAAAACCTGAAATAAGTTATATAAACTTGGACTTATTCAAGCTAGAAAACCAACTAATACTACCAGTTGAAATAACAACTCTTTTAATGGAGATTGCAAAATCTGGAAACATGATAAACCATTTAAGAAGAAGGCCACCTCAACTAAGGATCAAGTACTAGATGAGACTATTACTTTATTAATAAAAAGTTAATACTTTAAATTTAAATCACAATATGGATGTATCCTTCTCTTTTGATAATATAGCTTTGGACAACGCTAATGCTCTGTGTTTACAATAAAATTAATCAGTAGTAAGTAACACCCAAGATGAATTTTTTCAACCTTAACTGAAAATTTTGGATTTGAAAAAGACTAATAATCTTTCTAAAGATAAAAAAAGTTTAATCTTATATCACCAATAGTTTTATTATTCCCAGCTATAATTATTTATCATGTACTAAAAATTAGGTAGTCCTATTGTTGCTTAATAATTCATAACACTTTATTTTAGACACTAATATTAATCCAACATATAAATTTGGCTTCAAGGATGATGATTTAAATTTCAATTTTACTCCCAATCTATTCAAATTAATGATAATTAACTAAAACCAGCTAAATTTGTAGTTACTCATTAGAACCTAATTAATGAAGAAACTCCACCTGAAATAGATTGAAACCCAAAAACTACCCTTCAACTTTCAGAGCAATAATGTTTCCTAAAATTAAGTTAAGGGAAAACCCATTAAATTTATTATTTAAAAATCTGTTAAAACAAATAATAACTGTGTCAGTTCAAACCAAAAGACAAGTGTTTAATTAAGTATCATTTTTAGAAGCTAATCTACTTGACTCAAATTTAAATCTAATTTAAAAAACTCACCTGTCTATTCTAGACCTCAAGGGTAATCAAGATAAATTATTCAGTATTTAAACTTTCAATTCTGACCCTCAACTCTATTTTCTTGAATGATTGGTGAAGAAAACCAATCCAAAAAAGCTATTTAACCACCTCAAGGCCTATTACCTTCAGACTCCCCCTTCAATCTTTGAGCTTAACAGAAGATCCAGAACACAGCTTAAACAATTTCGTGGAATATCAGGTTTTAAAAATGAAGATTTTTTGTAAACCTTCTCTTGTACCCCACGCATTATTTCAAAATGTTAGACAAATGATTACAACGCCCAGTCTGAGATTTATAAAATTAGTATGAGCTTTAAACCAGATATTGGAACTTGTCAATGACTTATTACAAACTCAAGGTAAAAACTTGAAACTCCCTGACCAATCTCAGAAGACACAAAATGATTTCAAGAAATTGCTGCCAGACCAACAACTCAAAGTTCTGATTGAGATGTCCCTTCAAGATGACAAATACCAAAATGTCGCCAATCTGAATCTACAAATTGACATTTAGCCAATGTTATTGGCCATCATATCAAGTTTGAAACAAGCCACCCAATCCTAAACTCAAATCCTTCCCAGTTGAAATCTCAACCTTTAAACTTCTTAATTAGTTTGATATGCCCTTCAAGCACTAGATTATATCTCAATTGTTGTAACATGAAGATTTATCAGAGAGATTGTAACATTTCTCCAGAATGCAATGTCATCTTTGATTTTACATTTTATGAAAATGGGAGGATCTCAATAAATGATAGAGCTTACTTTTAGATCACATTTTCTACAGGATTATTCTTATTTATTGTAAAAAGACTAAAACTTCATGTGGAGCAACTGTCACCCTTGGTCAATCTTGGAGTGGGCTCTGTTAAGATTTTTCCTATTTGGAATGAAGCCTTGACTTGTTGTTATTTATAATACCAAATTCCCTAATAATTATGCATCAGGTAATTACTATAATGTACAATGGAATCACAAGTCAACTATTTTAATTTTGGATCACATATAAATTGCTCTCCTAGTGATTACTGATGAGATTGAGTAATCTTATCTTGTGACTGGTAATATCCCCTATTATCCCATAGATAGATCCAATCAACTCTAAAGTGGGATTTTCCTATCTATCCCTTTCATATATACATTTCTCCTATTCCCCTAAATTGATATAGTATAATAGTAGTATATAGAGTACTAGCTATTCCATTATAAAGCTAACTTTCCTTTCAGTATTATTTACTCTTTAAAGTTCAATTATTTGTATCTATATTTTTTTCATTGTAAAATTCACAATTAGTGCTTTAAGACAACAGGAAACTCTAAAACATTGCCTGATGGCTCAAGTTCTATCAATAAGGAATCTATTAGGACTGGTTAACCTCTAATAAAGGTAAAGTTTTTCAAAAATTAGATATTAAATTTCAGTGTAAAATTCTATCCAACTGTCCTAAGTCTAATAGGCTTCAAAGTCCTGCCTGAAGATTCAGTGTTAAATCCCATTGCCGTTACATCAACCCAGTGGCATTATAAATCAGAAAATCAATAAATGCAGAATCCTGAATTAAATTGAGGTGTTTTATCTAAAGCTCAAAAGATAGGTCACAAAATTTAGCCTAAAATACTGGTATAGTATTAAGAAAGCATTTCTTTTAAAATAAGGGAAGGCTTATATATGAGGGTCAGCAAAATCAGATGCATAGGAAAAAACACGCCTAGGTTCAGCAAAAATTTTGACTTTACTGAAGTTCAACAAAACTATTGATATGATAAGCAAGCATAACAGAAAGGTCTGAGGTTATGCACTAACAGGAGTTCCTCTGATCTCCAACAAGAAATGTACTTTAGGTCAAGTTGCGACTAAAATGTATATGCCATTTTTCAGTTAGTATGTATTGTGAGATCACCCCTTTTCAAGATGAAGGCATAGGTGGGAAACAGTGGAGTCAAGAGGATGGGGAATGGCCATCATGGCAGGTACTGGAACATGGGCCTAATAACAGGCACTTAAGCTCTGAGAAACTGCATCACAAAAGAGCCCCAAACCCAGTAAACTGACGTGGCAAAGTGGGGCTCCCTTTCAGGCCAACAGGCAAGGTGCTGCAGACAAGCGGGATGCATGACAGAGGGATACATGTCGCAGGTTATTGTAAGGGCAGCGTATGGGAGCATGTAGCTCAACTGAGGGAAAGGAAGGAGATGGGAGCACAGGGACACCTTGGCGGCATGCAAACTTTGGAAATGGTATATTGATAGGGATGGAAAAACACAAAACCTTGAAATTAAGTAACAGACTAAAGCCCACTACATTGGACTAAGGACATTTGGGATTATTGAAGCCAAGGTGCAATATCATGAGTTGGACTAAGGTTCTTTTATTGAAGCTTAAATACAGGTGGCAAATTTTGGAAAAAAAACTGACAGGATTTCATGATGAGGTTCTCTTGAAATTGTGGGGAGGCTTTTATACTGAGGATAGAAAAATCAGATGAATGGGGAGGTAAAAAGCTTAAGGTTGGTAGAAATTTAGGCTACTCTATAAATTTTACAAAATTATTAATCTGATAATCAGTCCAGGTGTAAAAAAGTCCAACGTTATGCACTGACATGAGTTATACTGATCTCAGGCAAGGTTGGTACTCAAAGTCAAGTCACAGTTAAGATATAAATTCACATTTTGTAAAATACAGATTGTGAAATGCAATCCAAGGTGAAAAATGTGATAATAAGAGTTAGTCTTATATACTTGATCTGATTTTTCATAGGATTTAAATGTTTTTTGAATAACCATTGACTTGATTACAGGTTTTGCAAATTAAAATGTAATACAATGTCCAACTCCTTATTAAATTCTTTAAAGCAAATTGCATTGTATATGATCCATGACTTCCCATTTAAACCCTTTTTGACAAATCAACTATATATCACAAACACTTTGTGCGATAGTCAATGATTAATATCACAAGGGATCTTATAAATTCTGAATGAAGTGACTTACTATAGATATTATTTGAATATTTTAAATATCTTATCACTTTTAATCCTATTTTGTAATTTAATTATTTAGATCCTTAGTGTAGTTTACTATTTACCAAAGAATAGTGAGCTTACTGCATAGTTGCACTATACAGTAAGCTAAGAGTTGAGTCACTTTTGATAAACTGTGCACATAATGTGTAAAGGGACCTCACGTTAAACAAGTGATGCTCACTACAGGGGGAGTTAGCAGCAAAAGGAAGAGATTTTAGAGCATATGATGATCCTAACTCAGGAAGGGGGAGATGGCAAGAATATCCAATTTTTCATCTTCTATGTCAACCTTCCTACTCTTAATTAATGGCATTAGAGGAAAGAGGATTTCAATAAACCCCACGGTTTGAGAGCTTTAAGACTTATATGTTTACAGTGGAGCAGCTGAGACAGATTGGACAAATGATACTTCAGGGGTTCTAGCTCTTTGGACAAAAGCAATCTGATCAAGTATCCACTTTATATTATTGTCAGCAGAACCAGGACCAACTACTTCAGCTATATGAGAATTTTGTCCCTGACCAATAGTAAAGTACTACAGCAAGCTAATAATCTAGCCCAGATGGTAAAATACCTTTCTGGTTATCACAATTCACTAATGAAAATCCAATTTACCACCTTTGCCACCACGCCCTGATTATGAAGTGTTCAACATAAATCAGAAGGTTTGTATTTAATGTGAGACTTAAACAGACAGCTGTTAGTCAGTTTCCAGGGCGTTTGTCAAGCAATAATGGCACCCACAACTTTAGAGTGCAGTTTGCAACAACTGGACGAACCTATTAGTCAATTGAACTGGAATGTTTGGGCTATAGTATAATAAGTCATATATAACTGCGGAGTCACCAATAATTGAATTCAAGGATGACTAAATTTATAAAAAAATGTAATCATGTCACTTTAGGGTCCTTACTTGACAGGATGAGGCAGTCAAGGAACTTGACCAATATACCAAACACAAAATGGAGGTGGCCGCACAGCATTTGGGAGTCAACATTGAGACCAATGGCTGTCTCCTGTATTAGTTACAACATATCAGAACTAAACAAGCAACAATTGAAGCGGGATATTATAGGATTGAGAGGATTAGCCAGGCACACCAGCAAGATAGCAAATATCTTGTTCAGTCTAATAATGAACTAACCATTTTTCCATGAACTTCAGAATCAATGAGATCTCCCACAAGAATGAACTGTATTATTTACATACTATTGTGTGAGATATGTAGAGGGATTGCAAAAATTGCAACAATTTAAGCAACAATGCCTTTTAAGATAAGGAGAATTCAGCCATTTGGGAATGACAAATTGAAAGCAAATTACAGGATGATAGATGATGGTGCCCTTGTCAAACAATGCCTCCTGCTCAGCCAGAGATATCTATAGAGGAACCCTTAAAAGAGGAGGTTAACCAAGAAATAATTCATCAACCTACTAATTCAGTAACAACTTCATTGTTCGTCTTTCTCCATTCTGTGAAGATGCCAGCTACTGAACAGAGTCAACCCTATGCTAGTAAAATAGGACCTCAGGTTAATACTGAACCAGCGACGTCCAGATCAGGAAGTTTCTATCCATGATTTCAACAACTTGTTCTATAACAATCTCTTTATTTTTAACAAGCATGGAAATGTGAAATCTTTTTTAAAATGTTCAAGATGACCATTCACGTAATAATTATTTTTTAAATACTACTATGATGAACTGTTTAGATGAACAGAATTAAGAACTGATCATGCCCTAATTACCTGAGAAATATTTTGCCTTTTCTAATGTGGAAAGCGCAATACTATGAGATATTAGAAAGTCCCAAATGCATGGTCACTTGCAAGGTTGGTTCATGAGCATTCAGTTTAAGAAGAACAAAATTATTACCAAGTTCGCTAACCAATTTTATCACAAGGCCAGGACTTCTGGGTGCTAAAGCAATGTTGGACTTTGGCGTTAAAATTGTTTTCTGAAATGACACAAGAATTATACTAAGCTAAATCACTTCTTGATTCTGGCTCTTGTAGGAAATTTTGACACACCATCCATGATTGAATATTTGAAAAGGTTAAATCATTTTTGAACTGCCCAACAATATAGCTTAAACCAGCCAGCTCCCGCAAGTTTATGAAGGTATTAGAGGAACTATATAGATCTTCCCTCAGCGTCAAGTAACCTAAAGAAATCGCTGAAACCTAGCTGATACAACTTGTTGGATATGTAAATCTAAAGGCCTTATGTAGCCTTTAGCTCTAAAAGATGCCCTGAGAGTTAATTTTATGACATTTTTAAGAAGATAAAAGCCAGGGAAAAGAGTCTTAGCAATAGAAAGGGGATGCTCTACTTCCAATCATCATCCTTTAATATCTCAGAGTCATTGGGAAGAAGTTAAAAATCTCCATATTAGAGAAACTGATTAAGATATCTCTACAGTGTCAGCCATCACTAGAATTCAGTGTTTCACCATGGAACGTTAGGTAAAATAAGTTTTCTCCAAATCTTATGTCACAAAAATACTGAGCATAACTAATTTAAGATACTAAAGTATCTCAAGCCTTAGTGTACTAAAAGAACCAAAGTCTCTGTATGATTGAGACCCTGAACACTCACTTCTAATGTAGGAGGGCAGATCAAAACTACTATTAATCAAGCCAGCTATCCTTCCATCCTTTCAATGATTGGGGATTTACAATTTTTTTGAAAATACTTATATTATTATTTACATAAAAAAAGTTGAGGTTTGAGCCATTGTTGACATCGGTGCCCCAAGAATGTAATATTCAGTCAGATCACAAAATTATTGAGAATAGCTCTCAACGTGGCCCACCATTGATTATTTAAAACAGCTGGGCCCACGAGCACTATGAGTGAGGGGGCGTATAATGCGCTGCCAATGAGTTTAAGCTTTTTGCAGGTTAGTGCACCCTATAGTGCTTCCCAATAAAAATAACCAATTTTTTATTAGAATTAGTTTTCTTAAGTTTTATAGTGCTGTTTTATACTACAAGAGAACACTTTTACTTTCATAGGCCAAACCTTACCACCTCACTGCTCAAAGGTAAGCAGATTTCACTAATTAGTATGAATAATTTTATAAATGTGTGTTAAATATTGGTGTAGTCCCTATCTGTTACCAACAAATAGGCCACTAAAGTTCCCTTCCTTTTGCCACCATTCCTTTGAATAAAACATACTCTTTAAAGCCTCCAAAGTCAGTGTATAACCGGAGAACAGTGTGTGGTGTCAACTAAATATTTTTGGAGCTACCTGAGGGATTGATGGGTGAAAGATACTCCACTTAGCAACAATTGGGTAATAAATCATTTACTGTTAAGGGATAATCTTGTATGGTCACCTGGAGGTCTGTGTATCACGTTCCAATCCAACTGCCTTTGATATCTATTAAGAGAGGGCAGAATATCAAATTTTACATCTATGGCCACTAAAAGGGATTAAGGAGGTACATTAGTGGAAAATCCAGCAATGGTTGGTTTACCTGAGCTGCCTTACCAAATTGTGTGGTCATTTCTATGAACAACTTGACGGGATGACTGAGAGTCAGAAAGTGCAAGTGATGGCTCTCATACAAAAACACTCCAAAGTATTTACAACAGTTGATTACAACAAACGATGCGCTGTGGAATACAGCACCATGTTGATACTAGGGATGTAAGACCTATTTGATGATGGCCAATATGGAGAAGAAAGGTAGTAATAATGAGGTGCAAAAGGAATTGAAAAAGCTTATAGATCATGGAATAGTTGTCTGATCATGCAGCCCATGAGTTAATCTGTTACTCATAGTTCAGAAAAAAGATGGGTCCAATAGAGTTGATATTGCTTACTAATTGTCAGATATCAGGATATCATAGATGATGAGAATATTATTGACTAATTTGTCTCCAAAACTGAATCAACGCCAAGACCCAAAAGGGGGTTAAAGGAATTACCTTGATAAATTACCTGGAGAAATCAATAGTTGGTATTGATCAGATTGACTCCAGGAAAATTTCTGATGGACCAAATCAAGTCTAAGATACCCCAAGATGAAATTCTGTGTAATAAAAATGGAGGATCATCAGAAGGTCAGGCAACAACTACTTATGGTGGCACTCAAGGCAGTAAATTAAGATAAACCCAGAAAAGGGTAAGAATCAAGAATCTTCTAAATGATCAACCTAATTGACCCCCAGTCTCATCTGACCTGGGTAATCAACTCAAAACTTACCTACCAAAAATATGATATGAAGGCATTATACCTTCCAGAATGCATTTCCTGACCAAGAGCCTCTCTTCCAAATTCCCCCTATATTATTTTCATCATATTCTTTTTCTTTTGGGGTTTGTATTGTTAAATGCAACATATAAAATCCCTAATTTATACTATGATAAAGTTACATCAATATTTCTATATCTCATTTTGATACTTGATTTCAATAAGTCCATTTTGACATAATTACCATAGGATGGATACTCTATCTGACAGGACATAAGCGGTGACTTGGCACCCTTTTATATAGAAAATATACTTGACATGCGACTTAGTTGGCTTCAAGAAATGACTGTCAGCTTCTTGGGCATAGCACCATCAAGGTTAAAAATGGAAGCCCATTATGCTGGTGCTCACTACAAGGGGCTCAGCTGACGCTTAAAAATACCTGCAACTAGCTGATCGCATCATGGCAGATAAACTAATTGATAGTGTCACCCAATGGGTGCACAATGGAAATTGTAAAGAAGATTATTGAATGGTAAGTCCAACTAATGTCACATTTGAAGAAGTTTAAGAAAATCTTATGGAGATTCCCAAATCTAATCATCTAACCCAGATTTCCAACAAAGGAGTCTTAGAGTTACTTTGTAAAGTCATTAACACAGGAGAAAGAGCCTGTTGTGAAAGGGCATCTGCCGTTTACAGGACTCTCATAGACTGTATGTATCAAGTGCTATCCCTGAAAGTTATGGATCAAGTGCAAATCTATTTCGCTATATTTTGCAATATGTACCCAGCGCTTTAATATAGTGCACTTACTAGGAGTCCATAATGATGACCTCCACCATCATAACAATAACCAAGGGGCCATAGGGATGGTCTTACAAACAGGTATATAATTTAGCTTCACAAAGTATAGGTGACGTCCACTGTGTGATTGAGATAAAAAAATCCTACATTCATTCAGCTCCATAATCAAATGAGGACCACTGCATTCCGGTGTTATCAAGTATATGGAAGCAGCTATGAAGCTTTCTGAAAGGGTATCTCAGAGTCAAACATAACAAAGTGATTACTTGATGCCTTCACTAAAGAGCTCCTAAGACAAGATATTGAAGCCCATGAAAATGGAAGCTCAATCTTCTACTAGCAAGCAGCATGATGAAGAACAGATCTCCTTCCTTAAGGGCCAGCTAAAACAAGCCTTATGACGAATTGATGAGCTGGTGGCTCATCAAACCTCTGAGAATACTTCATTGTAATGAGATATCATCTCTAGTAGCCCATGTCAAACAGGGTCTAGCAAACCGTGTGACTCAGGCATCTACTCTTTCCATTATCAAGCAACTTAACAAATTGGAGAGCGACATGAGAGGCAATTTCCCCAATCATAAAGATATTAACCAAGTCTATTGTTGCCTTAACAAAGCTAAGAAACTCTGGATTACTCTTAAAGGAGAGTTGAGATCTAAGACTGACAATTTCTACAGAACAACAAATGAAAGAGATAAAGGAGGGCTTGAATTAGCGCATTGGAGTACTAGAGGATGATACAAGCTTTTGCAAACTTACCTTTTTACTGCTAAACAACAATTTCATGATGTGGACATCCGCGTTAAGAACTTGGAGAATGATAAAGTCATTCTCAAAAGAAGAATTAATCTGCAGAATGTTATTACAAGACTTACCTGGAGAAAATAGAGCACCATCTCAACCATTTAAGGACCAAATACGTCATCATAAATGGCAAGTTGAACAGAGTGATGTAAGAACCTAATTACTTAATATATGCTCCTGGGTAAATGTCATTACAAGATTGGAGGCCACTATCTTTAAGCCAATGTTTAAAGGACAAGTATATACCTAGAGAATGGAGTATTGCATCTTTCCTCTACATCTATGAAGCTGCAATGGAAGGTGCGACCAATCATCAAAAGATTAAGCATACATTATCTTGTATGAGCCATATGGCTCAAGAGGTTATGGTGCCTCATATGGATGACCTGCATATCTGAAAAAAGTGAAAGAAGCGCTCATTAAAGAATTAGTTCAATGAACAGCCTGATTATGAAGAAACAGGCTTCATGAGAATCGCGTTATGCTGTAATAAAAATTCTTGACAAATTTGCTGATCATTTTTATATAGAAGCCTGAACATTGATGCCCTCAAAGATGCTTACTTTGGGTGATGTTGTAGCTGCCGTCAATAATTTTTTACCTAGTAACCCTGATCTATCCATACACTTCACATCCGTCATACATAGCTACAATTCTGTCTTAGACATTAAAGAAGTCCTACTTGATGTAGTTGATATACACAAGCCATAGACCTCCCAAAGGCTTTCACAAAACCCAGATTATTTACCTTGGAGAAAGCGAAACCTAAAAAGGAAGAAAAGCCATGTTGTAACTACTGCAAGTGGAACAACCATACCAAGGATAATTGTTTTAAGAAGAGCCCTGCCCTTGCCAAGAAGGTAAAATGAAGATAAGCTTAGGGTTAGGATCCTCTAAAGCTGAATGACACAAAGCATTTGAAAGAAATGCAGATTGCTCATCTTGCTTACAATGAATATGAACCAGGTAATGACTCTAGGGGATCAAGAGGATAAAAGATATTATATTTTAGGTTCACCCGCTGAGTTCACCATTCTTCACCATTTGAATGCCAAGTATTGATGATTACCAGGCTCTTGAAGGCACTTACCTCAATCAGATTATCAGGTGTCTAAAGAAAATCAATGCAACCAGCAATGCTGATCAGTATAATGCCCTGTTGATATGACCCATCTTGAGTTTCCAAAGTCTTTTGGAGATCAAGAAGTGTCCTGAGCCTGCCTTAAAGCTCAATGAAACGTTTTTCCTCAAGGAGGTGTTAGTCCTTCCAATAAAGTTGGAAGAACCATTACCAAAGTGGGATTAGTAATTTAAAAGGTTCAAGATTTAGCTATATTAGTTATGGGATCACCAATCAATGTTGCTTCATCTCAACTAATTAAGAAAATCAAGCTCTCCAAAGACCTTGAATAAAATCAAGAGTATAGTACCTCTAGTCTGAATAAAATTAAGATAATGGGTGCATACTCATCTCTGCCAATCTGAGTTGGAAAATTCGTTTTCTCAGCTCGCACAGTTGCCCTAGACAACATCCAATATGTTATATTTATTGGGATGCAGTTTATGATTGAATACAAATTGAGTTATTAATCCTAAAGAGGGATACTTATCACTCTTTCTCTATAAAATTCCCCTTGCATTATATAATAAAGGCTCCAGCAAGGAGAGTTACTCTTTTCTGGTCAAGTAAAATTTTGCCTCTTTACCTTTAATATCCTACCTAAAAAATATAAAAAAGCTACCTACTCAGTAGTTACAGAAAAGAGCATACCATTTTATGCCACCAAGGAGGTAACAATTAAACCAGGAGAGCAAAGAATGGTTTTCAACAACATAACCCTGAGTATAACCCAAAACTGAATGTACATATCTAGTGTTAATGGGGTAAGTAGGTTTGAACTAAAATGTTTTTCCAGGAGTTCTCATTCCAGCTTACTAGAGGCCTATTAAGCTTTTACTTGGGAACCTAATCAACCAGGATGTCTTAGTCAAGAAACATCAAGAGATTGGGAAAGGTCAATTACTTTCCATTAATGAAATTGACAAGGTAAATTTATTGGTACTCACTTTGATTTTGGCTTACCCACTGACAATTTAGTTTTTTATCCCTCAAGTCCAAAATTCTGATAAGTTAAAACAGGAGGAACTTATGAAAATGCATCAATTACTTAAAAACTATCAGGATGTTTTATCTGCATCAGATGTTGACATGGTCACTTGAAAGACTAGATACACAGTATTGACGTTGAAGATTTAACCCCTATTTGATTATAGCTATATAAGAAGTCAAAGGTAGAGGAGTAGTATAGAAAACTGAACTTAAGATTTATTAGATGTAAGCTTACTTTTACCCTCCCAGAGTTCGTGGTTATCCCCTTTGTATCTTATAAAGAAAAATAATGGTGGTCACAGTATAGTTAGGGATTACCAAAAGCTAAACAGAATTACTAAGAAGGACAACTATCCTATTTCAAGAAATGATGATGCTCTAGCCTGACTTTCTGACTCAAATTTCTTCTCCATAATGGAACTTTCCAGCAGCTATTAGAAGATGAAAACTTTCGCCTGAAGACCAAGAAAAATGCGCGTTGATATGTATGGAAGTATTATTCCAACATACTTGGCTCCCTCAGGGATTATAAAACGCCTTCACCTCAATCCAACAGGCGATAGATAACATCATGCAAGATCTTAATGTCAGCTGTGTGATTGTATACCTAGATGACATAAGGATTTTCCAAAACCTTTATTAAACATCTGGATAACCTCAAGTCTTTTTTAACAGATGAGAGAGAACCACATTGAACTAAAACCTGCAAAGTGTACCTTTTTATGTTAGGACCTGATATCCTTAGGATATGTCATCTCACAGGAAGGAATTAACCATTGTATGATGATGTTGAAGAAATCTCCAAGATGCCTGAGCTGAAGAGTCTTCAAGACATACAGGTATTCTTAGGGAAGATGAGATATTACTATCATCTTATCCTTAATTTCGCTCAACTCACTGAGCCTCTTGTATGACTGCTTGTCAAAAACACCCCTTTCATATGGTTAGTAAAGCAAATAACTGCATTTTAGTCAATAAAGATTTTGTTGAAAAGATGACTGATCTTACAACATCTAGCCTATGGGAAGTCATTCATCCTGTTTACCAACGCCTTCAACTTAGCTGATGAGCCATCTTTTCTCAACTGGATGATGATGACATTGACCAGCCAGTGTCCTGTTATAAAAAGCGCTTTCCAAAGTTGAGCTAATTTTAGAATCACTGAGAAATAGTGCTTAGCTGGTCTCCTGGCAGTGAAACATTTCGGCCCTTCCTGTATGGTACGAACTTTACAGTTGTGACAGACCACGCTTCTTTAAAATGGCTGCAAAACATGAAAGATCTGACAGGAAGATTGGCCCGTTGGGCTCTCAAGCTTCAGCACTAAGACATGAATATCATCCAACAAGATGGAATGAGGCACATGAATGTAGATGGACTAACTTGACTGACCCTACTTTATTTATACAATAGCGAAGCTGAATGATTACATGACCTACTCATGAAGACAAAATTTTGGGAGGACGAAGATGAACCAGTTCTTAATATTTTAAAATGACATGCTTGAAGTACAAATGTTCTTAATGGATAACTTTACAAGAAAGTTGAAATCGACTGTTACCTTACTTACAACCTTCAGAACAGGTACCAATTATTAAGGAAGCTCACAATACCTTAGGACATGGAGGATCCAAGAAAATTTATGAATAAATCAAGGATTGGTACCATTGGAAAGGATATTGGATTCCATAGTATTGGAAGTCTTAGACGCTTACATCACTTGTAAAAAGAAGATGCCGCATAGGGCCAAGTACAATTACTAGTCCATGACCCCTCAACAGCCGTTTCATACCATCAGTTTAGACGTTATAGATCCGTTACCTGGGTATACAAGAGATTTGAAACATCCTTGTAGAGATTGATCATTTCACAAAGTGGATTGAAACAATGCCATTCCTATGAAGACCGCTAAAGCTACTTCTAACTTTTTATATCAAAGTTTATCTACTAGGCACGGCTTCCCACAGGTACTGCTATGTGATAATGGGAAGAACTTTACATCAAGCGTTGTGAGACTCTTAGCCACGAGCATTTGAACTCAACAACTATTCTCAGCGCCTTATAATCTATCAACTAATGGGAATGTAGAAAGAGAAAACGGAACATTGCTTTCATTACTATGCAAGATGGCCACTACCAATCCATTACACTGGGATCAATATCTTCCAAGGGCGTTAATAGCTTATCAATTAAGTTTCCTTCAAATTATCAGAAATGTCTTCTTTCAAGGCCTTATATGGAAGAGAACCTGTAATCCCCGCTTTATTAGATCATGAGGTTATCAGTAAAAATACTGAAGAGCCTGAGCAAGAGCTACAAAGATTATACCAGAAGACTATATAACTTCAGTTAGAGGCAATGACAGATATATCCAAGATGGTTATAAGAGAAAGTCAAGAAGCAAATGCAACTCACCAACCTTTCCCGCCTTTGAGATATTGGACTTTGTCCTATATTATAACAATTGAATAACACTTGATATGTAAATTAGATTCCATATATTATGGGCAACATGCTATCACTTACACATGTGGAGATGAATACTCAATCAGGCCCTAAAAAAATGGAGAAGCTATTAACTGCATACATAGCCAATTCTTACGTTGGTACTACCCTGCCAATATTCTTGAAGGAGGTGATGTCAGATATCAGGATATTTGACATAATGGAAGAAATTGACCATTTATATTCCTCAACTGAATCAACGCCTAGACCCAAAAAGGGGGTTAAAGGAATTACCTTGATAAATTACCTGGAGAAATCAATAGTTGGTATTGATCAGATTGACTCCAGGAAAATTCTGATGGACCAAATCAAGCCTAAGATACCCCAAGCTGAAATTCTGTGCAATAAAAATGGAGGATCATCAGAAGGTCAGGCAACAACTACTTATGGTGGCACTCAAGGCAGTAAATTAAGATAAACCCAGAAAAGGGTAAGAATCAAGAATCTTCTAAATGATCAACCTAATTGACCCCCAGTCTCATCTGACCTGGGTAATCAACTCAAAATTTTGACCTATCAAAAATATGATATGAAGGCATTATACCTTCCAGAATGCATCTCCTGACCAAGAACCTCCCTTATGGATCCCCCTCCATTAATTTACTAATTTATTTTCTTTTGGGGTTTGTATTGTTAAATGCAACATATAAAATCCCTAATTTATACTATGATAAAGTTACATCAATATTTCTATATCTCATTTTGATACTTGACTTCAATAAGTACATTTTGACATATTTACCATAGGATGGATACTCTATTTGACAGGACATAAGCGGTGACTTGGAACCCTTTTATATAGAAAATATACTTGACATGCGACTTAGTTGGCTTCAAGCATTGACTGTCAGCTTCTTGGACTTAGCACCAACAAGCTTAAAATGGAATCCCAGGACTGATGTTTGAATAATATTACTGTAAAGGATTTTTATCCTTCACCTTGAATATATGAAGCCTTGGATCAATTAGTAAAGCCAAATACAATACAGCTCTAGATCTAATTAGTGGATACTAGCAGTTTGATATGAACCCCAAAGACAAGGAAATTGCGTGATTTTCACCTCTCAAGACTGTTACAACTAACTCAAATGCTCTAAGGATTGTGCAACTCACCAGCCAAATTCCAGCATGCGATGGACACTATCTTAGGGGTATTTGAAAATGATTTACATTCTAGTTTATCTTAACAATCAAATGTGTTCTCAAAAACGTCTACCCAACACTTAGCACAACTGAAAGAGGTCTTTTAAAGGTTGTCTCAAGCTCAGTTAAAAATCAAGTCAAGAAAATGCCAGTTTTTGCAAGTCCCAGATGGAGTTTCTGTGTCACTGTCAAAACTTGAGAAATATAGCCACAGCCTCATAAGCTTGATGCCATCAACAGCATGAAGGAGTTTAGAAAGCAAGATATCCAAGTATTTCTTGTAATGGTTGGATAATACCACCAAATTTATACTAAAATTTGCACAGCTGGCTGGGTCTCTATCACATCTGCTTTAGAAGGAGTCACTATCCACCTTTTTCAATATTGTAAAGAATTTTTCAACTGGCTATGGAAAACCTTGACTGAAGCCCCATTATAAGATATCCCAACTTTGACCAGCCTTATATAGTATAATCTGACGCATTTCTCACGGTTATGAAAGCTGGACTCTTTCAGTAGGGGATGATAGAGAAGAGCATCAAGTAGCTTTCTGAAGTTAAGTTTTTGACAAGTACAATTTAATTACACTTTTAGCCAAGCATAAAACGTTTAGCTGTTATTTATGCTTGTAAACAATTTTGAGCCTATGTTCATGAAACTAAGTTTGAGATTGTCATTGACCATGCTTCCTTAACATGGCTATATAATTTTAATGAACCTAAAGGTCAGTTAGCACAATGGGCCTTTAACTACAGGCCTACAATCATGAGATAGTAAATCAGTCCATAAAACTCCACCTGGATGCTGATGAACTTTTGAAACTGCCTGTTGTAGCAGAACTATCCCCCTTTGCAGACCAACTATTTAAAAAATGGAGATGAAGAACTACGCTATGTTAAGCCTTCTATTTGCCGCACCTTGAATAGAATAATGAAGGTCACAAAAATGCAGGATAGGCAACTATACGAAAATTATGGGAAATGACCAAAGATTATACCTCCACCTTTGCTTCTCTGAAATCATCATGCAAACTCATTGCGCAGTGGAACATGAAGGCCCACTTAAGACCTTAAAGCTAATTCAACATGGAGTATACTTTGGGAATCTTTAAGATTTGATATTCAAGATGTGTTAGTAAAATGTCATGAGTGTCAAGCTTATCAGCCTTACAATCCTACAACTACTTACAGGTAAGTTAAGTCTTGTTGGGACTGGCATACAGTGTCCATAGATATTATAGGATCCTTTCCAACCAGTGTCCTCATCTTATATTATAGTAAAAATCAATCATCTTATTAAGTGGGTCAAAACTTGAGCCATCAGAGATCTTGGAGTTATTCTACCTGCAAAACTATCATGGAATAGGTAATTCAGTGGCAAAAATCTCTTTCTGCTCAACATCGCTTGTGAGCAATTTTGATTAAAAGTAACCATTAATTTTCATTCACCACCTACACTGCATCAGTTTTCCATTTATGTCTGCAGATCCACCACCTGCTGCCCCAATGTGGAGCAGCGGTGCTCCACCTGATAGCGTTTACCGTCAAGTAGGCAAACACATGTAGTTGGCTCATCCAGCCCACCTAATACATCAGGCCAATTTGTCCATCAATGGACTTATTACTACACCTAGTGCATGTCCACCCAACCCACCCCAACCCTTAGCCCTACCCCAATCCAATATTCACTTTTGCCTCCACGTCAAGTATGGATGTCTATTCCCGTATGCTGACAAAGCAATAATTGAGCTGGCAACGGCCACCTTTGCACCTTCTGGGTTTATCAACTTCCACCCTTACAAGGGCTATTTTGATATAAGATTTCCCACCAAAGAGGATGCAGCTGCGGCAGCAGCTACGCCCTTAATATATAAAAAAACACCCATTACCACCATCTGTACATGGCGCCCCACTGATACCACATCTGTGGTGACCTTTGCAAACCTTCCCTCACACCTTCCCCCCACACACTCTATAAAGAATTTATGACTGGGCTGTCCAAATATGGTATGGACCCCATCCTCCACTTCCTCGTCCCAAGTGGTGCTGAGCAACTAACAGCACCTCAGTCAATAACCTTTTACCCTCCACCAACCAACCATAGCCCAGAACATCCCACCACATTCCTATATTCCATCCACACTGGATCACTTCTTTTGGGCTTGCATTGACAATGACCGCACAGTTTGCCCCCTCTGCCATGAGTTGGACCATTCCAAAAAGGCCTGTCGCCAAAGTTCAAAAAATGCAGAAACTGCCATGCCCACCAGTGAGGCCACACAACCAGTGTTTGAGTGAGTATTTTGTTTGCCCCTACCTCATCCAGCTGAACGCAAAAAAAACCAGCAAAGCTTTGCAACCAAAGTCTGAGCCAGCTAAATTTCCCACAATCTACCCAATTGGGAGCAGGTTTGGACCCAAATTTAAACTAAACAATTTCCCATCCCAAAACTTATCCAACCACAGCCACATCTCTCCAACACAATCACACTAACCAAAATCCTACTTCTTATTAGATTTCAAACGAATCTGGGGAAATTGTCCCACCTCCAGACTTTCTAATTAATTTGGAACCGTATCTACCTTCAGATTTTGATGCTCCATTCCCACCCAAGAATTATGTCCCCAAACCCACCACTACCCCTTTCTTGAGTGACCATCAGCTTGCCGAGGCCACAGTGGCCTCACCCAATAATTGCCATCTCTACAATGCCATGGCACTTTCTGTTGTAAAATTAAAAAAGGGATTCACATCAAATTTTCCCTTCTGACTTCCCTGAGGATGCAAAAGTGTAAATCAATAGTTTAATGAAAACTGCCACCTCTGCTGTCAAGAATGTTATGGCACTGGCAGATTTTTCCCCCACCACACGTATAACCAGAGCTAATATCATGAAATTTGCCCAGCTTCCTGATACAAGCATAAAAGCTGAACACCATGTTGCCAATCTTCTGGAGGCTTTGCTCCAGGCCCAAATTGTTAATAACGAGTTTAACATTTATCTTTTACACCTTGGTCCGCATCCTGCGGATGCCCCAACCCCTTGCTATCAGCTTTGATCCACCAATTCAATGATAAAGATGAAATTGATAATCCTCCTGATCCCCCATCCCCCTCCGCCAAGGTGGGATAAGCGGTTTGCCACTACTACACCTGGTAGGTTATTTTTTGTTTTGTTGCCTCGCCACACTTTTAGAGCGTTTGGTTTGTGTTTTGAGTTTGCTTGTTTTGGTTTTTTTTGTTAATGTCCGTCCCCCTGGTCAGCTTACCTCAAAATAAATTTTAAAAATTTTAGGTAATTCAATGGCATGCTTTTCCTTGAGTTATCCTCATGAGTTGCCGCTAAAATTTTATCTAAAGTCATATCAAATCAAATGAGCTAATGGAAAGCTGCATGGTTCTTACCATCTGTAAAAATTTACTTATGGTTGTTATTGGCAAGCAACTCAGGAACCTTTTTACTGCACAGGTTTGGTTTCCTCATGCACTTTGTCACGTTGTATAGAATAAATTATTAATTGATAATATTATAGAAACTGTTATCCATAGTTAGTATGAATTATATTTTGGCCCAACGCTCAGCCAGTATTCCCAATTAAATACTTATAATGTCATACTCATAAGGATTTGTCCCCTTTCTCTTGTCCACCCAATCTTTGCCAAGATACCCCAGTGACAGTCTCTTCAGCCCAACACACAGATGGCAGCTATCCCTGATTGTGGCTCCTTCTTCTCTAGATCCCCACTCGGAGCTTTACTCTTCTCTCTGAGAGTCTTCCAATTATTGCCCTCTGAAATACTATCCTTGAGACAGAACAACACAATAGAAGCTGATAATTTAACTATACACCGAGTTGATAATGTAAATAATGTTTTTGACTGATAAGTACTGTTTTTTATTATAGTGAATCCTAGGGAATATATATAGTGGGGAATTTGGCTGTTTAACCCTCAGTTGACACCTCTTTGATGAAACAGCAGCTGTTTCCATTAAATCACCCATCCTCATCTTGGAAGCTATGGTCTTCCCCATCCTGGCTAGGATTCCATCATTGGACATCCTTAAGATCTCAAATGGAAAGAGTCAGAAAACGTATCCCTAACTTTTTCCTCTCAATCCAAGCGAATCAACCATATTTGGCTAGTAACCTGTTTAGGTAATGGGACTTATTACCCATTATGGCAGATCACTCACTAACTGATTGATTTGCTAGTTGCAGGAAGCATCACTTGCCTCGCAACATGCTATTCATTCCCAATTAGTTGGTGATGAAACCTGGCTGATCCCAATCAGTACACCTGATAGTTAATCACTATCAGATGCCCCTATTTTATTGGCAACTCCACTCAATGAGATCTTAAGTATTAGTCTGGATCAATCCCCAATTGATACGACCAGGCGAATATCTCAAAATCCCCCAAACATAGTTACTCCAAAAACTTGGGCCAACCTATTCCTATTTCACTTCACCTTGGGTAATTTTTCCTAAAGATACCAGGTAATCTAGCAGGATGGGAATATGGGCAAAAATCCCAACACATCCCCCCTCTTGCCTAGATTTCCAGCAATAAAAAGGACTGGGGCATGATAATATCACTTTGGACACTCGGTCAAATATTTCATTGGTACAAGCGGAGTATACCTGTCAATACTCAATGCTGCTTGGGATGACCTTTGGCATATGGCATTCTTCCTCTTCCTCCTCGCTACAACCTTCTCAGAGAGCGGTCCCCATGATCAACTGTTGTGCCAGGCTGATTGATTTACTCATGATGATATTAGTCCTAGGATCCAGTTTCCCCCATCAAGGTATATGACCTGCTGTCATATTCAGGATTCTTGGTCCGGTGTCCTTGATTTCCTGTTTTTCTCCTCATTCTAGACAGGAGACTCTTGCCGTTGATGTTTGTTTTGCAGCCCAATTAAGAATATTTATTTCTATTCACCCTTGTTATTTTGCTCATAACCTCTTGGCTCAAGTCATTTATAATCCTTCCCTTAGAGAGCTTATCCCATTAATTTTGAGATTAATTTCTCCAAAACTGGAGCTTAATGGATTGTAGAGTGCATAATGTCAACTTTCATATAAGTCCAACATCCCCCCTCTCATCCAGATCATATGTCAAAATCTTAGTTGTGATACCAGCAGCTTCTGAACAGTTTGTCTGATCCAGACCTCCGTCTCTTCCAGCAGATGAGTTTGGATGCACGGCGGAACCTCTTCTATGGTCCTTTCAGGACTTATATGCCTAGTCTAATGCCAGTGGCTAGTACTTCTGTTGAATTACCAGAAACGGTAACTAATCCCTCAAAAACTAGGCGGGCTACTATTTTGAACAACTCTTGGCCCAATTCTTCCTCTGCCATCAATTCCAGAGTTGGACTTTGAGACTCTCCTGGATTCATCTCCTTTTGCTGATGCTCCAAACATCATCATAGATGCTCCAGAGAATATGCTAGTTGCTCTAGATCATTTGTTTCTTGCCTGGTCAGACCTGCTCCCTGAGTTCCTCTTCTGACTCAGTCAATATTAAAAACCTGCTGTTCTGGTCTCTGAGCTCATAATTGGTAACAGTATTCACTTTGAGCTCCCCTACGCTGAACTCTGGGCCAAAGTCACTGAGGCTTTGGCTCTAGCGCTGAATCCCTCTGATCTGGATAACATCCTGGATTGGGATACTGCTGCTTATGCTCTTCACTTTGCTGGCCAAGTTCTTCAAAGTTGGTCCATGAAGCTTCCAGCCTTGCCTGGGTTCCACCGTTCATTCAGCTTTAGCTTTATGAGAAGCCCATAGTCACCACTTGCGGAATGCAATCTAATCCCTGCATGACTATATCTTATCCAGTGCTTCCCATCAGTATCTTCTGCTGATGGCGTTGATAGGGGGCATGATTCAGCAACCCCCATCAAGCATCCCTTCTTCGTTGCCAGCCCATATGTCCAGTGCTTTGATGAAGCCCGTTGTCATGCGCTTAGGACTGATCTTCCAGCTCCAGTACCATATTGGGATTATTTGTGGTTATTTGCCGATTGCCTCTTCTTTTACTGTTGCTTTCCTCCCCGCTCCAGGGTTTTGTGATTGTCTTCATATGACATCTCAATTTCCTTTCCCCTAATCGCCTTTTCTCAGGGCTCAGCATCCACTCAAAGAACGTGGTTTTATGTAGGTCTCACCCTCACTAGCATCCGATCTCATATCAATTTTGATGGGCTATTAATTCCTACTGCGATCCATCCTCCCTTCCCCAAGAGGTGACATAGGCGGAAGCATCCCCATACTGAGGACAATCAATAAAAATTATAAAAATATATTGGCTTTTTTCTCTTTGTGGTTTATAATTTTTTCCAGAATATTTTATCAATTTTTTATCTTTATTATTCTTTTTTTCTACGGGACTTGACCTTGTTTTAGTTCAGCGGTCCATCTTTTTTATTTTTTCTCTCAAACTGGGTCCTGGGTACTTAAGCCTGCCAGTTTTCTATGGTTCAGAGGTCCTTTTTTCGGACTTAACCATCTAGATTGGTTCTGAGGTCTTTTTTGGACTTGACCTAATAATCAGGACATGACCAACTTAATGGTCCATTAGTCCTTTGGGAACTCTTTTATTTTTTTATTGATCCATTGCTTTAGATACTTAGCATGGACTCGATCCACAACTCTTCCATCCAGGAGATTCTTGATGGAGTAAGCATCAGTCACCATCTTGGCGATCACTTTGAATGGACCCAACCACAATGCAACTAGTTTGTTTCTTCATCTTTAACAATGCATATCACAATAGGCAACTCTTTCCCCTATTCGATATTTGGCTAAGGCTGGTCAGTCCTTGTCATCCATTGATTTCACTTTTATCCTTTTCTTCAAGGTTGTATTGAATGCTTGCAATTGCATATCAATCAGGATACTCATCAGTCAGTTCAGGTATTTCTCAGTACTCATCCCCAACATAGGTTCCACCACCAAATATAAAATTGGCAGCAACGCAGCCTTTCTTCCATATAACAATTCAAATGGCGTCTTCCCCATTACTATATGATGACTAATATTGTAGGCAAACGTCACCAAACTCAGGTACATTCCTCACGTGGAAGTTTTCTCTGCAACTAGCTTCCTCAGCGTCATGGCCAGCAAACCATTTACTCATTCTACCAGTCCATTCATCTCTGGCTGTTAAGGTACTGACATGACTCCTCAGATCCCCATTATCTCATTTAACCTCAGGATCACATGAGATGTGAAGTTGGTCCCATTTTTGCTAAGCAGGACCTGCGGACATCCATTCCAGTATACTACTTGATCCAGGATGAACCTCGCTGTACTGGTAGTGTCTACTCTCATTAGGGCCTTCATCTTGACCCATCTCATCAGATGGTTGATAGCAACTATAATGTACTTGACCCCCCCTGTGCTCATTGTCAGTGGTCCCAACACGTCAATGGACACTGTGTGCCAGGCAAATCCAGGGCGAACCAGTTGGTATCCAGTTGTATTCTTATGTGGTTTGTGCAGTTGGCACTCCACACAACAAGCTAGATAATCCGCGACATCATAGTTGATGGATTCCCAGTAATAGTACTGGCAAATATGTTCAGTTGTTTTCCTCAGGTCTCCATGCCCAACAACCTTGTGAGCTGCTTGCACTATTGCTTCTCTTTCCAATGTTTTTATGAATAATAACTGCTTCCCGTTGATTGTCTTGAATACTAGACCATACATAGTCTTGGTGTTTTCCATCACTTTTTGAAGCACATCTTGGATTTCTTGGGGCTCGTCCCCAATTTTTCCTTCAACCATTCTCTGGAATAGCTCATCTGCCTGCAGGTATACCAACTGAACCATTGGCAACCACAATAAGCCATCTGCATTCTGGTGAGAAGCCCCCACTCAGTGGACAATCTCATAATTGTAAGCCTGGAGCTTAAGTGCCCATTGGGCCAGTTGTCCTTCCAGCTCTCTTAAATTGTGTAGCCAATGCAGCGAAGAGTGGTCCATTACCACTTTAAAGTGCATTCCATGGATGTACCCCCAAAACTGCTTGCATGCGTAAATGACTGTAAGGCATTCAAACTCAGTCACATTGTAGTTCCTCTCAGCAGCTGAGAGTGTCTGGCTCACATATGCCGCCAGATGTTCATCCCCAAGTTCGTCTACTTGGCTCAGTATGGCGCCAATTGCTGTCAACAAAACATCAGCTTGGATGATAAACTCCCAACTGAAATTTAGATATTTTAGAATCGGCAAATTTATCAAAAACTGGTGTAACTCATCAAAGGAGTCCTGGGACTCTTCATTTTATATGAATCATATTTTGGATCCTTTAATAAATGGAATAGTGGCTCAGCTAATTGGGCGAAGTATTAAAAAATCTTTAAATAGATTGATACTCTCACTAATTCATGCCAGCAATCTCATTTCGTCCTGATCAGCAGATTTTCCCCAGTATTGACCTTGTGAATCAAATCTTTTGTGCATCCTAAATCATGGTCATTTTTGGTTGAATCCTCTCCAATACTCTTCAACAATTTGAGAACCTCCTCTTGCTGGCCTTCTGACAGATCAGCAAGCTGCTCTTGATCAACCAATAGGTTAATGCTCTTGGTTACCCTGGCCAATAATCCTATTTCGTCACAAGTGGATTTTTTTCTGTTCAGCCATCAGGATTTTTCATCCTTTCTTAGGTCCAAAACTCATAGACCATAAAGTCAATATTTTAATATTTTATGTATTTTTTTGTATTTTTTGCAATGGGACTTGCAACCTAAAAAAAGGTTCTGAGGCCCTTCTTTTCCCCTTCATCCAAACTGGGTCCTAGGTACTTAAACCTACCAGTTATCATGGTTCAAAATCTTATCCTCTTAAGATTTATTAACCATTTTGGTTCAGTGGTCCTCTTCTAGTACTTGACCAAAATCTCAGGACATAACCATTTAATGGCTCAGAGGTCCGCTGGGAACATTGCAACTATTTTCTCTTAGGCTCAATACTTCCTATTAGTATTGACCTTCTTCACTATCAACTAGCAGCGCTGTCTCTTCACGTATAGGCTATACTTGCTGACTTTGGCAATAACCTTGATTATTAGGCCTTTAATTCCAACTGGTTATTCGTCCAACAGGTCCTAATTTCATCTCATTTTGGCAACTGATGCTTTGGATCCTCTTGTCCCATTAGCCAACAGTTTCATCCTATTGTCTGGATCGTTTTTCTCCTGAAAACGATTTTCAGCCTTCATGGCTATCTTTAATTGCACAGGTCGTTCTGGCCTTGTTAGCTTCATCCAATTTCTCCTGAATTGAACTCATCTCTAGTAACTTCTGATCAGTGATTGAGTGTTATTTATATAATTTTTTTCTCCACTGTTTTGGATTAATCATTTCCTGTTTTTCCTTCATATCTTCATTAGTATAGCAATCCAATTCTCTGGATTGATTGCTTCCTATTTCGTCCAATGCCTCATCTAAACATTCACTCCTCAGGACTATTTAAAGTGGAAACAATTTCAACCTGAGTTGATCCTGATTTCTCTTGGGACTATTTCCAGCGGGCCCAATTCCAACCCAAGTTGACCCTGCTGATACACTTCATCTCAAGTAGATGTCTGGTGAAACTGGTTTCCTTGCAGCATTAGATAGTTTCATATCTAGGCTGCAAGTCCTTTTCCCTAAACTTGAGTATCTTCATTTTGCCTCACTTGGAGCTCCACGGCTGAGCTGGGTGAACGCCAACAAACGTGATCCACTTCACATTCTATCTTTGTTACTTCCTTCAGTAACTTATTTCCAAAATTGGAAACATCTTCATAGGACATCATGTTCTAAGTTCTTCAACTCAACTACCCGTGTAGTGAGCACCAACTTGTAAAATTTACTTTGGTTGTTATTGGCAAGCAACTCAGGAACCTTTTTACTGCACAGGTTCAGTTTCCTCGTGAACTTTGTCATGTTGTATAGAATGAATTATTAGTTTAATAAGAGTATAGAGACTATTATCCATAGTTGAGTATGAAGTATATTTCAGCCCAACGCTCAGCCAGTATTCCCAATTAAATACTTATGATGTCATACTCATAAGGATTTGTCCCCTTTCTCTTGTCCACCCAATCTTTGCCGAGATACCCCATTGACAGTCTCTTCAGCCCAACACACAGATGGCAGCTATCCCTGATTGTGGCTCCCTATTCTCTAGATCCCCACTCAGATCTTTACTCTTCTCTATGAAATTCTTCCAATTATTGCACTCTGCAGAATTATCCTTGAGACAGAACAACACAATAGAAGCTGATAATTTAACTATACACCAAATTGATAATGTAAATACTGTTTTTTATTATAGTAAATCCTAGGGAATATATATAGTGGGGAATTTGGCTGTCTAACCCTTGGTTGAAAGCTCTTCAATAAAACGGCAGCCATTGCCATTGAATCACCCATCCTCATCTTGGCAGCGATGGTCTTCCCCATCCTTTCTAGGATTCTGTCATTGGACATCCTCAAGACCTCAAACGGAAAGAGTCATAAAACATGTCCCTAACGTTTTTCTCTTGATCCAAGCGAACCAACCATATTTGGCTAGTGACCTGCTTAGGTAATGGTACTTATTGCCCATTAAGGCAGGTCACAAACCAACTGATCAATTCTCTAGTTGCAGGCAGCATCACTTGCCTTGCAACTTACTACTTGCATTCCCAATCAGTCAGTGATGAAACCCACCAATCCCAATTGGTACACCTAATAGCTAATCACTAAATTAGCCCCTATTTCGCCGGCAACTCCACCTAATGATATCTTAAGTTTTTGTCTGGATCAATACTCAATGGATATGGCCAGGCGAATATCCCAAAATCCCCCAAATGTAGTTACTCTGAAACTCAGGCCAACCAATTTCTAATTTACTTTGCCTTAGGTAATTTTCCCCTAGCGATACCAGGTAATCTAGCAGGCTGAGAATATGGGCAAAAATCCCAACACCATCCCTCATCATCCAGAGACCAATGGGACGGTGGAAAATTCTAACAGTAAATTAGTGCAAGCTCTTCAAAAGTTTGTTAACAATCTCCTTCTCAATGAGCCTTATATGTGGACTCAATTGTTTTTTCTTACAATATAAGTTACCACAGTGGTACGTGATATTCACCTTCTAGCTATTGTACATTTGACAACCTGCAAAAACACCCTTTTTGCTTTAATCATTACTAATGAGGATGAGATTCAACCAACTGAGTACTTTGATCAACTGGTAAAATCATTTATCAAAATCCAGACTGATGCTTATGGAGCAGCTCTGACTAGAAAAATAAACCATAAAGAGAGAGATGATTTACATAGTTTTCAATGGCAAGCTTTGCAGTTGGCAATCAAGTCACTTGCTGCGATACTTATGGATTTAGTAGGATGCACAAATTGTCTACATTATAAAAAGGACCTTACATTGTACTTGATCAAGTAGCTTCCAAAGCATATACTATTCAAAGTATAGTTGATGAGAATATATAATCATGTTTACATCAAATTTCAAACTTACATGAACCTGATGACTGTCCATCAAAGATCAAGTGGTAATTCAAGTTGTAAGACTGTTCCAGGAGGAAACACTTGAGACATGGTCCTTTGGAAGTAGGGCTAAAAAATGCAAGGTTGGATGAGACTTAGACATTGGACTAAAATATAAATTAAATAAAGTAAAGTAAAGTATATAGAAAATTCTGCTGAAATAAGTGCTTAATAAAATCGGATAATACTATCTAAAGTACCAAGTGAAGATCTGGAATGTGATGAGTGATAGGTGAATACCACATGTGAGGGTGGAAGGAGACTCAGGAATATAAGAAGTGATGGCACAGTTAAGGTTTAGAGTTTGTGTAGATTGGGAATTATTATTGAAGGCTGGACTGAGATCATTAATGGTAACACAGTTAAGCAGTTTTCATTATCTGCTATTAATAAGTCAATAAGTAATGAGGCATAATGTGTGGCATAAGGTGGTTGATGGGGGTGAATAGAGGAGGAGAATACTGAATATATCCTCAGGCCTGATATCAATAATATATTATGCTGGTTCAGGCATTTTCCCTATCTTATTGGCCAGTAGAGCACTAAGGCGATTCTTTCTAAATTTGAATAACTGTGTTTCAGTATTATTAACCATTAAATGCCATGTGAGGGGAGGATATCACAGTGGTAGAATATGGACCCTCTACCACTGCCTCCCCAAGTTCAATCCTGGTAGTGAACTTTGGGTTGGGGACAATTATGACTGTATTGGCATTGTGCACCAATGTACCAAATTGAGATAGTGAATAGCAAAGGCGGTCCATGGAGTTTCTGGCCTATCATACGCCATGCATGGAGGTTTTCCAGGTTTTATTCTCCTTTCCCATTTTCTTCACTTCCCTTCATTGGTTCAGAATTGTCCCCAGGTCAGCCCACCTCAAATAAAAATTTAAAAAAATTTAAACCATTAAATGCCATGTGGTTTAAGATTGGCAATCTGGGCCTTAATCCTAATAAAAGTATTAATTATTAAATCAATAATAAATATAGGCCAAAATTGCCTAAATAAATATATTGCAAGCCCAAAATCAAGGCTTTATGCATACTAGGGAAAATCCTGACACATGTTGAGGGTTAAATGTTAAATAATCATTGACTTGATTCCTGGTTTGCAAGTCAGGGTTGTAATGCACACTAACCCAGTCATTAGATTTTTCCCTAAAGCATATTGCATTATATTCAATAAATGACTTCCCATTTAGATACCTTTTTACAAATCAACTTCCTACCACAATTGCTTTATACAATATTTTGTCACAGATTCGGATAAGAAGAAAAAGACTGGGCTCCCAGTCAGGGTGCACAAGCACCCAGTGGAGGCCCCAGAATTCCAAAGGCATAGCGGTCCAAGCAACTGATAGAAGTGGGGTTTTATGGGATACATGAGGAAAGCAAAAGTTTAGTAACGTACCAAAGGCCCCTAAGGCAAACCAGATGGTTGCATTGGGGGCAACCGTGAGTCTTGTGGGGGCAACCCCCAAGGGAGGGAGAGGCATGGAGGATGACAACTCCTCCAGGGTTTGCGGTTGCTGGCCTTCAGATTTGGATAGGGGGCTTGCGCACCAGCGAGGGATGGCACAGAGGCCGCCATGTTATTGTAAATATGAACGGAGGTATGGCAAACCCCATGAGAGGGGTTGGGACTGAGTTTCCCCTGGAGGGGGCGCTCTAGGTCCCACTGGTGGACTGAGCTGGTGGTAGCTGAGGTGGCCATGAAAGGTGAGTCCACAAACGGCGGGGCAGGTGTCATGGTTGAATGACTTAATAGTGGGAACCAACGCCAAGGATAAGGCTGGGCAACAGGAGGCCCAGGAATGAAACTTCAGGCTCTTCCTGACCTTAAGCACACGTTAGACCAACGCTGGGTACAAGCCAAATATGCCCAGGTTGGTACTAATGAGGTGCAAAACGCCCAGCCCCTTGTGTTGGCCCAGGCATTAAAATGTACAATCTAAATTATAAATTGAAGATGGTTCAGTTTGGTTAATTGGTGAATGGGGTTTCAAAACCTGTTCAAGTTACAAAATTATGAGTTTGGGTAGAATACAGCTGCAATATATCACTTGAGTGAAGACAGTTTCAGTGTATTCTACCAAATTTGATGGGAGTATTTGCCTATTGGAGCATCAAGGCTTGGGCACACTTCCACAGAACAATAATTACCCTGACTCAGCTTAAATATGTTTTTCACAACCAGCACTCCTTGTTGGTTGATTTTTCCCAATAAAATTTCTCCGTTTTTACCATTTATTAAATGTTACTATTGGACAATCTTGTGTGCAGACCCCTTCAAGGAGGTCTCACGCCACATTAACCATTCCATTCTGAATACAATGAGATTATCATCTAGTGCACCATTGGTTCACCCTGGTACCCTCCAACCTGGGGCAATTACCCCTTCTCTCCTTGTGCACCGCATCATTTCCATATGATTATTTTATTGCACTTCTCTGCTTTAGTTACTATTGCTCCAGCTCCCACTTCTGGGCTCTAGTAGCTTTGGCACTAATGGCTAGTTTCCTTACGTTGGCTCATGAACTGTGCACCACCACGCTGGAAACAGGAGAGTTACAAACACCCTCCTTACAGCAGGGGCTCCCAAGTGCTGCTCTATCCAGAGAACAGTTTCAGAGGACTTAATGACTGAAAGGCTGGAAGGGTCTCCATTAAACAGATGCATAAAAACAAATGAAGCAGCAGCTCATTGTTGGAGGTGAGGCGGATTATTGCATTCATTATCTGTGCTGCATGGCTGTATTGAGTGACATGATCCAGTCAAAAACATCAGCAGGAGGATTTGGGTGATGACACATTTTGTTGGATTGAATGGCAGAATTTTTATAAAATTTTAAGAGGTAGACAGAGCCTGCGGCAAGCTAGATGGATAATTCAGATTGTATTCAATGAAGGGAAAGAGAATGACTGACAACTACCCTTGGCTGGGGCAGTTGCCTTTTAAGCTGGGCTATATGCTTGGGGAGATATTGAGTGTTTGGTCATTTGGATTTTGGGGAAGGGATTTGGTTGGTCAGCTCAGAGGGGGTAGAAGGCTGCTCCCAATTCTGACAAAAGACTAGATATTTTTTGCAAATTTAATCAAATTCTTGGGGCCAAACAAAGTCAATGCTACTGATCCAGGTCCTGGTGACTAAAGTCAGCCTGTTCGCATGGCTTGGGTAGTTCAGATTCATCCTGGTTAGCAGGGGTCCTTGGATCAGATTATTTGTGATTTGAGCCTATCCCTTGATTGAGCTACTCATGCAATATGAACTCCCTGGATCTGTTTTGGAAAGTTGGGGCAGATGATCTGAGTTGTTTGGCCCCATTTTGTGATCTGAGCTCTATTCCAATCTAATTTTTGAAGCAGGCATCCAGACCAGCTCCCCCAGTCTGGAAATTGCTGTCCAGGCTCTGATGTTGGGAATTGCCATTTTCCTAAAATTTGGATATGGTTTGCCTGGGGAGTGGGTGTTACCAGGGGCCCCTCCATGCCCCCTGATGTGCGCAATCTCCCTGCAGACCCCTTCCATCAAACTTACCAGTGTTGAAAAATGGGGAAGAAGTGGGAGTGGGATATCTTTGGGTGGTAAAGCTGCCACCCAGCGCTCATCTATCACATGGGCTAGGTCACCCAGCTGTGACAGAGGGTCCACTGGAGCCTTGGGGCCATTTTCATCTAGAAGGGGTGCTGATCCCTATGTCAGTTGCAAGGGCTGATCCCCAGGACTTACATAGTCAATAATAATTATCATGAGGGGCTTAATGAATCTTGAATGAAGTTATTCAACTATAAATATCATTTTGTCTATTTTAAAATAAAGGATCACTTTTATTGTCAGACTTATCATTTATTTGTTTAAATCTTTAATATAATTTTACTTATACTAAAGATTAGTGAGCTTATTGCATAGTTGCACTATACAGTAAGCTAAGAGTTGGATTGGCCAACAATAACCTGTGCACATAACATGTATAAGAACTTCACATTACACTGTTGATTATTATCTTAAGATAAATAGTCTTGGGTTAATTAGCCTTTTTGGACTCAGATAGTGCTACATGTAATTGATTACCTCCCTATAGTTTCTTTTTATCTTTTTCTAGAAGTGAAGAGGTAGAAATGTTAGACAAGAGGGAAAATTCCTTTAAGGAGAAAGGCAGCAACTCAATGCTCATCCACCACATAGGCAAGGAAATTCTTTTGGGCTAAGGGATTAACTAGAGGTTTGGGATTTTTCTTAGATAGAAAAGGATACTTAGAGCAATCTAGATGAAAAGGTGATCCTCAATGCTTACAGTAAAAAAGTATGAGCATGAGAATCTTTATTAAAGTATTACTAATATAGAGTATAAAAAATTTAACTCTTGGTAAAGGTTTTGGGTAATGAGCAATGATATAAGAATTATAAAAATTTTAATAATATCTATTACTTTTAGTAAGTCTTAAAAGAAAGTTTGTAGATATTTGACCCATGTTAAAATATCTATTAAGAAAATCTATGATAATCATAAGTGACAGGTTAATAGAGGCATAATTATAAAAGCCCTAGATTATAAGTATTTAAATTTTAGTATCCAAATAAAAGTGACAGATTGGAAAAGTGGTATAGTTATAAAGGCCTTGATTACAGAGTATAAAGTTTTAGATTAATTTTTAAGTTAATTTTGATAAGAGCTTTGGTTATAGAGCCCTAATATAAGAATTATAAAACTGTAAATATATAATTTTTTTACTTTAAGTAAGGGTTAAAAGAAAGAGTTTATAGGAAATAGGTATATGACTACTAAAAGTATAATTGGTCTCAAAGGATACTTATATAACTATATGCAATAGTTAAGAAAGGGGTTAAAAACATAGATTGTATTTATAAAAAGTATTGGCTCTTATAAGATTAGCTATATACAACTTTGGTATGGGTTTGAAAAAACGTTTTTGGGGTATAGGAGCTATTGCTATAAAAAAGTATACATATTTTATTTAAGGATACTTTTACTTGACTTTTGATAATATTTGTTAATAGAATCTTGGTAGATAAGCTTTTATATACTTGATAAGTAATTTAGATGTTAAGTAATAAAATAATAGTAGAATTTATCATGATACAAGCTTTAGAGCAGTATAAACAACTAATAGATATAAAAAGTTAGATCTTATCTAGCTTATTAATGAGATCACAAGATGTAATCAAGGCATATAGATTTTTACTGCAAGCGAAGCTGCAGGTTGACAGCTGCTAGCTTTTATAAAGGCAAAATTCTCACTATAGCAAGGATTGTCGGACAATTGCCATCTCGACTCAGGGTGAAGAATGTTTTGGGTGCCGTGGGCATCTGAAAAAACCTAAAATCATCACACTTTAACTTTACATAAGCAAGAATAGGATTAATAGTAACGCCGCAAAGTACCATATTAGCTTTTTAGATTAATAACATGGCATCCTTGCTTCCTCGCTTGGATGCTCCCTCAACTTATAAGGATAATAAATCTCGCGTAAGATTTACAGCTTTCAATGCTGTATCCTATTTTTATTGATTTTGTTTTGGACTTTTTTCTTATGGCTATATTCAACAAAATCTTCATTTTATTGTATTACATCTTAAATTTTTACGGCTTAAAGTTGTTTTTTTCTAATTTAAAATACTAGCTTAGTGAACAAGAATTAAAGCAAGAACTTGAGAAAACATCTACGTTGTATGTTGGAAATCTTTCGTTTTATACTACTGAAGAGCAGATTCACGAGTTATTTTCCATTTGTGGCGAAGTGAAGAGAATCATCATGGGATTGGATCGTGAAAAGAAAACGCCGTGTGGTTTTTGCTTTGTTGAGTAAGTCTGCGACTAGCCAGCTAACATCTATTAGATATTATAGACATATTGACGCTTTGGACTGTCTTAAATTTATTAACAGTACCAAACTGGATGACCGAATCATAAGGACGGATCTTGACCCTGGTTTCAAAGAAGGGCGTCAGTATGGCCGCGGGCGAAGTGGTGGTCAGGCAAGTTTATTTCTAATTAGATCTATCTTTTGGTGTCCTTTTTTATATGTACATTAAATTGAATTTTTTAGGTTAGAGATGAATTTCGCACCGAATTCGATCCTGGCCGTGGCGGTTGGGGGCACATACAAGCTAATTTGGAACGTCAGCGTGAAGCAGAGGGTAGAGGCCGCTATGATAATATGAACAAGGCTCCTGCTGGTGCCGCATCCAACTATGTTGCATTCAAATCATCCAAAGGTACTATTTTTGTTTATATGATCGTAACCTAATGATTATCAGCTGAGGCTAAAAAGAGAGGCAGAGATGAGGAGGAAGAGGAAGGAATGGCAGATCCTCCCAAAAAAATAAAGGATGGAAATTTCGGTAAGTTTTACTTGGACCAGATGTTTGAACACAGTTGATTTGTTTTTGCTATGGCAAAACTTGATTGGAGTATAAAAATACTAATGATTTTTAGAATCCAAGATTCCGTGATGAAGCTGACGAAGATTTATAAAAAGCTACCGCATGTAATTTTTATGTTTTTTTGCTAATTTTTCAAAAAGCTATATGAATTTTTTGTTTTGTTAGAAACTCGCTTTGAGGCTAAGCTTAGATGTACTTGTTTTATTCGTAATAATTAAAATTCGCTCTGCACGGATGGTCTGCAATAATAGCTTTCTTGTAACCTATAATGCTGTTCATTTTTTACTGTTGGCATACTTTTTAATGCTTTTTTGATTATGACTGCATGTTCTGCTGATATAAACAATTTTTGATGTAGTTTTAATTTTTGTACTTCAAATGATTCTTTTTAAATTGAGTTTATTAACTCGAAGTTATTTAATTTAATTGCTTTCATGCACTAAAATAGTTACTTTATCTTTTTAATAAACTTTTTTGTTGAGCTGAGTAAGCTTGAGTTGGACAATGCTAGCTAACAATTTTATCTATTATCGAAACATTCTTGTACTTGCAGTTTTAACAGAGAAATTCGAGACTATGTTGACAACTTAAGAACTTGAACAACTGTTAAGATAAATTACACTGGACAACAAAATTTTGGTTTTTGCTTGTTACAAGAATGATAACAGCTGAATCTTATAGAATTTTTGACGCTGATTTCAAATATGTAAATGGTTTTTTTTCTATCAGGCATAGTTTTTTTATAATTACCATTTTTTGAAAAATGTTTATTATACATACATGCAATTTCAACATACCTAAAATCTGCTTTGTTTTGACTTTCTGGCATAGTGTGTTATTGTGTTGACATAATAAACTTATCTGTCATGGATATTAATGAACTGAAATAAATTAATAGGTGTACAGTTTAAATACCAATATAAATTTTGCAAAAAGTAAATTAATAATGTCATATATATTGCACTCTCATAGTTCATACGCATGTACTTTCTAGAAAAAAGAAGGGCAATTGCAAAAAAACTGAGGCCGATAGGGAATTTTTGATTTCATATTTGGAATCAGCGCTCAACAGTACATAAGATTCAGCAAATATTAACCATGTAACAAAATCATCGTTGTCCATTGTTATTATTAAAACTAAAGCTTATGCTAATTTTATATTGTTTTTAGTTACTGGTTTTTGTTGTAGCAGTAATGAATTATGAGTATTCTGATTCTAAACAGCATGTATTAAATTACAAATGCACATTGCTAAGTTAAGTAAAAAACTTGATTTGTATTAATTTTTCCAGATGCTTGTATAAGTATAGTTTTATAATCTAATAGTATAGTCCAGTTCTGATACTTTAGAAAAAGCATTATTTATTTATCATTTACTCTAAGCTTGTCAACTAAATATAAGGGTTCTCAATGAGTTTTAAGATTGTGCTGATCAAATTTGGGGTTTGTCAGAATTGCAGATGACCACATAATCCAACCTTTTAACCAATTATAAGATTTGATAATTAAGTTATAATCGTATAGGATTGGTAATAGTGGCTGATTGATGAAATTATTGCCAGGTATCAGCCCCAATGATATTAGAGGTTGCCGACTAATGAATTATCATTGGGCATCATCCCCAATGATATTTGGGGCTGCTGACAGATGGGAATTTCATTAGGCATCATCCCTAATGAAATCAAGCAATAATTTGATATTGGAATAATACCCAATAGTCAAATTGTAGGGAATTGTTCAGAGCAGAATAGATTAGAGTCATTAGAAACTACTAAAATATTCAAATGCTGGAGGAAGAGTAGAATCATCATTGGCTAAAACAATTGATTTTGTATACCTAATACCAATTATTTGGTCTGCCAAACACCTGAGGATTGTGCTGCCTATGAAACCTAAGGCAACGGTACCTGATGAGATTTGGTGCCTGACATTGAGGGTCAAACCAGTATAGGAGCACAAATAATTCTCAGTGGACAGCTGAAAAGTTATGTGCTGATTCTAACTATAAAAAACCTAAACTACTCCCTAATAAAAGCAGATTCAAATTGATATTAACTAAGTTATATTGATATTGGTGCTCACTACAGGGGTAGTTGAGTTATCAAAAGCTAATTTAAATAATAATATCTTATAAGAAAGAGCTTCAGAAGCTCTGGGTAGAACTACAGGCTATCAATCAAAATATGCTCAGCTCAGCATCTCAATTCTGATATTAGTACCTTAGAGGAGTATATGATCAAGGTGGAGGAGATGCTTGAACAATTAGGAATAGTGAATAATGACCTGTGTGGGAAAGTTGCCTCTTTGAAGTGGAAAGAGGGTGAACTCATTAAAGAAATTTTATTTCAGAAAACCAAATGTGAAGTGGATTGAGAATATATCTGGCAGTTTTATGAGGAGATGGTGAAAATGACCAAGCATATGGAGGAACTGGAAAAATATAAATATGATAGTGAATTATTTGAGGCAAATGATGCTGAAGCTAAGGTATATGAAACACCAATTGGAAAGACCTCTCTGCCCCAAAACATGCCTAAACCATTCACTGGTGTATCAGAAATGACTCCCAAAGCCACTCCTATGGCTTCTGAGTAGCTGGGTCATTATCTTCTATAAGCAGAGAAACTGAGGAATTTCAAAATATGCTGAAATTGCCCACCTTTCACTAAGATAATGCCCCAGTATTTTTTTACTTATTTGAGATGACCATCTTTGGCTATGCAGACTGTCAAAAAGTGGTGACCATAATGAAATGCCTTAGCACAAACTGCCAAGATCTGGTGCCACCTCACCTCAATAGAAATAATTGGTCATATGTGGAAGCAAAAGCAGCTATTATATTGGAGTTTGGAAGCCCTACTCAGATGATGAATTGTAAACAAGAGTTCATGGGTATCCAATTCCTCAAAGATGAGACCCTGGCTAGTTTCACTGACTATTTTTACCAAGAAGCTCAGAGCTTAGCAGGAACAAATGTGTTAAGCAACTTTGATGCATGCATAGCCATGCAGTTGGCACTTTGTCCCTATCGAGAATTGCATCAGATTATGGTGGTGGCATTAGTGACTCAAACAATGACCTCTCAGATGGTGGACTATCTGAAGATACTTGGATCCACATTTGATACTCCCAATCATACTTTTAAAGTAATTCAAATGAAGGCTCAAAATATTATCAAATTCACCAAACCATCTAAAGAATCTGAGAGTCAAGTTGTGTCAGGAAGTAAATCTGAAGTTCAAAAATGAGCGGACAAATCACCAATCCACTATTTCCAATGCAGGAAGTTGGGACATATAATTTCCCAGTGTTGGAAAAGAAAGCTGACAGATCAGTTTAATCTTGTTCAAACCTAAGAAACTGGTTCAGAGTCAGGAAAAGGACTAGCAGTATAGATCAGGAATGTTCTAGTACTGATGATAAACCTGTCCTGCCTGACATAATGAAAGAGGAAATCAATATCTCTGATCTATTTTTGGATGATGACTCACCGGATCTGTTTATCAGGGAGTTAACTTGGATGTTAACACTATAACTTGAGCCAAAGTGAAGGGGATTGATCCGGAAATTGTTGGTGAGGTCACTTGACCCTACGTATGACAGCTAGCAGAGAAAGTTAGATCTGCTGAGAGCCCTGAAGACTTAATCAAAATGAAGTTGGATGAGGTGAACATTTCTTTACCTATCAGCGCAATTAAGAAGTCATTCCCTGATTTATCCACTCAAATAATACACACACTTGATTCAGTGAATAAGGCCACTATCCATTCAGTAAATACTTTATTGAAGTACTTGGAGTATACCTATATTGATATTCTAGTCAATAGGATAAGAGTCTGAGCCATAATTGATAGTGGAGTGCCAATAAACATTGTTTCCACCAAATTAGTGAAACATATGAAAATCGTGCCAGAGTTGGAGCACCAAAAAGAGTATATAATGGCTGGACCAGACGTTACCATCTCATGTGGAGCCTACAGTGCACTACCACTTTGGTTTGGATTGCTGATGGTGTCAGCTCCCACCATAGTGCTGGCCAATACAAACTATGATATACTTATTGGGATGAAGTTTTTGAGGAAGTATGGGGTGAAACGTGATTTCAAAGAAAACGCCCTGACAATATTGAGGCAGACGTTGCCTTTTGTTTACCAGTGGAAAGAAGAAATCCTGCTGACAAAGAATAATAACTTTGTCAATTTACTTTATGGTGATGGTATTATACCCATTCGCTATAAACTAGTTGGACAAAAATGGAAATCAATGCCAACAAAAATTATAGAGAATTGGGGGATACCTCTAATGATGAACGCAGCAAGCACTATTCTGCTGGGGGCTCAAATCATAGTTAACACCGGGTTAACAATGGAACTTCCAGAACAGCTATATGGGGAAATAATCAATCCCTGGAAGAAATTGAGGATCAAACTGTGGGTTGCGCCAGGGATCTTAATGCCAGGTTACAAAGAGATACGAGTACTAGTAGCCAATCTGGGAGAGAAGCCAATAAAAATTGAAAAATCAGACCATTGCACTTCTGCACTTGCTCCTGATGGCAGAACTATACGCTTTTCATAAATTTGGGTCATTTTCTGAAATAGGATTGCTGTCAGAAGTTACCAAAAGTGTCAATGCATTAGTGGATCGTGAGCAGCTAGCTGATCTGACTGAGAATCAGCAGGAGGGTGTGCTCCAATTATTTGAAAAATATTAGAAGATATTCACTCAGAATGATCATGACTTAGTATGTGCAAAAAACGTACTCCACAAAGTTAATACTGGGAAATATCCGCTGATAATAATGAGACCTGTTTGTAGGTCAAGAGCAGCAGAAGCAGAGGTCAGTAATGAAATAAGCAAGTTAGTGGAACATGGGTTACTCATTCCATCATTGAGCCCATGGGCGAGTCCACTCCTGTTGGTAAAAAAGAAGGATGGATCAAATTGAGTAGTGATTGACTATCGCTGACTAAATAAGATCACTAAAAAAGACTCCTATCCACTGCCCCAAATTGACAAAATGCTTGATCGCCTGGGAGAGGCAAAATACTTTTCAGCTATGGACCTAATTTTGGGCTATTGGCAAATCAATTTGACAAAAGAAGATCAGGAAAAATGTGTGATAATTACTGCACAAGGACTATACCAGCTGACCAGAATGCCCCAAGGATTATGCAATGCGCTGGTGACTTTTCAGCGTGCTATGGATTCAATACTTAGTGAACTGAAGCTATCCTGCATGCTAGTATACTTAGACGATATCAACATCTTCAGTTGGACCTTCACAGATCATTTGGAGCATCTGGAGGAAGTTTTTAAGCAGTTGGCAGCAGCAAATCTAAAAATTAAGCCGAGAAAATGCCACTTTTTCAAAAAAGAACTCAAATACTTAGGGTTTGTTATAAACTCTAATGGATTACAACTGCAACTCATGAAAATAGAAGCTATTGAGTGGATGTGATCCTGAAAAGTGTTTAGGATATTTAAGTCTTTTTGGGAATGGTTAGGTACTATTGCCAATTCATCAAAGACTTCTCTGGAATCACCAAACCTTTATTTCACCTACTCAAGGATCCAAAAAAAGGATTTGTGTGGAATGAAGAGGCCCAGAAGTCATTTGATAAGCTCTGAAAATATCTCATGAGCAGCCCAGTGTTGAAATATCTTAAATTTAGTCAGGAATTCATAATTCAAGTGGATGCCTCATTAACAGCGATTGGAGCTGTTCTAAGTCAATTAGATGACAATGGGGATGAACATCCAGTAGCCTACATGAGCAGAACACTGTCACCAGTGGAAAGAAACTATACTGTGACAGAGAAAGAGTGTCTGGCAGTCATCCATGCCAGTAAACAATTTTGAGTCTACATACATGGAGCACACTTTAAAGTCATAACTGACCACTTTTCCCTGCGCTGGCTTCATAACCTGAATGAACCAGAGGGCCAGTTGGCCCAATGGGCTTTAAAGCTGCAAGCCTACAATTTTGAAATTATCCACAGGGCTGGAGCAGCACATCAGAATGCTGACAGATTGTCTCAATTGCCAGTTGTTCATGTGATCTATCATCAGGCTGATGCACTGTTTCAGTGGATGATCAAAAGAGATGTTGGGGATGAACCCCAAGAAATTTTGAATGCACTACAAAAGGCCATGGAAAATACCAAATTTAAGGACAATCAATCATACAAAATGATCAAAGGAAAATGGGTTTTATTTACTAAACTATTAGAGTGAGTGGAAATCATTCGAGCTGCTTATAAGGTCATCAGCCATGATGGCCTAAGGAAAAAAGTGAATCATATTCACCCGTATTATTACTGGGAATCGATCAACTATGATGTTGTGAATTACCTAGCCTGCTGTATGGAATGTCAGCTTACAAACTGCACAAGAACATTGTAGGGTACTGGCTAGTATGCCCTGGTTTTGCATGGCACACGGTGTCCATAGACGTTATGGGACCATTGAGTATCAGCACCAGAGGAGTGAAGTATATAATCGTCACAATAGATCATTTAACCCAATGGTTCAAAATGAAAGCTCTCAGCAAAGTAGATGCAATAAGTACAGCAAAGCTTATACTTAACCAAGTAATCTATCAGCACAGTTGCTCTCAAGTTTTTCTCAGTGACAACAGAACTAACTTTACCTCACATGTGACTCCCAGGCTAAACAAATTAATGGGAATCTGCGGTGTTGTATCTGTCCTTATAATCCAGAAACAAACAGAATGGTGGAAAAAGTGAACACAACTTTAGCCTCAACCTTACAAAAATTGGTTTCAGGGAAAACTTCCTACTTGGGGAGCATATCTGATTTCAGTCACATTTGCTTATAATATTAGTTACCATTTGGTGACTGAGAAAATGCTGTTTGAACTACTATATGGGTGGAAAGCCGCATTACTGCCAATATTGTATTCAGCAGTAGAGCCATCTTCAGGAATGAGTGCCAAATGTTATCTATCTCAACTGGCTGATATCCTGATTGAATTACAATCTTGGGCATTTGAGATGACAATGAGAAAAAGAATCAATGCAAAGAAAATGGACAATAAAAATTGACCTACGTTGAAAATATACCATGTGGGCAATAGGGTAGCCTATTGCAATACCCATGGGTTTGGGAGAAAAGATAAGTTGGACGCCCTATGAATGGGACTGTTCAAAATTATTGCCAAGTTGGCAAATGATGCCTATATGATCAAGAATACTGAGGATGGTCACATAGTCAATAAAGTCCACATGAAATACTTAAAGTATTGGACTTAAAGAATAATAATAATAATAATAGTAATAATAATAATAATAATAATTTTAATAACAATTCTAAAGTAATAATAATAATAATTTTATTCAAGGTGGGCTGACCTTGGGACCAATATACCGCACTGATAGAGAGGATAGGGAGTAGGGAGTAACAATATAGGAGTGGAGGACAAAACCCATGTACTGGAGGTAAAATCTTCCTGCATGTGTTCTGATAGGCTGGGATTACATGAATCTAACTTCACTGATTCATTTGGTCAGACCAAGGTATGATGTGCGAATCCACATGTATTGATATCCCTTGGCACAGAAAATGAAATTAATGCATTTTTGCCAAGATGGGATTTGAACCCATGACATGAGGAGTGATAGTGGGATGCCCTCCCAACTATGCCACACCCCCTAATAAAAATAATAAATTTAATAATAATAATAATAACAATAATGGAGAAAATAAGATATAAATAAAAAGACAAAAATATAAAAAAGATGCATAAAAATATAAAAAAGTAGAAAAATATTAAAACAATTTTATTTTGAGCAGTGATGCATCTAGTGATATTCCCACCTACCAAGCGTGGAGGAAGGGATAAATTAGTGGGCACGAGTCCTGAGTAGATGGCAGGATCAGGATGGGCTGACACTAGATCTGCCAGAATACTTCCTATCAACAAAATGTTGAGACCCATCCTGGGGTTTGTACAGGTAGCAAGGTGCCAGAGGAACCCATCCTGGGGTTTGTACAGGTGACAAAGTGCCAATGGAATCTGTCCTGGGGTTTGTACAGGTGGCAAAGTGCCAATGAGACCTGTCCTGGGGTTTGTACAGGAGGACCAGTTGATCTTTCAGCAAACAATGCAAAGATGGGACTGGCGTGGCATGATGTTTTAGGAACCGCACTTGAGAAGAGGTGGAGATGGGTAGCAACTAAGGATATGAAGTCATCAAACTGAGCAGAGCATATGGGTATTGAGTGTGGACAGACCTACACTCCGCTGAGGGCATAGAAATATGATAAACCAAATATAAGCTCAAGCTAAGGTGGCTTATATCCCCAAGGGTTCTATCTTCCATTGGATATCTGATCAAGAAGGGGATATGTTGGAATTGCAGATGACCACATAATCCAACCTTTTAACTGATTAAGAGATTTGATGATTAAGTTATAATTGTATAAGATTGGCAATAGTGGCTGATTGATGAGATTATCATTGGGCATCATACCCAATAATATTAGAGGTCGCCAACTAATAATTTATCATCAGGAATCATCCCCCAATGATATTCAGGGATGCCAACAGATGAGAATTTCGTTGGGCATCATCCCTGACGAAATCAAGCAATAATTTGATATTGGAATAACACCCAATAGTCAAATTGTAGGGAATTGTTCAGAGTGGAATGGATTGGAGTTGTCAGAAACTACCAAAACGTTCAAATGCTGGAGGAAGAGTAGAATCATCATTGGCCAAAACAATTGGTTTTGTGTACCTAATACCAATTACTTGGTCCACCAAACATCCAAGGATTATGCTGCCTAAGAAACCCAAGGCAACGGTACCTGACAAGATTTGGTGCCTAACACTGAGGGCCAAACCAGTATAGGAGCAAAAATAATTATCAGCGGACAGCTGAAAAGTTGTGTGCCAATTCTAACTATAAAAACCCCAAACTATTCCCTAGTAAAAGCAGTTAAAACTTGATAATAAGTTTATTGTTTAACATTGGTTGTTTAAATATTACTCTTAAGAGAAGAGTGCAAGGATTAGATATCCTTAAGTTGGTTTTATCAAAATCCTCATTTGGCTCTGCATAAAAGGGAATATGGAAAGTGTTCCCTACCAGTATCAACATATCTTCAAGAGGAAGAAGCACCTGTCTAGCGTTGACAATACACTCAACGTGGCTTTTGGGCAATCAACTCTATTAGCAGTCTTCATACTATTATTGCCCCAGTTAATCAATTTTAATCAAATAATCAATGCAAGGATCCAAGAATCTGTGCAGCTGAGATCTAGGGCCAGAAGCGAGCAACCATCCAAGCCCAGAATTTTAACAGGGTTTTAATGACTTTTAAGATTGCGCTGATCAAATTTGGGTTTATCAACTAGATACAAGCTAATACCAAGGAAATTAGAAAATAAAGCACGCAAAATTTCTAATTTTTACTTCTTTTATTCCACATTACTAGTGTCAGGTTAATTTAATATAGATATATATATGATTCAGAAGTCATTTTAGTATTTGATAATATGATGACTAAACATTGCTTTTAAGACATTAAATACCATTTACAAATATAATTTTCTTTATTTAAAATTAATAACAGTATATAAATTCAAGAAGCTATTAGAGATGGGTCAACCTTATGAAAAATATACAATCCTTACCTTTTTAAGCCATGTGCTGGAATTATCTTATGCACATCATGTTTATAGCAAGAATTTCTCTACAACTCTATTCACCCTTGACTTATACAGATTGTTTATTCAAGGTAGGATGACCATGGGACCAATGCTACCAAAAAAATAATAAAAGAAAAGAAAAAAAGAAAACACACAAGAGCTCTGAATCCCCAAGGCAGTAGTCTATCCAACACCATCCCTGTAGTAAGAGGTTGGGGTATAGGACATGGGGGCAAGACTTGAGGGTCTCAGGGTAACTTACTAACACCGCATGCATGAGAATAATATCTAATTTCCAGGAACCAGGTAGTCCTCCTTAACTGGATCCAGTAGCACCATTTATGTGGTATGATTCCAAAGAACCAATACTGGAAGCTGCAAGTTAGCTGACTATGGCATCATGCCAGAGCTTCAGCATTGGTGGGGGAAGCCTTGTTGATAGCTTCCAAAATGAAAGTATATATTGACCACAATACTATGGCTGATATCAGGGCTCTGAGCATTGAGATAATTGGGGTAATCACCTGCATTGCAAATAGATTGTGGGTAGGGTAGAATATAATAGGTGCAGGAAGCTGGAACAGACAGGAAAATTTGTTTCATATTACCCTAGATGTAGGACACCCCCTATCCTATGTATGAGAGTATTATGGCCACCACTGTAATGGACAGGTTTGTCCCATTCATTACATTCTGACTCAGATTAGGATTTTCCAAATCTGAGTCAAATCGTTTATAAAACATTTTTAGGTTTGGTCATTTTGGATTCTGGGTTGTGCCTCACCCAAGCTGTTAATTAGGCTTGTGTGAGCCTAATTGGTAGCTTGGGTGAGGTCCCCAAAGCGCTGCCTTTATAAGGCGCGCCCGCCCATTCCAAACCTCATTTTGGAATTCTTACCCTAGCATGTCCCTTCTGGGGAGCATTGTCAGTTGCTCCCCAGCTGAGCTCTGGTCGGCGGGTCCCTTTTCATTTCCTGAATAAAAATAAAGGTGGTTTTGGGGTTTGTGTACCTCGCATACCTGTGGCTTTTTGGGGTGCTCATCTACAAGGAGCTTTTGTGTGATTGGGTCGGACTAATCACGAAGTTGTGCATAACCAATAAGTAGGTGAAATGTTTGGTGCTTGTTGGTGCTCCAAACCTCTTTCCTGCTTTGGTTAGGCCGCTTTGGTTGCTTATTGGTGCTCCAAAGGAACTTTTATATGGTGGCTGGAACTGGGGTTTTTCTGGTCCGTGACAACCACACACTGGACTAAGGTGGACAACAGCGCTTACCTATCTGATGTACAGTATGACCATATAGGGCACTTCCAGATGTGAGCTCTATTTTTTGGGTGAAGTAAGGGGTGGTGATTATAGTCCCACATCTTTTTAATCCTATGGGGAGTAAGGGATATCTAATGAATCCAACAAATCAATTTTTGCTAGAGTGATATTGTTCTTAGGGTAGAAGAATTCTGGAGAAACTGGCACATTATCAATCAGCTGGTTGTATGGTGGGTTTGCCCCTTGTAAAATTGGTTGCAAGTTAATTCTCCAGAAGCTCCAATTCGAATGCTTAATTATATGCAATATACCTTTAAAATGTGTATAGGTGTGGTAGGGGCCTACTGCATTTGGGTGAAAGGCTAGGTATCAAAACAAAGTGGTAGGAGCATTAGTCTTTGCCAGCCCTAATGCTCCTGAAAAGTTGCATTAAGATGCAGTGGACCAATGGATATCTTGAGAGGTAGATTTAATTGCTTGAACCATCCATTTACTTAACAAATAGGTGGTTTATTAATGGTAATCAATGAAACCCATGTCACTTGAGGAACATGAGTCAAAGAGTTTATCAAATTCTGATAAGTGCTCATTGGTCATCCCAAAAGCATGATTGTAATATAACTAAGAGAGAGTTAAAAATTCAGTGGATAATATAGTTTGAGCAATGTACCATACTCTTGGAATAATTCAGTGTTTTGGATGACACAACTTTCTCAACAAATCCTGTTGAGCGCCCATAAAGGCTGGGTGTGCAGTTTGAGATACTAGATAGAAGATTATTCTCCATAACTGTAGATGTATATCCTCCATAGTCAGCCCATACAGATAAATGGTAAATGAGTTGATTAGAGGAGGTTGCCTTGAATGGGATGATTGATCTTAAGGCTGAGGGTCAATAAAAACCCCATTGAGCCACTGATGATGGTGATTTCCAAGGATTAAAACCTCAGTCTTGTGGTGATTAATCTTGGCATTGCTTACTTGCTCATATTAACTGGTGATATTCTTAAGGGTGCGAGCGTCTGATGGATTGAAAACAATTACCACACAATCATCTGTGAATGTCATTACTTTGAGAAGGTTCTAAACTGGAGAGGCAATACCTTTCAGGTTCTGTTCTATGATGCACAGAAACTTGGTCCAGCCCTAATTTGTGCAACAAAGGGCTGAAGGGATCTCCCTGTTTTAAATTGCACTGAGGGAGAACGGTGTCAGTAACAAACTCCGAGCCCCAAATGGCCATGAAAGCTGATTCAGTTTGAAAGCATCACCCATTTAATAAAATGAGGTGGAAGGCGTAAAGTTTTAAGAGTTGCCTAAATATTTTCAATGAACATGAACATATGCTTTCTGTTGGTCCAAGAAGATCAATGCGCCTTATGATTTGGATTGGCATAAGTTGGCAACAGTTGCATGCTGTCCCATATACTAAAATTTTGACCAAATCCATATTGATTGTGTGAAATGGAGGTTTGGTATCTTATCTAGACGCTTTGGTAAGATCTTAGTCATGATTTTAGAATCCACATTAAAAGAGATTTAACATTGAAAAACTATATTTTTAGAATCACCCTTTTTATATAAGGTGACCACAAAGGCTTCTACCCACCAGGCATCAGGAGAGTCTCAAGAAACCACTTGATGATGGAGGATCTGGGTATTGTCAAAATCAAATTAAAGTGAGTCTGATAAAACTAATAAGGAATGCCATCTAGGCCAAAGCTTTTGTGATGGGACGCCCTGCATACATCACCCCATAGTTCCTCATCAGAGACACCACTAACAGAATAGTTAGTATAAAGGAAAATAATTTTAGTTTTGTTCAAGTATCTTTGTTTGTACTCTGGAGCACATGAATCTGCTTGAGATAGGTTTGTGTAAGTTTTAGATATTTCATGCACCTTACTGGGGATGAAACAATTACTATGTTATAGACCAAACTTGCGTACAAAAAGCGCCTTGTTTCATGCAGTAAAGCGGCGCATAAAGTACCCAATTGACTTTTTCTTTTTGTGATATGTGAGGCGCCATTCAAAATACTTAAATGGTAAAAGGTAAGCAATATCTAGATCTTATAAGAAAAAGTTGTAGCAACCCAATTTTGAGTCCATGCTGGGCTGTATCCCCTGTGAGAGGCATTTCTTTCAAATTGAGCGAGATAATGTTAGAGGTGGGTAGTTGCTGCTGTAAATGCGTCATGATGACATATGGCTATACAATTTGCTGCCGTTGTAATGTTTTTTCATCAGACCCCATGTTACTAAAGGATCTTTGAAAGATTGTCACACTATATTATGTAAAGATGATTGCTGGGACATCCACTTGAGAACTCCTCACTGGATATTGTATCAATACCTACCTTATTCCAGCGCGTTCATCCTGTAGTTGGTCAAGTAAGGCCAGGGTATTGTAACTAAGCGTTGGTCTGAAAACTGCACCACAGTAGTATTAAACCTGAAGATTCTTGGCTTTATATGTGATTGTGGGGGAATGTAGTCTATGAAGGTCATTGATAACAATGTACCATGCTATATATGTGAAAGCTTCATGTGAGTTACCCCAGAAGAATCAATGGGGGTGAGCAAATAAGCATTTGTGTGCTTTATGCACTAAAAATCAATATGGTCTGGTGAGTATTGAGAGGTGGTGGTCAGCAATCATTTTCAAAATTAGATCAACAGTGAAATCTCCCAGAATAAAGGTGCTATCTGGAAGATCAAGTTAAGATACTCTCACAAGAAAGTCAAAGTAGTCAGTTAAGTTATTAGGGCATATATGTTAATAAAATTTAAATTCGTCACTATATCATAATAACACTACAGCTAGTGGCCATTCATTTAGTATTCTAGAAGTTTTTACCACACTAAGCCCTTTGGTAGGGCAAATAATGAACCCACAATAATGAGACCAAGTGAAGTTCATATAAGAGCTTTTGATCACTCCTCTTCTTTTCTTGATGAACAATGGGTTTCTTGGATCCCAATATGACAACTGGTGGGGTTGTGCAAGAAATTCACTTTCTTAGTCTGGGACGTGGAATCCTTGGAACCTGCAAAGTTGAGCATCCATTTTAATAGTTGGACACCTGAGCCACTCTATGAGCGGTGAGCTGGGTCAATAGACCCAGCCACGCCCATAGGACTATCTTGGTTTTGGGTGTTAGGATGATGACCTGATCCATCTCATCTTGTTGAATGTAATGTCATATTAAGTATGTGGGGAGTCTTAGAACCAAACTCAGTGTAAACTTTACACAGTCTATTTTGTGGAAGGTTGGCCATTTAGATAATCCTTGTCACTTACATCATTATCATTAGAATTGTGTGATTGATCAAGTGGTTCAGGACTAAATGCATTTGAGCATTGCTAAGGTGATCCTCCACCTGGGCACTTGCTGGCATTGCTGAGTTCTAGGAGGGGGAAGTAAGCATGTTCTTTTACCAGTTTGTGATCCAAGAGGTGGAATTAACTCTTGCGCTGCCTTCTAGGAAGCCTTTTAGAGCGTCAGTTATTGTATTTTCCATTGCTTAGTGGACATAGGTGCCACAACTATATATTTACCGGACTACAGAAACAGAACGGCATAGAGGCGTCAGTTTGTTTAGCATAGTCAGAACGTTAATCATCCATGAGGGTTTCCTCCTCAGAATCCTCCTGCTCCTTCCCTTAGAAGGGGCAAGCATGTGCCCTGTGGCCCAGCGCTTTGCACTCAGTGCAAGTAGGGCTTCCCTTCCAGGATGGATGGTAAACGGATCAGATGGGACATTATCAGGTAGGTCAAATTAAGAAACCCGTGGGATTTTAGACAAGTCATACTGTATTTCCAGGTGGTGGTCAATAAAAGCTATAGCTTTGCCACTGATAAGATTTAGAATTATACAAAAGCTTTGGAGTTCAAACTGTTTGATAACCCCATACTTTTCTAAGCCCTTTTTCATGTTACTTTCAATCCATCGCATGGCAGAAACTGGGAAGGTCATTAGAACTGACAAATATTGTAGTATCTTTGTCCCAGGTGGTGCATTCCACATTCACTATGTGTGACACTCCGCATATTTTAACTTCAATTTTTAACCTTTGCAGTTTCATCAGCTGCCACTCTGGTGGGGAAACCTAAGTCAAATCATCCACGATCAAAGCTTCCTTTGAGGAAGGTAGCAGCAGGGAATGACTTTTCCTGCTGCTTTGACACCTTCTCAATGAAGATGAGGTCTACTACTCTGCAATATATGCATATGGCATGGCGTACGGTTGAGATTGGCTTAGAATGAGAGATCTGATGATAAAAAATATATTCTAAAAAACGATGGTACAATTCTGTAGGTGGTGAAACTTTGACTTGTTTGTCATTTTGTCCTGTAAACACTGATGTCCCTTGGATCATACACTTGTTACCAGGGAAATTAACGCGGCCAATGGCTGGGCCTCTTTTGCCACAGCAACATACAGGCATTAGTTTCTGTTGTCACAATCTTATATTTCCCCTATGGTACAAATATTGGTTTAGTTATTATTCACTTTTTGAAATTATTATTAGCAAATAAGTGATTTTAATGAGATAAAAATTGATTTCTTTAAGATAGATACATGAATAGTATTATTGATATGGGATATATTATGTAAAACACATATTAAAGCAACAAGGAATATATAATAGGTCATATTTGCTTTATCTGCTTAGCATTTCAAAGCTTATTTAGCATAAAGTGCATTTTTATCACTATTTTATTTTTCTATAATTAACTATGGTAACAATATATCTAAAGGTATATACATTTACTTTCTTATTACCATCACGCACTTAAAGTTAATATGTTGGACTTTTACTTGTTGTATAGTATAGCTAGCACCATTTGGCTACCTAGCACCTGTCCACTATCATGGGAAGCTATGCACCACCACCTATGGTACTATCTTAGCTTATGAGTAATCAGTTAAAAGTTACTCTAATTGAAAATGAGACTTATAAGATTGAATTACATAGGGTCCTAACAGTCTAGCTTTTAAAAATAAAATCAATGATGCTAAAAGTTGGTAGATTTATATAGTAAATTTTCCTGGCAATTGTTAATAGATTTATATAGGAATTTTTTTAGTAAAATAAATATTTAAATAGAATTAAGAAATAGAAAATAGTTTTATAAAAGGACAGATACTTTAGATATTTTTAGTTAAGCTGATAAATTTAGTTATGCCAGAGTCCATAAAGTTTATTAGAAAAACTGTTCTTGATTTTTTATGATCAACTGTGTAACATGAGGTCCCTATACATAAAACATGTACAGGTTACAGTTGTCTTGATATAAATCTCTGCTTATTGCATAGAAAAACTATGCAATAAGCTAACTAGACTTTAGTATAGAAAATCTATGCCAGAGATCTCAATAATATGGTAAGTTTGATAATAGGATTGAACCTTTTTAATAAGTAGAAAACAATACATAGTCAAATTCCTTCATGTAAGTTTTTATAAGATCTCTCGTGATAAGGATAATCAACTATTGCAAAAAGCAATCGTGATAGGAAGCTTATTTTTTGAAAAAGGATTTTAATGGGAAGTCATGGGGTTGAATACAACGCAACCAGATATAGAGTAAATCTAATAAAACAGGTTTTTGCATTCTAATACAACTTTGATTCATGAACAAGGAATCAAGTCAATAATATCTAACAATTACCCCCTTAACTCAATTTACTACATGATATTTGATAGGACAGTTCTCAGGTTGTGATCAGTTCATAGAAACTAGCATGAACGCGAATAATATTAACCAATTAACAATCTTTGAATAGTATAGGATTTAGCAGCACCCATTCAAGCATAACATATAATACTCTTCATAAAGTAGCTAAATTATACCCTACAAATCCATAGTCCACAATAAGCAAGTCAATTTTTGATTGCAAAGCTTAACATTGTGAACTTATGAAAATCATCTCTCTATTTCTGATTAATTCTTCTAGTCAGAGCTGCTCCATAGGCTTCAATCTGAATTTTGTCCAGGGATTACACCAGTCAGTCAAAGTACTTATATGGGCAAATCTCATCCTCATCAGTTAATGAATGCAATAAGGGTTTAATGCAGGTTTTTAACCATACACGAGCTGGAAAGGTGAACATCTATACCTCTGTGGTAATGTATATTGTAAGTAAAAACAGTTGAGTCCAAATATATGGTCATTGAGAAGTAGAATTTGTGTCAAACTTCCAAAGAGCTTGTACTAGGGTACTGTTGGCATGTTTCACCATCCTATCAATTTTCTAGATGATAAGGAGAGGTAAGAGCTCCAAGGATTCCAATTAGCTCATTCAGGTTGGTAACAACTCAAGATTTGAATTAGTGAAATGTCCATGAAGATAACTTGCTGACAGCCATGTTGGCAGATTACCTGTTCTATTATAAATTTTTCTGTCAATATTGCTCCAAGATCTCTATTATATCAAGATTCAACCCATTTTTGAGATAATTAATTGTTTCTATATGATAATTGAAAAGATGGACACTATTTGGTAAAGGGCTTAAAATATCTATATAAACTGTATGTCAGGCTCATTTAACTTTACCAACATGTAGGTAGTTGTAGGCTTAAAGGACTGATGGGCTTGACATTCATGACACTTCATTAACACATCCTGGATATTATATCAACAAATAAATAATATTCTTGTTGGATGATTTAAGGTCTTAAGCATACCTTTATGTCCATCTGAGCGATGAGCTTTCATGATTAATTCTGGAAAAGCTGAAGGTGGAGGGGTATAATATTCAGTCATTCCTCACAATTTAATATAGCTTTTCATCCCATGTTTTGGTGACTTTTGTTAGAAATTTTACACTTTGGTGCTCACTGTTGCTTTTGGAACAAGATAATAACAATATAATGGATGCCGGAATATTAAAGCTCTTGACCGCTGCTGAAGATTTTGGGGGAAAGTTGACCACCTATATATGTAATTTTAATGGCTGAAACTAAGAATAAGACTATCACGTTAGATGGACTAAATAAGCGATACTTTATTAAATAAACGCCTCCTAGTACTTACGCTACTCAGAGGCTATTAGTGAGATATGAGAGAATTCAGGTTTGGCAAAGGGTAGCTCAATTTAGATTAATTATGATTTGATCTATTAGAACTTACAAAATACTCTACCTTAATTTGACTTACTTCTAGGCGTTTGGTCAACAACAGGGATGGCGCATCCATGAGGTAACAATTTTAATTACTGAACCTAATCAGTCACCTTAAAAATAGTTTAAATCTGTATGCTTAAAATAATCCCTAGTCTTTGATTGGTAGATGAAACATTTTCATCCCAGAAACCCTTACAAGTCTATAAAAGGGGGTTGTTTACTCTTAGGATGTAACACTAAAATATAGGTTAGTGCGTGGGTGAATTTTATTATCAGTTCACCTATTCCGCCAAGGATTAGAGGTAGATTTAAATAACTTCAACTAAGCTATTCAGCTGAGGACTAGGAGTAAAATTATTACTAAATATAAACTATTCCGCTGAGAAATAGGCTAGGAATTTTAGCAATAATTAAATTATTCACCACTGGGACATTCTTCTTGACTAGTCAAACATCCAATTGTCTGCCATTACCCCTCAAGAATGTTGGGGTGGGGTGGGGGAGAATAGAGATGTAAAAACCATCCATGCACTCTGTTTGTAGTGACCTCAGAGGCAAGAGATTTGATATAATAGTTATCATCCTATAAGTAACCACAAAATGTCCTTCCAAATGGACCTGAGCTTCTCACTCCAGGTAGTGATGCAGTTATGGTAGTATAAAAACAAGTCTGATACTTGAAAAGAGGGGAAAGGTGGTCTGAGCTAATTGCTGATCATACCTCTTAAGTGACGGTTTTAGCTAGATTGGTCATGGCATCAGATTGTAGCTTTATGATGTGTTGAGCCATCCTCCTCATGGCTTTTTCAGGATCATCAGTCCAGGCAGAGGTAACAACTTTAGCTAAGAGGGCGGGTACACTAGGTTCTTGACCATATAGAACGCAGAATGGAGTCATCTAAGGATCTAGAGATAACTGATACAATATGTCATAAGGGCACTAGGCAAGAACTGATCCCAGTGGAAAGGATCTAACGTGTCCATTTCTTATAATATAGATACCAAGGTTTATTTGATCTTTTTATTGTATCGTTTGTAGAAGGATTACAGGGGGCCAAATAGAGTTTTTGCGCTCCCATGGAGGTAGCCAGGATCTTGACCACTCTGGAGGTTCATTTTTCCCTTTGTCACAAAGTAGAACCTGGAGCAACCATGGAGAGTGAGGATATACTGACGGAGGAAGGTGCGGTAGCTTTGGCAGTTTGGGCTGGGAGAGCCACAGCTTTGACCCATTTTGTAAAGTGATCAATTCATACTAGTTTGTATTGATTCCCATTGGTAGTCTGGGGTAGGGGACTTACCACATTTAATCTTATCATGTGGAAAGTTGTTGAGGTGTAGTAAGTTGATATTAATATTAGGTCTTTAAACTGGATTGTTTTTTGCAGGTTAAGCAGGCCTCCAGGACTTCAATATTGGATTCTATATTCCTCCCAATATTACCGATTTTTAATCCACTCATAAGTATTATGAACCCTGCTGTTCCCAAGGGTAGAGTAGGCCCCAGAATAGCAGGCACTCACTCTAAAGGTCAAAGATAGGGTAGCCAATTGGACCCTTAATTTTTATATAGCTTCCCGCTCTCCAATTTAATGTTGCAGGAAAGTCGCTCTAGCATTTTCTTGACAGGATTATCCTCATCGTCCCACGCATTGGGGGTCATTAGGAGGTCATGCAATCTTTCAGCTTCATATTATCTAAATGAAGAAAAAGCAACCAAATCAACCCATAGACATTCATATGGTGAGTTACAACGCGGTGTTCAATTTTCATATCATAGTGTTGGAGCTTCAAGGTGCAATGAGCTAGTTGTTCAATAGAATCCTTCATATTTTGTAACCATTTTAAGGTGGCGTGGTTGGTGACCACAGTGAAGGTAGTTCCATAAAAAGGGGAGGTAATGTTTTACAGCGAGTAGAACAGTAAGGCACTCCTTTTCTGTGAAGCTGTAGTTGCGTTCAGATTTTGATAGCATCTTGCTGAAAAAGGACACTAGGTGATTCATGTTGTTTTCATACAATTGAGCCAGGATGGCTCCAGTGGCATAATCAAAGGAATTGGTAAACAAAATGAAAGGTTTACCATAATATTGGTGACATAGGATAAGACGCTATTGAAAAATTCTTTAGCATCTCAAATGCGAGCTTTTGTCAAGCACCCTAAAAGAACGGAGTGTTCTTAGCCAGTAGTCAAATGAGAGCCTCACTGGCTGAGAAAACTTTGAGATGAATTGATGGTAATACCCCTTCATGCCTAGAAACGCCTAGATATCTTGGAGGGTTTGAGGCGAAGGCATTTTGTAAATAGCTTCAAACTTATCTTGTAAGGGCTGAATCTCTTCTTGGGAGATAGCATGTCCAAAAAAGTCAAATTTCTCTTTAAAAAAGTACAAATTAGTGGCTTTAATTTAGTGTTAGACTCATGAAGGCTCAAAAAGATCCTTTAGATGAATAAGATATCTATTTAAAGTTTCATAGAAAACTATGATGTCATCAAGATAGACAATCACACAACTTGTCTTAATATCTTGTAAGATAAAATCCATCGCTTTTGGAATGATGCGGGAGCATTACAAAACCCCTGAGGTAGTTGGGTGGGCTTAAAGAGGCCTTCACTGCAAATAAGAGCGCATTTATCCTGATCTTGTGGAGAAAGATCCATTTTTTAGTATCCGCTGGCCAAGTCCATGGCAGAGAGGCATTTGGAGCCAAAGAGTTTTGCAAGAGAATTATTATGCAGGGAAAGGATAGCTACTTTCTTCATGAGAGTATTCAATTTTCTAGTAATTTATAACTACCCAATGGCCTCCGTTTTTCTTTTTTATAAGCAAAGGAGGCACCCAAGTGCTTTTTAAAGGTACAGTAACCCAGCTTCTAGTAACTGTTTGAGTTTTTGGTCCTCATTTATTGCTCTTCAGCCTTTAACCTATGATAATGTTTATATTGGGTAGAAAAGACATCTTCAACATCAATTTTATGTCTCCAACCCTTATGTGCCCATAAGCATTATCAGTTTTGGAGAAAAATCAAAGTAGTTTACTGATAAAGAGTGAACTCTTTCAAGCTCATCTGGGTTTAGTTCATGTAAAATATGAACAATAGGCAAAGTACATAACAATTTGTCATTAGGTAAGCCCATATCTAACATAAAATCAATAAAGTGAATTTATTATCCTTGATTGAGATCAGCAGGCCTTTTCCTATCTCCTGATGTCTTTTCATAATAAAGCCCTTATTAGTAAGATTCTCCTTTATAATATTGTTAGGTCACTGGTAGGAAGGATCTAGTATTTCAGGAAATACTTGATGCTCTATAGGACTAACTCCATCGATGCTTGTTAGGCATACTAAGCATTTTCGAGGGATTTTTAAAGTAATCTTGGTGTCAATCATTTGTTGTTCACCAGACTTGATTAAATCTATCAAGAGGGATAAAAGGGGATACCCTTTGAAGCGTCCACTATATCAGGCATTTCTTGATGTCATTCCAGGACGTTGTATAATGTAAAGATAATGCAGAAGAAGGGTACTCAACCAAGCAAGAATATTCTTTTTTATGTTCAATATTGGATAAAACCAGAGGAACCTCATAATTGATAAAGGAGAGATAAAACTGTTTCATGTTGATGACTAAGTCATACTTGAGAATAAATTGAGTGCCAATGAGCATATCCTAGTTATTGCTATCCAAGGTCACAGCGGGTGCTGACAGGATAAGCTTCCAAATTTTAAATGGGTAAAGAGGAGTAAGCCCTAATATTGTGAGTATGGTTTAGACCCAAACTTCAATACTCTTAAGAGTATCCCAAGCCAGGAGCCAACTTAATCTTCTTGATTAGTTTTGAGGAGATAGCATTGATTGTGGAACCAGTGTCAAGGATGGCCAAAACCTGTACCTTGTTGATGAAGAACTATATCTTGATAATAGTTCCACCAAAGTTAAGAGGGAATGCTAGAACATACTTATGATGGAATCGGAGGCAAGAATATGAGCTGTATAAGGATGTTTATCTTTAATGGATTGTAGAGTATGAACATGATGAATAAGTCAGATTAGCAAGGTAATGAACATGTCGCATCACTGGAGGTATTAATAACCTCAGGGCACCTCTAGAACTTGATTAAGATAGGTTTCATTGAGTACCATGGCCTTATTTAATCCTTCAGGGTTCAAAAAGATTGGTATCCCTACTTCAACAGGGTCTCCTAGGACATAATACAAACTTCTTTACAAAATTATTTGAGGTGTTTTGACCTTAGGACAAATATACCACACCGAGAATTTTCTAGCCAGTACAGGTTTTGAACTCAAAACCTGCACTTAGGGTGGAAGCAGTTTTACCTGCTTGGATAACCACCCTTTACAAACTTCTTTACAACCCCCTTAAGATATGTCATCAGAGGGGTTATCTATGCAAGTCATAAGAGCTATATGAGGGAAGTAAGAGTCAGGAACGTCAGGTTTGTTGGCTTTCTAAATATGAGAAACCTTTTCAACCTGCCCTTCATTATTGCAGTGGATGCCCTTGGGGCGCTCAACTATCATTTTGGCCATGGGAAAAGGCCTTTCAGCTTCAAAGGGCATTGGCTTGAGCGCTTTGCTGGCTGGCTTGGAGATCTCAGACTCAGCCTCACGTGGAGGAGTGATGTATGGTTTTTAGCATACAATGAGGGAGCAGATTTTAAGATGTGAACAGGCAGAGAATATGCCGAGGAAGTTATGGACTTTGAAAGGGAGAACGCGACAATTGAGCCACTTCAGGAGGACCTCAGTGGATGGCGTGGTGCGAGGCAAAGTCTCAACTGAATGCACAGAGCAAACTCTGATTGCAGCTGATGAAATGGAGTGTTGCCCTGTCACTGATGGTGCACTTTGAAAAACTGGCTGCTCAGGATCCTTAAAGTTAAAGACTTGGGGCTCAACGCATATTCTTGGGTAGTCTCAACTCTATGGGAATCCGCAACATCTAATAAAGCCTCATTTATATCATGTACATCCCAGAAGTAGCATTTAACTGAGATAAATGCCTACCAAGGAAGGGAGAGAAGCTTAGCCAGTCAGAATGGCAGCAATAGCGTCGTCAAGAGCTAATATTTTAGAGGCTAAAAGCGTCTAGGCTTTTATGTAGAACTAATAAACAAAGGCGGTAACTGATTCTCCATTTTTCATGCTAAGGACAAAAAGGCATGTTTTTTACTACTTAAACTCTGCTTTGAGCCAAATCTCTCAATAAGCGCTTCCTTAACCTCCGCCCTGGTACTAATGGTGTCCATGTGAGGAACCATTACTTCCTGGGCCATGCGACTTAAACAAGCTAGGATGTGCTTTATTTTCTGGTGATCAGTCGTCCCTCCTATAACAGATTCATAAACATACAGAAATGAGGCAATGCTACCCTCAACTGGTGTAAACTTGTCCTTAAATGAGGGTTTTAAAAGGATGAGGTCACTCCTAGTAAGATCAGGACAGCAGAAGCGGACCCAGGAGATACTCAAGAGGGGCGCTATTCAAGCCTTTTAAAATGCGACAAAGCTTTAGCTAGTTGTTGTTTGAAAGCAGCTATTCTTTGTTTATTTTCAATGAAGATGGTAGAGAGCCATCCTTCCTTTCTTATTTCCCCATTTAAACTAGCAACAGGAACGTTCTCCATCTTATTTATAATCAGTAGATTGTGGTGTACAGGCTCATCTGTAGTGAGAACCACTTGTTAGAATCCTAGCACTTTAGTGTCACAGGTGCTTTTAGCACATGATTTCAACAATATAGCATATGCCTTAGTATTAAAATTCTCAACTGCTGCTGAAGATTTTTATGGAAAAGTTGACCACAAATATATTTAATTTTAATCATTGAAAATAAGAATAAGATTATCACTTTATATGGACTAAATAAGCGATATTTTATTAAATTAAAGCCTTCTAGTACTTAAGTTACTCAGAGGCTAATAACAAGATAAATAGAATTTATGTTAAGCAGAAGGTAACTCAATTTTAGTTAAATGATGATTTGACCTATCAGAACTCTCAAAAATAACTTTATATTGATTTGACTTACTTCTAGGTGTTTGGTTGTCAACATGGATGAAAAATCCAGGAGGCAACGACTTTATATACTGTACCCAATCAGTCGCCTTAAAGTATATTCATTTTAGATGAGTACAAGATTTCCTAGTCTTTGATTGGTGGTAATATATTTTCATCCCCAGAAACCCATTTAAGTCTATAAAAAGGGGTTGTTTACTATTAGGAGATAAAACTAAAGTCAGGTTAGTGCTTGGACGAACTTCATCATCAGTTAGTCTACTCTGCTGAGGGTTAGATGAATAATTAGTAACTCAAACTATGCTATTTGCCTGAGATCTAGGAGTAAATTATTACTCCAGTCTAAACTATTCCGCCAAGAGGTAGGCTGGGAATTTTTAGCAATATTTAACTTGCTACTGAGACATTCTTCTCAAGTAGTCAAACGTCCAATTGTCTGACAACTTTTAACAGTCAATCTAAGGTGCAGCGAATAGCAGGCTTTTTATCAGCGCAACTCTTGCTTCCATTTTATTGAATAGTTTATCTGAATTAAGGAATAGAGTCTTTACAATAGGATGGCTCTAAGTCCATCATCAGGCTGCCGAGTTTGTCCTGAGAGATGTACTATCTCATAGTTATAGGCCTTTAGTTTCAAGGCCCATCATGCTAGCCAACCTTCTGGTTCCTTAAGATTATATAACCATTGCAAGGAAGCATGGTTGGTGACAACCTTGAACTTGGTCTATGTATATAGACTCAAAAATGTTTACAAGCATATATGACGGCTAAGCATTCTTGCTCAGTTACAGTGTAATTTTGTTCATGCTTGTCCAATACATGATTGCAAGGGAGCTAGGTAGGGTAAGATAGTTCCTTCATGTGGTGTGATTTGGGAAAGCCTGTGGAAACATGGTGAGTAGTGAAACCCAGAACCCCGAGAGGCATCATAGAAGGGTCCATTTTTGGCCTGGAAGAGGTGTGAGATGGAAGCTGATGACTTTAATGAACTTTTATTGCAGGTGGCTTCCACTATCCCCTAAGGGGATATGGACAGGAAGGGGGGCAAGATTTGGGCATATCATATGTCACACTACTTTTCCTACGAGGCGAGGTGATGCAAAAGCAGGCTTTAGCGACAAGGGTGTGGCAATCCTGATTGGCTGTAGCTGTACACCTGATACAATGATCACAAAGGTTTTCATTATGTTGTCCTGAAACCTGGATAGTGGTTAGTGAATTTAATGGACCTACACTGGTGCAGAAAAAGTTGAGAGCACTCAAAACCAAATTGATAGAATGACCTGAAAGGGCTGCAATGCATTCTGCACAAAAAGGTACTGAACAGTATAGTATTCATTACAAAAATCCTGGATAGTCTAAAAACCGTTATGAAAAACCCCAGAGTGACCAACTCGATGACAGAAACAGAATGGATGTGGCTCCTTTTGGCCCAAAAGCTTCAGTCTCCTGGTGGAAGTTGCTGATAATTGATTTGTGGAGAGAGCCAAATTTTTCAAAAAGGGGAACTCAGGTACTATAAAGGTCTTGGTGGTGGGGATGGTGGAGAGCCTGAAGAGGGTTCACACTATGGTGTTGAAAACTGCGCGGTCTAAGGAGATGCTGAGAGGCCACATGATTGAGATGTGTGGGTTCACACCACACTTATATCAAGTTTTGCTCCTGTGTTGAAACTTATGAATATCCAGTCTAAATCTCAGAAGTAGAAAATTTTGGCTGCAAGTTTGAGCTTAAAGAATAAGGAGGCCATAAATATTGACATTGTCACAAAAACTGGAAGATTCTTTGCAAGATGTTCCGCCTGGGTTCAGTAGAGGGACCATGATATCTTAGCTGAAAAGCTTTGATAGAGTGATGTCCTTTAGTAAAACAAGCTGTTAAAGAACGTGAAGCAAAATGATGGTAGCTTGAAAAACACCATGGGCTCTGGGGATTGGGTTCTCAAAATTGAAGTTTCAGCGTCATATGATGAGTTTCCTAGATCAGTTACTGTTGGGACTGACGAAGTATGAAGGCCAGTCCTTCAAAGCTAGCTAAGTTGAATAGAGAAGAGGATCAAGACTTTACAAGGTAGGTTCAAAGGTCCTTATAGAAGTAGTGGAACTTGGCTAGAAAGAGGCCAGAGGTTCCAAAGAAGAGAGTCAAATTAGTCCTGATGGCTAAGGCAGAGCAGGGAGAGCTAGAAAGCAATATGGATTTCTGGTGTATAAATTTAATGAGGGACTTAACAAAAAGAGATCCAAAGGTCCTAAGAGAGAGAAAATGAACTTCACAAAGAACCAAAAGAGGTAAACCGCAGAGGTATTTTATATGGGTAAATCTTTATCACATTAAATAGTGCTGAGAAAAAAAGAATAAAATAATGGATATAAGGAATAGGTTGGAGCATACCAAGTTTGAACTGGGAATAGATGAGGATTTACCGTCCTAGATTATTGCAAAATGAAAGTAAGTAAGCATTAGATAAAGGTACTCATAGGATAGTTGTAAGTCTTGGGGAGCAACCCCTGCAGCTCAATTGGGAGGAATTCCCATTTTGCACCAATGAGGGGAGAAAGCCAGCGGTCGTCTCTCTTTTCACCAAGAGCAATTTAGCTATGTGGTAGATGAGAGGTGGGTGACGGCGTTCCCCCCATGCCAACCACCCATGAGTTGGCAAGAAAATTCAGGGTTTGTTAAAAGTGGCAATGGCCAAGACCATTGTTAGCGAAAGTTTATAGCGATTCTCAACCACAAGGGGTTGTTTCCTCTAGTTTGAGTCTTGCTAATAAGAATAAAAGATACCTGGTGAATGTAAATTGATTAATTCAGTTTCATGCTTGAGAATCACCAACTGCTGTGCTTATGTGTCACTGGTAATCACAAGCCTGTCCCTGATGGTACAGGTGCAATAAACCCATTCCTATTCAATGGGATTGGCCCTATGTGGCCTAGCATGGGTGCAACAAGTTTCCCGCTGGACAAAGAGTAACCAATCCACAAAGCAGAATCACATCAGGAGGGAAAATTTGAAGGCAAACTTTAAGCCTAAGTTGTCTGGCCAGGCAAGCTAGCTCCAGCATCATAAAAATTTTAAAATGTTAATTTACCATGGTAAAATTGCAAAATTACTACTGACGTCAAATGCAATAGTTTCCACTCCCCTATTTTTGTGAGCTTATAAGACTTATTGCCCTGAAAGCTTCCGCTATCACTCCTTTTTTTCCCTTTTCAGTATTACAGTTGAAGATGAATCCTTTAAAAATCTAATTTTCATTTGTGAGTTTGATAAGTTCACCAAACATCTGGTGGGTATGATTTCAATTCTGGAAATCCCTAACTAGTGTTCGTGGTTGCCCTAGAATCTTTGCACTCTACAATATGGATGGCTGTACCAGAGGTATTCTGGTTAATGCTTTGGGTGTTCACTCGTCCTTAGTTCCAGGACAGTCATATTATTATCAGCACGCTCCATGCCATAATGGAGTAATCCAAATTCTCATCCTTCTCCATTCTACCCTATAGCGGGGTGTTGCATTGGTTTATTGTATAAATAGGTGGTTTAACCTATGGTTAGGGTGGTGTCAGGTAGAAGGATGGCTTATTTATAGTATTTCAGTTTTTATGCTGCATTTAAAGCATATCTACTGCCTCAAACACAGGGGCTTTTACACCCAGGTCAAGTGTAGGAGGACTCAGGTTTACCCTATTTCCTTGGTTTGTCCAACATGAATGTGTTTCAGCGTGTAGGGTGTTGTTTGTTCCGGTGACCACTGATCTCTCCCCTCATTCTTCCATGGTATGTTCTGGTGCTAATATTCTTAATGAAGACTCTGACGCTTCTGAATGGCAGGGTATGTGAATCCATTGGTGCCACTGTTGTCTGCTGTAAATTCGGTAGATTTATGATTAGTTCAAATGGTAGAGACCATGATTTCGCCTCTGATGGAGGTTTTGACGGATTTTACAAAAACTACCCCTTTGTCAACCATTGTGTCCCACATATTCACTAAAAACAGGATCAGGATTACTTTATGTTACTAATTTGAATCCACTTGGGATCCCATAGGGTATCCATCAAGGCTGTCTTGGATACAGATGCAGCCAGAAATTTTATGTGTTTGTAGGTCGCTCAGGATTTGGCCCAAGATCTTGATGTCAGTTCCTCAGTATTGAGCGCTTTGTTAACTTCTACGACTAATTTCCAGTGATACAGCAGGTGCCATTTTTAGTGCATTTCTTTGGCTTCTGCAATTGGTTTACTATTGTGCCAGGTATGTCGTTTCCCATCATTCTGGGGTTGGTTGGTAGTGGCGTCAACAGGTTAGTATTGATCTAGAGCCCAACATATTGTCTTTAATGAATATTCATGCACGTGGCAAATTTCCACTTGACAACACCTTGTCCCCCACTTATTTGGGTGGTTTCAATCACTTAAACCTCTCCCTCACCGAGTTACCACCAGATTTTCCCTCAAGTTGTTGCAGTACAAGGATAATTTTGATATGGAGAAGGTCAACCATCTTCTTTCTCACTCTGAGTATGACTTGGCCTTTCGTTTGATGGTGAATGTAATAAATACCAACTGTACACTGTACCCTTATACCAAGCAAGAGGATAAGGCCCTGGAGGTGTGGTTAGATGACATGCTCCAGAAGGGGTGGGCGTTAAAGAAACCTCTCCCATCGCATCACCCATTGTTTTCGCTCAAAAGGCTGATGATACACTCACCCATGTGTGGACTACAGCCATTTGAACAATATCATTATACATGATCCCTATCCACGCCCCCTTGAGCAAACCATCAGACAGGAGATTGCCAAATCCCAGGTGTTTTCTAAGCTTGACCTTGTCTACACTTTCAATAAAATCTAAGTATTGGAAGGTCAGGAGTGGCTGATGATCATTCATACCTGGCAGGGTGTCTTTCAATTCCGCGTGATGCCCTTTAGCCTCAAAAACGTGCCTACTACCTTTTAGCGCATGATTGATGATGTACTGGGCAATCTTTGCTTCACTTGCATGGTGGCATAATTTGACAATAAACTAGTTCACTCTCTACCCATAAAAAGCATGAGAGGGACCTGGAGGAGGTATTGGCAACTCTGGATAAGGATGATATGTTTGTAAAGACCTTGTTGAATGATTGACTGGAACTAAATTATTGGGTAATTTGATAGGGGAAATAATACTAGCTGATGCTAATTTATTATCTATCATATTAAAATTATCAGCGATTATGGACCAAAAATATCCTAAGTATATTTGAACTTGACATTCGTGGCCAAGAAATTCCACTTAATAATATTTGACTATGATGACATGGGACCAAGGGCTTTGTTGGTTAGGTCAGACTTGTTAATAATAATTGACTTGATGACTTGGGCATGTGGGCTTTGTTGGTCTATGTTGAAATTAGTATTTAATGTCAATTGAGTTTCAATCAAAATTAATTAGTAATTAGTGGTACAAATCACCTTGGTATGTGCTGCTGATTGCTTGAGAAGAGCATTGGTTCAGCTATTTGCAGATGCGTCCAAAACGCTGTCTTGAGAATATTTGAAAACTTGACATTGACCCTGAGGCTGTGCGAGATGCTCTGAGTCGAATGGATTGTAGAACCTCAAATGAACTTATTACGTGTTCCTTTAGCCAAGTGCCATTGAAATAAGACGTCATGGGTAAGATGTGGTGAACATCAAACCCTATAAATCATCTCCAAATTGATGCTAATAACTTACAATCGTTTTATTACTACAAGCTAGTTGGTTAATATACAAACCTTTTTGTATTTAATAATTTTACATTGTGTTAAGTTAAAAAATTACTTGGTATAAGAAGGATTAGGGCAGCGAGACATAGTCCAAGTAAGCAACCAAAGAATACAGCTTTTAAGTATCATTTCCAAGGAGTTTATATCCTAACTATTGCCACCATCTGGTATTTTGTCTTCATATAATAGATGATCAAAATTCCAACTTATTCCAAAAGAAGAACCAGCCCATCTCAATTAGTGTTAAAATTCAACAGACCTCAAAGTGCAAGTTTTAACAGGGAGGAGATTACCTTCTAGGGTAATCTTGTCCTGAAGGATGGTTAAAATATCTGTTTATTTAGCGCTTAGGCGACATAAAAAAAATTCACAGGTCTACGCACACAACAACACCAGATACTGTATGATGACAGCAATTGGGCTAAACTTAAAACAGGAGACCTTATTATCCAGAATTGTGTTTTTTTAAATACTGGAGAACACCGCAGTATCTAGTACTGCTGGTCGCTCAGGGGTTACTATCTCAACTTAATAGTAGGCTAAAACTATCTACTTAGGAAAAAAGTCCCCTTAAAGATGGTAATATCACTCAGATATGCTCTCTCTACTGACTTCTCACTGGTGCGTTTATAGTTCCTAAGCAGCACTTAAGAGTGATAACATACCAATTTGATATCCAATTTAGGCCAGAAAAGCGAGTGAATAGGTCCTGAGGCATTTACACCATAAAATCAATACACCTGATTGTTATTGGAAATACACAATGTGTAATCAAATTACCAGCATCTGGCCATGATAACTATAAGGGACCCTATTATAAAATTTTTATGCCAATGAGGAGCAAAATATCATACTAATGCTGAGTTAAGTTAGGAGGCTAATAGGCAATCAAGGCCACAGCGTTAGTAGCCTATAATGTAAGTGAACAAGAACTGCATCAGCAGGGATTAGGGATCTGAGCGATAGTAGATTGATAATTGACTAACTTCATATTAAACGTGGGATGCCCACTGTAACAATTACTAAGAATGAATTGAATTCCTTATCTAAGTATTATCTAAGTATAATATTAAGTAAGAAAATAAACTAATGGGTGGTCAAACCAATCACAACGTTCCCCCTACTTGACCAAACATCTGGTAACAAAGATGAGTGGGGGTCTGTTAAGTTACTGAGAGCTTGGCCATAAAGCCAGAGGGCTGGTAGTACATCCCAAGGAGCTTATCATGCACCCAATTGATAAAGGTTGCCCTTAGTGGGATCTTTTAGAGTATAATCATCTCTAGATGTTTTCTCTATATTTTTTAAAGGGACCTTTCCAAATGTGCTCTAGCTCACTAGTCCTTCCAAAACCATGTATATCATAATAACAGTTCAATTTCCCTACGCTAAAAGTAGGTAAAGCTAGTGGTCCATGCTATTCTGTGCTCTAGCCTTGAATTATTAATCCAGCGCGTTAAAATATACAAATCTTTGTAGCTGAATAAAAGTTTGTGTAAGCTTCTCCAAATTTTGTTTAGACCTTAGGCTCTCTTCTTTAACACATGAGTATAAGAGCGGAGGTAGCGTGGGATGCTTCCAATGTGATAACTCAAATGGTGATGCCCCAAATCCAAGTGATAAGCAATATTATAGGCAAACATGGAGTGAGACAAAAAGAGGGTCCTTTGGACGCTTTGCCAGTAATCAACTTACATAAAATACCTGCAAGAGTACCTTTCAAGCTATCAACAGTGCCATTGGTTTCAGGGTGATAGGGCATAGACCATATCCCTCATATGCCCATCAACTCGCTGAGTTTAGTGATCATTTGGAATCTAAAGTTAGTCCCATTATCCATTAAAATAAGCTTCGAGCAGCCATACCAATAAACTATATTCCTCAAAATTTACCTAGCGGTGGTCGCCGCGCCAAGGCTTTTAACTTCTTTAGCCTTTACCCATTTAGTGAGGCGATTGATGGCCATCATTATATGCTTGAAATAACTGCCGGTGTTGGCTAATGGCCCCACAATGTCAATAGAAACAGAGTGCCAGGAAAATTGGGTTTAACTAATTGATATGAGATGGCCTCCTAATAAAGCGCTTCCTATTGGCATTTCTATACAATAACTAAGTATCTCATAAAGATCATAAGCATTGACTCTCGATAATAATGTGATCTTAACGTTATAAGCGTTTTATTAGATTGCCTATGTTTCATCAACATGTGTGCCACAGTAATAAAGTCAACCCGTTCATTGGGCCAAATAATTATGATGAATGTTTGTCAATAATTTTATAAAGTTTCCCTTCTCTAATAAAAGTTATTTATCTTAGCTTTTCCAATTGCGTTGTACTTCTTCAGGTTCTTAAAATATATACGAGTTACTATTTTAATCAAACAATTCATCAGCCTTATCAGCCAGTAAGGCTACGATAGGCAACTGGGAGTGTACATCCACGTTTTGATCCTTAACACTGGGCGTGTGTTGAATTTTGAAGGTTTATGCTTATAATCTCAGAGCCCAGTGGGTCAGCCATCCTTTGGGTTCCTTAAGATTTTGTAACCATTATAGAGGCATGGTCAGTTACCGCCATAAAATGTACACCGTGGATGTAAACCCAAAATTGTTTACAAGAATAAATTACTGCTAAACATTCTTTTCATTAACAGTATATTTCCGTTTATGTATATCCAGCGTCCACCTGCAATAAGCAATCTGGTGTTATAACCCATCAGAATCAAGCTTGGATAACATCGCCCTTAGTTGGAAAAAGATGCATCTGTTTGAATAAATGGCTTATCAAAGTTTGGGTTCATAAGTATTGCGCTTTGGTGAGACAAAGCCTTAGCTTTTCAAAGGATAGCTGAATGTCTATTGTACACTTAAAATGTAATACTTTTTTTGAGAAGGTGAAATAAATGTTCACATATTTTACTAAAATTTTCCACATATTGCAGAAGTAAGTGACCATCTTGAGGAACACTTCGATGTCGCGCTTGCCAATTGGCGGTGTCACATGTTTGGTGGCTTCTATCTTTTCCATTTGAGCTGTAGGCCTAGTTTGTCAATGATAAACTCAATATATTTGAGTTGCTCTTGAAGAGTTACACTTACTTGGCTTAACATAAAAACTTCTCTTGGTGAGCTTGCAGAACAGCTCTTCTAAGTACTGTAGGTGTTCATTAAACGTTCTAATCAACCCGTTTATATCATTGAGATAATCAGACACAGGAGATCTTTAATCACCCAATTTTCTGTATATAGTCCATTAAAAGGTCGTGGGGCATTGCACAGCCCCTGCAGCATCTGCATGGTTTGATACATACCATGGGCGGTTATCATTGCACACTTTTCCTGCTCATCACTAAGCAGCTCAATCTTCCAGTAGCCAGAAATCTAATCCATGGCTGAGAAATATTGAGAGTTTCTCAAGTGGTCTAGCACACCATTAATCCACAGTAAAAAAATAAGAATCCTTTAGGTAATATTATTGAGCTTCCAGTAATCTACCACCACCTGGTTAAAACCATCCTTTTTTTAATAATAGCACTGGGGAGGACCATGAATCCTTAGAGGGCACCTACATCCTAGGGTGCACTAGCTGGTTAATTTCAGCATTAGTGACTTTATATGCCACCCCTGAACACTTAATAGGATGAATACAAATGGGTTATGATTTTGGTATCAATTTGGTATAACACGTCATGTACACAACCCAATTCAATATCAGTTTTTGCAAAAGAACACTATACATATAAGAAAAGGGCCAAAGCTTGGTCCTTCTCCTCCTGAGTTAACCCCAATGACTTTTACACGGTAATAAAGAACAAACATATTGGTAAGTATCACTGGGCAGGACCAATCCCTCAGAGGTACCAAAGTCATTAATATTATGAAATTCAACAACTGTGAGAATATGTACAAAAGCAACGACTTGGTGCCGCTTTATTTTGAATAGGATGGGGATATAGATTAGCTAGTAATGACTAAATTACGCCATGGTCAGGGAGGATAATCCCTGGTGCAGTGACTGGTTCAAGACTAAAGTGACAAAATGGCACAATTATCTCGCCATATAACCCTCAGGGAATTCCCAAGTTAATTTCTGTTCCCATTATAAGTTGATGGCCCACTGGAATGGTTAGATTACAATTAGCTCTCAGAAGAATGCCTTTATCTCTCATAATTCGAGTAGTTAATCACCAAGTGCGGCCATGAATCTGTTGATACCCCATTGGCAATATTCCCTCCTTATATGCAAGGTTAACAGTATCCTGTTTATGAGGCGCAGAGTCCTCAGGTTTCTTATTGTGGTATAGTGGAATATTTTGTCCTAGTATCTCTAAAGTGTTATCTGAAAATAGCCTTAACCTATAAGTTCTCATAAAAAAGGTCCCAAAGAGAAAGTCATAACCTTGATTGGGTAACACTATAGCTGGAGCTGATAAAACTATCAAACCAAACCTCAGCATCAGCACACTATATGCGCATAATGATGTGATCATCTGGGGCCCCACATCACTATAACTTTTGCAATGGTCAATATCTGGTGTTAGACAAAGTATCTTCACTAATTTAGTGGACACATTATTAATTGGTGCCCCACTGTCCAAGATGTCTATTACTATATGCTTATCAACAGTATTATTAATGTGTGTGCATTAAGCACAAGCTTCAGCCGCGTTGACTGTGTTAACATCCAGGAAATCCACTCTCTCTAAATAGAATTTTAGGTTGGCACATAACCTTGGGCTTATTTCTTCTAAAGTACCAAAAAGTATGGCCGCCTGGACTCCGTCTAACTTGAATATCACCTGAGGTGACTGGAAGCTCGTGCTGTTCTAGCTGTTGAACATAAGGCTTCACTACTACTACTTGCACTAACTTGTCTTCACATTTATATAATGAGCAGGTAGTAACTGCTACCACATCATCCGTGATTACTTGGTGCAACGCCAAAGGTGGGCGTCCTTGTTGTACAAGGGCTTAATGGAACGCGCGTTCCAGAATTTTTACTTGGGATTAGTTAAAAGGGGTGGAAGTAGAAAAGCCCAATTCTACTCCAACCACTCTTATCCAAAAACTTCCTTCTTTTCCAGAGTTTACAAAATGTGGCTTGGTTGAAACCCAAACTAGGGCAATTATTGGCATAATGTCCCAGGTTTTTACAAGAATAATAAGTAATCTGAGCCATATCATTTCTAGGGAAATGAGGGCCATACGGCCAAGCTATTTCAATCTTTGGGGCGATGACTTTATAAGATGGTCGCAGAGCTCCTGAAAACTTAAGTTAGGCGCCTCAAAAGTGGCAGCGCAGTGGTAGATATAATTTACCATATGGGTAATATCATTCTCTTAATTCAAAACAGGGATTAGAGCCCAATACAATTCTTTGTAGGGCTCACATGATTGATGCAAGGCGATTTGGGCTTCAATTTTATTCAGCACGTTGGCTTTATGTAAAACTTTAGCTTCATAATAAAAAAGTTCAGAATAAGCTGTAACAGACTCGTCCTTAGTAAAACAAAAATTAAGAAACAACGTTTCCCACATTGTCATCCATCACAAACTACCAAACTCCTTCACAATTGAGTCAAGGGCAAAGTGATAACTCAGACTGAGTTCTCATAGTTTGATCATTATCAACTCCTGACTTATGGAGTCTAAGAAATTCATTAACAGACAATTTAGTTGTCTTGGTGCACAACCCATACTTAGTTTATATAAAACAGCAAAGTTGTGTATATATCCGTTTTTATAAAATTAAGAAAGATTAATTGGGTAAATGGAATCTGGTACTAATACACAAGGGCACAGAGGCCGCAACATATCATATTGAACTTCAGGTCTAACTGACTGAGGGGTGAGCCTAAAACACTGCTGAACAACTGGTCCAGCTAGGTTAGTAGGTTTATCTGATGACTCATCGTCCACCACAATAATTGTTGATGTTGAATGAACTTACAATTCAGCACAGCGAAGGTATACTCATGACAAAGTTGATTATTCAACCCAGAAAAATGACAGCGTTCCTCCAGAAAACTGTTGTTCAACCAGTTTGAGATTCTAGCTGCCAGCAATGAGGAGTGACTTTAACTCCTTAGTTTACAAGCCTTGTAAGTAAACTAAAGTTTGCAATAAGCTAATCTTCCTGTCAGGATCAACAAGAGATCAAAAAGGGTTACTAAAGTTCTTCCCAATGCCATCAAGCTGGATTTGGAGGTCCTCCAAAGTAGCTATGATAGCGGAAACATGGGAATCCTGAGGTAATAAAATGTCTGAGCCTAAGCCCAGAAGCCTCACCATTTCTTCATTATGTAGACGAGTTAGTGGACCAATTTTACGCTGGCCCTTTGGAGCGGCTACAGTAGAGTCCATAAGTCGTTCTGGGGTAGCAGAAGGTATACTCTTACTTTTGTTAGTAAAATCATATAGATACAGGGTAGCAAATTGTACCACTTTAGTGAGCACCATTATTGAATTTGGCGCTTAGGCGTCATATTGCACATGCACAGGTCAATACATACAACAACATCAGATACTGTATGAGGACAGCAATCTGAGAAAACAAAACAGTAAGAAATCGTATTATCAAGGATAATAATTTTATTAGTTATATACAGAAGCATACTGTAGTATGGTAATTCCAGTTGCTCAAGGCTCGCTATATCAACTTATAAGTAGACTAACACTATCTACCTAGGAAAAAAGACCCCATTACAGATGGTGATCTCACTCAGATATGCTCTCTCTACCCGCTTCTCATTGGTGCATTTTGTAGTTACTAAGCAGCACTTAAGAGTGGTAATCTACTAATGTGATATCCAATTTAGGCCAGAAAAGCGAATGAATAGGGCTCAGGGCATTTCCACCATAATATCAATATGCCTGGTTGTAAGTAAAATATTCCAGATGTAATAAAATCACTGGCAGATGGCCATAATAATTATAAGGGACCCTACTAAACGTTTCATGCCAACGCGGGAAAAATAGAATACTAATGCTGAATTAAAATAGGAGGAACTTAGGCAATCAAGGCAACATCGTCAGTAGCTTATAATGCAAGTGAATAAGAACTGCATAAGCAGGGATTAGGGATTTGAGTGATAGTAAATTGATACTTGACTGACTTCATATAAAACGTGGCTGTGAGGTGTAACAATTATAAAGAATGGATCAAATTTTTTATCTAAGTATTAGTTAAATATGACATTAAGTAAATGTATAGGCTGATGGTTGGTCAAATTAATAACAATCCTATCTGTCAGGATTTCACCAAATTCTCTTATTTCTGAAAATTCCACCCCATCGATTCCCCCCAGCATCATTGGAAGGAGTGAGCGATATATCTCAATCTATCAAGGTTGACAATTAATCTCTGCCCAATTGAATCTTCAATTGCGATGAGATTAATTGTCTATGATAGATTGTGAAATGTTAAAAAGCCTATAAATATTCCCTCTTTTCAAAATAAAAATTAGGTCAAATTATAACCTGTATTTTCATTTAAATTTATCAATTTTTGGAGAATCTGCTCAGTGTAACTTCGAGAGAAAACCTGCCCCATTAAAAGTGTAATTCAAAACTCCCAGACTGGTGTTCAATACAGGGGCACTCTGAGTTACGCACCAATGAAAATTTCTATCACTACCATGAATTCTCATTTTCCACCTGAAGAAGCTCAAGACCATGAGCAAGGCCGCATATTACAATGGGTTCAATTATCTGAAACTAAAATCTCAAGATTACCTTCCACGTTGGAATTTCATGCCAACTTGGAATTTTATGGTCCTAATTTAAGTTTTACCTCAGATTTTCAACTACCACCTGAGGTTTTACAAAATATTATTAGTCAACTGCTTAAAGGTGCTTTAATTCCTGGAATCTGTGCTACCCAATCTTGATCTAATGCCATACCATCTATTTTATGGGAAGTATTGCAATCTTCCCATATGCCAGGAATTGGCCCCAAAAATACTTGCACCAGCTCGTTCACCCCACCTTATACCATTTGTTACCCATAGTGGGAATGCACCATCAAGGGATGCACAATTTACTAGAAAGACTTCAATCCTTGGATAATCATGTTTCCAAATTTTTCAAGTCTGCCTCCAAACTTAGCTGAGATAATTGTGAGGCCATTATTAGTAATTGGACTCTTCTTAATGAAATTCATCAACAGCTTATTCAGCTCAATACTGGATGTCTAGTTTTGTCAATATACACTTCACATGGTGAGTACAGGAGATTCAGCGAGAATGGAGAGAGGATCTCTCCCAACTCTCTGAGCATAAATAAAACAATGGAGGCGGAAGTTAGAAATCGCCTAGTTCTTTTGGAGCAGTTGTACACAGGAATTAAATTCCAGGTTAATGAGGTAGAGAAAACCACTGGAGCTATGGGTCCCCTGGGGGTTGAAGGACCTCATGGACCACCTGGGTGTGTAGGACCACGTGGACCACCCAGTGCTGATGGACCACATGGACCCCCTGGGAATGTAGGGCCTCATGGTCCACCAGGTGTTAAGGGACCTTGGGGGCCCCCAGGTACTGATGGGTATTCTGGATCCCTTCAACAAATTGACTCTCTCTTTAGTATGATGGATCGCTTGCTTGAAAATTCTATAAATTGGTTGAGAAATGTAATTTAACCCCTGATGGGGTACCAATCAATCCCCTCTTGTCACTTCAGTCTTTATCTGATGAGTTAATCAATTTGGGTAAATGGTCAAAGGACACCAATGTCTTAATACAGGCTTTTGAATCAAAAAGAGAAATTCTCCAAGCGAAGATTGAGATGCTGGAACTCAAGTATAATGCCCAACAGGAACAGATTTTTGAGCTATCCTGCTAATTAGATAAGAAAGTGGGGTTTGCTGAGATGAACCATTGGATTAGTGAAATTCATACTAAAACTGCTGGTCCTTATCCTCAATTTTCTTTTCATGCGTCAGGCTTGTAAGTCCTGGGGAATGTCCTCTGGGCGTTGATTAGCCATTTTCCCATTCCCAAGCAAGAAGGCACCAAAGAGGATGGCTGTACCCCTTGTTACTCAGGGCAATCTCGCTCACGTGGTAGACAAGCACTGGGTAACAGCTCTCCCACTTCATATCCCACTTCTAGTACCCACAATCGCCTCAGCAGAACTTCTACGGGGAACCAGTGAAACTGCACCAAGATTGCCAAACTTAAATTGATCAGAACTAATTCAAGTGGCAATAAGCCCAATGCTCAGATTTCAAATGGTCAAAAAGGTATGAAGACGAATCTATCAGCCAGAATGCCTGACGGTTGCAATTCAGTTAACTTGATGATTGAAAAAGTCACTCCCCTCCCAAAATCGTCAGGGATCATCCCCAATGGGCAGGTAACAGCATCGGACACCATCAATGAGGGTTTGAAGCTCCCTGCTGGCAAATCAGACGTTGCACCTGATGCAATGCTACTGACTGAATGAACGGCCCAGCGACCAAGCATGGGCGGGTTGGACGTCCCAAATATGTTCCCAACCAAATGGGCCCACCCCTATGTGGGGTGGCCTTGGGGGATTCCTGCTGCTCATCAGGCTAAACGCCATCACGCCAACTGTTGGAAATGCAGTCAAGCCTCAGTTTGGACATTTGAGGTCAAACCAACAGTGACTCAGCCTGATGCTAAATTCTTCAATGTCAGTTCCCGGTTAAATTATCTGTTCCCATTTCCAAACAATTCGCCGGTTAAGTCAAACTTGTGGGACCTGATCCTGGCTTGTTTTCCCTCTAAATCAACTACTATTTAATCAGTCACATCGCACTGAGAAAATTGTTGGTCAATTTTTCTTCCTTAAATTTTCCATTAAAAACATTCCCCAAAAATTTAGTTTTTAAATGTTGAGAATTAAATTTTCCTCTTCTACCAGCACTCTCATACCCCTCAGGGTTAACGGTCATGTTCATCTAGTATTTTATTTTGTGCCTGTACAAAATTCTGGCTTACCAACAGATATTGGTGACACTCCTTTCCAGTTTCATATTCGTCATATCAGCAGCAGTGCCTTGAGCATTCTGGTTTGCTGTTCAGGTGCTCTAGAATCTTGGCCGGCAGGCCAGTCTAATTATTATTTGCTGTTCACCTGACAGGACTCCAATTCATATGTTTATACTCAATCTGAACAACCTGGAGTACATGTTTTGACCTCTAATGCCCCCATGAGTTTCAAACCGTTATTCAAAGATAAGTACTCACTGGGGGAAGGCAGTATTGTTTCCTTCCTCTATCTTTATGAAAAGGCGCTAAGTGAGGCTACAGATCACCAGAAGATGAATTATTTGCCAAATTGCCTTACCCATTTAGCTCAAAATCATGGTACACCACTTGATGACTAACTCTACCTGGTCTCAGGTGAAGGAAGCACTTATCAAAGAATTTGGGAGTGAGCAAATTCTGTATGCAAAAAACAGGCTTTTATGGGTATACAGCCTCATTGAAATGAATATATCAAAGACTTTGCTCATTGATTCTATTGGGAAGCTCAGATCTTGTGGCTTGCAGCTGGTTAAATTTTGATGATGCAATTACAGCAGTTATGTCCACTTTTTCTTCCATAACACAAATGAAAGTTTATCTAATCAGTGTAAAAAGAATTTCTGAAGTATTTGGACATTAAGGAGGCCTTATTGGAATTGCCTCCTCAATTCTCCAAAAACCCCGAGTTTATGAGTCTCCCAGACCTAGTCGTCCCAAAGTCTATACCATGCCTGAGAATACTAGGGCGATCCAGTGTAACTACTGTCATTGATAATTTCATACTGAGGATCGTTGTTTCAAGAAGGAAGCTGATGAGAGGTAGAAAAGAAATAAGCACAATAAGATTCTACACCTCAATAATGAGATGAGTGCGCAGCAAGAGCATCAGCGCCTGATTGAGTATAATAAAGATGAACATTATTCTTATTCCTTACCCTCCTTGTTGGCTTTATCCTCTCATTTTGGAAGCACCATTACCCATATTGACTTCCAAGTGAATCAAATTAATGCCAAAGCTATCATTGATACAGGATCTCCAGTGAATGTTGTTTCATCAAAATTCATCAAGAGAATCAAATTAACTCCTGACAATTCTCACTTTGAAGAATATGGCACGGCTGGACTTCAGAGTACTTAGTCAATTGGAGTTTTTCATCCCTTCCCCTGAAAATTGGGAAATTAGCTTTTACAAACCCTGCCATTGTACTCGATAACTTGAGTTACAACCTACTTTCAGAGACTCAATTTTTACGAGAATTTGATGGAATTGTATTTACCCTGACTCATCGTTGTCTCTCTTGGAGTATAGAGTTCTCTTACTTTTGTCCAATCAAGTTTCTACCTGACGTCAGTTATGTCTGCTAGAGGGAACAAAAAGGTCTTATTCACTTCAATATCACGTTGGAGATTCTCATGTAAAATTACCTCCTACATCAGCTGATATTGAAGAGGAAATGCCTATACACTCCCCCAAAAATTTAGTTATACCGCCAAAATCACAGGTAATTGTTAACACTTCTTTGCATTTTTCCATTCCCAAAGGACATTTGTTACAGGTCCAAGGCATTTTCAACCCTTATGATAAAGAGCTCTTGCCTTGTCCTGGAGTATAGGATTATGCTTATTCAGGATCATTATTTGTCTTACTGGTAAACCATACCAATGAGCCAAAACTGGTAGATCGAGAGCATCCAATTGCTTATGTCAAGTTACTTCCCTTATCTCAGATTTATGATGTTAAACCCTTCAGAAGTCTACAAGATTTTAGGTTGGAAATTGATCAGGAAATCCTTACTGTGGGTCCTGTTATTGGGATTCACCTCTCTAAGGTTTAAGAGATTTAAGTGCTTCAATCGTTAAATGAATATTCTGACATTTTCACTAAGCATACTTATGATTTTGGGAAGATGAAAGAAATAATGCACTCTGTTGAAACTGGCGATCACCTTCCTATTTGTGCAAAGCCTTATAACAAGTCTAAAGTAGAAGAAGCCCAGGTTACTAAGGAGCTGCATCAATTGTTGGAGGCTGGATTTTTAAAACCCTCCAATAGTCCTTGGCATCTCCATTGTTATTGATAAGAAGAAAGATGGTTCCCTCCGAGTTGTTATGGATTATCATAGATTGAATGCTATTACTCAACAAGATTGTTATCCCTTACCTCAGATCGATGATTCCCTTAGGTTGTTTGCTGAATCCACCTATTTTTTGGCCATGGACTTAGCCAGTGGTTACTGGCAAATCGAGTTATCTCCAGAAGATCGTGCCAAGTGTGCCCTGATATTGATTGAAGGGTTGTTTGAACCAACTCATATGCCTCAAGGACTAAGCGATGTCCCAGCAACTTTCCAAAGGGCTATGGACAGTATGTTACAAAATCTAAAACTTACTTGTGTTCTGGTATATCTTGATGATATTACCATGTTTTCCAAAACTTTTACTGAACATTTGGACCATCTAAAAGAAGTTTTCAGACGAATTTGGAGCTCCTCCTTAAAACTCAAACCTTCCAAATGTTCATTCTTTCAAAACGAAATGGACTTTTTAGGACATCAGGTCTCAGCTAAAGGGATTTGACCCCTCTTGGACAAAATTCAAGCCATACAATGAATGCCTCCTCCAACACCTTTGCGGGATATTCAAGTCTTTCTTGGCATGGTTGGGTACTACCAGCAATTTATACCCAACTTTGCTGATATGGCTGAACCCTTATTCCGCCTATTGCAAAAAGGAGTGCCCTTCGAGTAGGGATCATCTCAAGAACAGTCATTCAATTCTTTATGTACTGCTTTAACCAAGGCTCCTGTACTAATTCATCCCCAATTTGACAAGCCTTTCTTTTCAAATACTGATGCCAGCAATGTCCCTATTGGGGCTATCATATCCCAGTGTGATGAAGAGAAGAATGATTATCCCGTCACTTTCTATAACAAAACTTTGTCAAAGGCTGAACAGAATTACAATGTCACTGAGCGGGAGTGTTTGGCTGTAATATTAGCAATCAAGCACTTCCGTCCCTTCTTATATGGTAAATATTTCAAAGTGATTACCAACCATTAATCCTTAAGATGGTTGCAGAACATGAATCATCCTGATGGGAGATTGGCCCGTTGGGATTTAAGGTTGCAAAATTATGATTTCTCCATTGTTCACCGTCCAGGTGCTCAACATCAAAATGCTGATGGTCTGTCCCGATTGCCTGTTCTGACTTTGGAACTAGATAAGGAAGAACGCTTATATAAATGTATTGGATGACCTGAGTTGTGGGATCGAGAAACTGAAGAGGATCAAGCCTTACTAAAATCAATTACCAAAGATACTATGATTTGGGATGGAGCTTTTTATAAGAAAGTCAGATCCAAGTGGTTGCCCTTTCAGCATCCCAACTCTAGATTTAACGCTGTAATGGAAGGTCATGAACAAGTCAGTCATAGTGGCTTAGAGAAGACTTAATAATGGTTGAAGACTTGATACTATTGGAACAATATGACTTTATTATCTGAGAAACCCTTGCCTCATGTCTTATTTTGTAAATGCCATGGAGCTACTAACCCTACTTTTCAACATTAAGTTATACCACCAACTAAGGCATTTGAGTTAGTTAGCATTGACGTTGTAGGTCCTTTTCCTCAAGGATTGCATGGACATCAGTATATCATTATGGCTGTTGACCATTTATCTAAATGGGTTGAGGCCATTTCCATTGCTACCCCCTCAGCTAAAACTACAGCGCTATTCCTATACCAACATATCATTTCTCAACATGGGTGTCCCAAGGTCCTTATGTCAAATAATGGGACTAATTTCACCTCGCAACTTATACAGTAATTATCCAAATTATTTAACACTGCTCAGAGATTTGTTGTCCCCTACAATCCATCTACAAATGGGGCCATTGAAAGAGTTAATGGAACCCTAATCTCGATTCTAAGGAAGATGACATCCACTGACCCAACATAGTGGAATTTTATTTGCCTAGTGCCTTATTTGCTTATCAGATAAGCTATCATCGCATTATCAAAATGTCCTCTTTTAAATGCATATATAAGCGGGATCCTTCAGTCCCTTCTAGTGTTCAGACAATCCTTGAGGAAAGTTTTCCAGAGATTCTGATTTGATTATGAGGAGTCTGGCTGATGAGATTATCCGTCTTCAAGATCAAGCAATGAAATTGATTGAAACAAACACTCCAAGAGAGACTCAAAGGAGTAATCAACACAAACCTTCCTTACCTGAATACCAGATTGGGGATTATGTTATGTACTGTCATTCTCGGCCTGGTGGGTGAACTGAAAAATTAGGAGCTAATTGGTCTGGTCCCTATCTAGTTATATTTTGAAAAGGACTAGAGTATTAGATTGTTCATGTTGATACTGGTATAGTGGTAAATTGTATTCATCCTAGGTTACTAAGAAGTCACCCTCCACTGCAATCAAATTTTGAGGAGGAAAGTGTCAGGATTTCGCCAAATTCTCTTATTTCTGTAAATTCCACCCCTTTGATTCCCCTGGAATCATCGGAAGGAGTGAGCAATATATCTCAATCTATTAAGGTTGACAATCAATCTCATCCCAATCAACTGATTGAAGATCTAATTGCACAGAGATTAATTCGCTCTGATAGATTGTGAACTGTTAAAAGCCTATAAATATTCCCTCTTTTCAAAATAAAAATTAGGTCAAATTATAACCTGTATTTTCATTTAAATTTATCAATTTTTGGAGAATCTGCTCAGTGTAACTTCGAGAGAAAACCTGCCCCATTAAAAGTGTAATTCAAAAACTTCCAGACTATCTCTCCCAGCAAACTTGAAGCAATGCTTTTCTGGACCACGCCCATCACCCAGAAGCAGCTGCATTGTTTCCTGGATACAATTATTTTTTAAAAGAAATTCTCACCAGCGCTTTCCCTGTTGGCAGTGCCTCTTGATCTCTTAACAGGGAAAATGTTCCATTTAAATGTACAGTGGAGTGCCAAAGCACGTTTGAGGCCATTACATGGTATTTGTGGTGCCTCTAGTACCTATGCTAACTAATTAATCCCAACCTTTCATAGTTGCTTGTGAAGCCTAAGAAGCCGCAGTGGGGGCTGTTCTGCTTCAAAAGCATGATGGGGTGAAACATCACTTCACATATTATCATGCAAGTTTACATTTGTAGAATAATCTTGGGCAATGTATGATAAGCAGCTCACCGCTGTGTCATGGTCCCTTAATATCTGGCAGTACCTGCTTCAAGGTGCCTAACATGAAGTGGTGGTCTTGACAGACTATAGGCTCTGATGTACTTCCAAAAATCCCCAGAAATTGGCGCACCATCAGGCTTGGATGATTTGTGACCTGTGCAGCTTCAATTTCGAATGCAAGTTTGTAAAAGGGGCATTATATATTCTCCTTGACCTGATGAGTCATAACCCTTCCCTGAGTCTTATATAGGAAAAAATGAAATTTAACAATAGTGACTTCTCCTACTCAGATCCTTGCCATTGCCCCTCCCACAGTTTCTAGGGTGGACTGGGCACTGTAGGCGCTTTTGGTATCTCAGGTACTGGAAGTTCAAAATTCTCTCTTGGAGGAACTAGTATTGCTCAATCAGTTGGGTTCATTGGGTCACAAGTGTACCCATTATTTGTTAGTAGAGGGCCAGATTTTGTTCTGAGGTAGACTTTGTGTTCCCTCTGTTTGAAATTTGGTTGACCACATTATCCATCTCACTTGCCAATTAGAAAATTGATGGTTGTTAAAGCAACTGATTATTTAACAATGGTTGCTGACTAAATTAATAGTCATAAATATCAAAGGATATAATCCAATGGTTGGTTTTGAGTAAAATTCTATCAGGGATCATCCCAACTAAATTAATACTCGTAATTAACCAAAAGACCTAATCCAATGATGAGATCTGATTACTATTTTGTCAGGGATCATCTCCGGCTAAATTAGTAGTTGAAATTCATCAAAGGACATAATCCAACGATTGTTTTGATTATTATTACATTGGTCATCATGCCCAACAATGTTAATTAGGTAATTTGATAAGGCTTGATTGCCAATAGTCAATATTGCTATAATGAATCATTACAGCAGAGGTGCTGAATGATTAGGGTCATTTTAACGAAGCTACTTAAGCGTTTTAACGCTTGTTTTGGCAGTAGTTAGTAGTTCTAATCAGGTAACATGGCCCCTCAGATCATCTGTATACGGTTCCTAACATATGGGGATGGTTGCCAATCCATAAAAGGTTATACTGCTGGGGATTAATTAAGATGAAGACATTTGTTACCATCAGAAGTTAATCCCAAGAGTTAGAAATTTTGGGGGACTAATCAATTGAGTTTCAGAGAATTATCTGAAATGAAGTCCGCCTTTAACCTATAAAAACCCCTAGCATTTCCTAATAAAAAATAGAATTCAACTGAAATATATCTATATTTACTTCTAAATTGAAGATTGAAGGGAACAAAGGTCCCTGGTTGTTTTTCTCAATTTCAATTACCAGAGTGGATTTGTTGCCACCTATTTTGAAGACTCAACCTACTAGTTGTCATTATACAACTAGTATTTGTAATATTATTCAGCAACCAACCTGAGCAATAATTTACTCAAAAGTTTACACTTGGTGCTCACTAAGAGGCGTAGTTGAGTCTTATCAAGATGTACCACCATGTCATCAGTGCAGGGAGAGATTCAGATGTTATGAAGTGAGCTGAGGATTATGAATCAGACCACTCTAATGTTAGTAGCTCAGGCCAATTTATCCTAAATGAAGAATCACGTTTTTAAGGTGGAAGAAGATGTCAACCATGCCACAGACGTTAATAGTGAATTATCTGGAAAAACATCTGAGTTAGAGCAACAATATTTCAAAGTGGAGAAGGAGCTACTCCTGCTCAAAGTAGCACTTCAAGCTGAGGCTGGAAAAAATTGGATATTATGGGAAAAACATAGCCAGCTCCAGAAACAAATATAAGAATGGGAAAAACATCAGTGTACTTGTATACATGTGGAAACGGAGATTGGGGATCAGGACCTATATGAAGATGAAAGCAATATAGGGAGCATTCAGCCTACTCAGAATATGCCAAGTGCCTATGCCACCATCTCAGTGATGACCCCCAACAGCACACCAACTGGCGCTAGAATGGCTAGCAGCACTACTCGTCCTACAACTGAGCATGTGGAAACCAAGTAATTTCGGCCCAATTCAAAATTGCCACCTTTTCATTGGGATAATGCCCCAGCTTTCTTCAGATTGTTCGAAATGACCATGTTCAGTTGCAGTGATCGCCAAAAGGCTGATACTGTTATCAATTGTTTAGACACCACTTGTCTAAACTTGGTATTACCCCATTTGCGAGGGGAAAATTGATCCTATAATGAGGCAAAAATGCAATTATGAAGGAATTTGGAAGCCCTGAACAAATGGCTAACCAAAAGCAGGAGTTCATGGGAATAAAATTCCAAAAAGATGAGACCTTATGAGAATTCACTGACCTTTTTTATGAAGAAGCGCAAATCCTGATGGGAGCTAATAACCTGAGCGATTTTGATGCTCGCATCGCCATGAAGGCAGCACTCCAACCCCATCAGGATTTACACTGATCAATGTCATAATCCTCTACCAGTAGTAACACTATTTCTCAAATGGTGGAGCACCTGAAAGAATTGGCTTCTACTTTTGATGCACTAAATAAAAGTGTAAAACAACAACAGCCTTTTAATTAGAATTTGGCAAAAAAATCCTGAGCCCAAAAAGGATTTCTAAATTGAATGGGGAAAAACCCTGATGGTCCAAAATGGTCTAGTAATGCCCTGCGCATTACTTATAACAGATGCAGAAATACTGGACAATATGCTGACCAGTGATGGACTAAGAAACCAAAAGATCTGGTGAACTTTGTTCAGGAAGACAATACCTATGAGAAGTCAGGAAAAGGCCCCGCAGTCTAGATGAAGATTGATCTAGATCCACAAATTGCCCAGTTCCCCAGACAAATTAAATGAAATTGATACTTCTGACCTGTTTGTCAATGAACCTGTTCATGATTATCCCCAGTGGAGCCCAGGTCCGAATATCCATGCTATAACTCAATCAAAAGCAAATGCAATTAATCCTGAAATTATATCAGAAGTTGCCTGACCCTACGCTCATCAACTGTTGGAAAAGGCCCAAAGTGCTGACGACCAAGACAAATTGCTAAAGATGAAGTTGGAAGAGGTTAACGTTTCAATTCCTACTGATACCATCAAGTATTCATTTCCTGATATATCAGCCCAAATTATTCACACTCTGGATTTAGCAACTGATGACACTATACATACAGTAAACAACATTTCCCACTATTCTGAGTGTACTTATGCTGACATTTTGGTTATCAGAGTAGAAGTAAGGGCTATTATCAATAGTGGTGCACCAATCAATATTGTGTCTACCAAATTGGTAAAACGTAAAAGATTTTACTGGATATAGCACATTGAAAGCAGTATGGTACTGCTGGGCCCAACCCTACTACCTCATGTGGGGCTTATAGTGCCTTACCTCTTCGTTTTGGATCTCTAGTTGTGTCTGAGCCAGCAATTGTTCTACATAATCAAAATTACGATATTCTCATTGGCACTGACTTCATGTGGAAGTATGGAGTAAAGTGTGACTTTGAGTCAAATACTATGACAATCTTGGGCCAGACACTACCATTGATCTATCATCAGAAGGGGGATGCCCCCCTCACTCAGAGAAGTAACTTTATAAACGTGATATATAAGGATGGCATCCTTCCCATTGGTTATAAACTAGTTGGGAAAAGATCCACCCTTTACCAAAACGTGTGAATGAAAACTGAGGGATCCCAATATGAGTAAAAAATGAATTAATCCTACTGCATGGGATGCAGACAGTGGTCAATACTGGACTGACTCTGAAAATCCGTGAACAATTATATATAGAAATTGAGGCTCTCTGGTGAAGATCGAGAATTGAACCTTGGGTAGCTCCAGGGATCCTAATTCCTGGTCATGGGAAATTCATATTCTATTAGCCAATCTGGAAAAACCCCGATTATAATCATGAGAAATCAAGTAGTTGCGTTTGCTCAGTTAAAACCTATAACAGAGCTCCATTCCTTACACGAAGTTAAAGGTTTATTTGAAATGGGATTACCAGATTTGGCTGAATGCATTCATACATTAATCTTTTGGGAACTATTATCAGGATTAACCAAAGATCAGCAAAATGAAGTATTGGATTTATTCAAATGATATCAAACTATTTTCACCCAAAACGACCACAATTTTGGGTGTGCGGAAGATGTACTCCATCAAATTGACACTGGGACTGCTGCCTCAATTAGAATGAGACCTAATTAAAGGTTACAAGCAGCTGAGGCAGTAGTTGCCAAAGAAATAGAAAAGTTGTTGGAGCACGGATTGCTTGTGCCTTCTTCTAGCCCAAGGACTAGTCCAATAAAATTTTTAAAAAAGGATGGGTTGAATCAGGTTGTAATTGACTATCGCCATCTTAGTAAAATCACAAAAAAGACTCTTACCCCTTTCTGCTAATTGATGCCGCGTTGGATCTTTTAGGTGGGGCTAAATTCTTTTTGGCAATGGACCTCATCTCGGGGTATTGGCAGCTTGATATGTCACCTGAGGACCAGGAGAAGTGTCCATAATAACGGCACAAGGGCTTTACCAACCTACGCGGATTCCCCAAGGCTTATGTAATGCCCCTGCAACTTTTCAATGGGCTATGGATACCATCTTATGTGACCTCAAAATTGACTTGTGTTCTAGTCTATCTAGATGACATCAATATATTTAGTCAAATATCCACTGAGAACTTACAACACTTAGAGGAAGTATTCAAGAAATTAGCTGCCACCAATCTTAAAATCAAGCCCCAAAAGTGTCACTTCTTTAAGGAGCAGCTAGAATATTTGGGCTTTGTTATAGATGCGGATGGTTTACAACCATAAAAACAAAAATTGATGCTATTGAGCGGATGTCATTGCCAAAAAGTGTTCATGATATACAAGTCTTTTTAGGAATGGTTGGTTATTATCACCGTTTTATCAAGGACTTTACAAAAAAAGCGAATCCATTATTACATCTGCTTAAGGATCTGAAAAAAGGTTTGAATGGAATGAAATGGCCGAAGGAGCATTTGACAAATTACGGCGATACTTGATGACCAGCCCAATATTCAAATATCAAAATTTGACCAACTGTTTGTTATACAATCAGATACATCGCTCACGGCAATAGGTGCTGTACTTAGTCAAGTGGACAAACAAGGCGAAGAACACCCAGTGGCATATGTCAGCTGTACCTTAATTAAGGCCAAAAGGAATTATACAGTCACTGAGTGCGAATTTCTTGCAGTTATCTACGATTGCAAGCAATTATGTGTTTATATTCATGGGATGCATTTCAAGATTGCAACCAATCATGCATCTCTCCATTGGTTGCATAACTTAAAAGACCCTGAAGGAAGACTAGCATGATGGGCCTTGAAATAGCAGGCATATGACTATGAAATCAAACATTGTGCCAGGGATAAAAACCAAAATGCTGATGGATTATCAGACTGCTGGCAATTATTGTAGTACAGGATTGTGCTGATGATCTATTTGAACGAATAGTGAAAGGAGAGTTGGAGGACGAGCCACCAGAAGTTCAAATGGCGTTATAAAAAGCCATGGAGGGAACAAAACAAAAGAACGGACAGTTAATCAAAAATAATAAATGATAAAAGGCTTTTGTTTTAAAAACCATCTGAATGAACGGAAATAATTTGCTCCACTCATAAAGTTTTGTCATTCATGGTGGCCTCAAGAAAACGCTAGAGCACATTCATCAATATTATTATTAGGAATCATTAAACTACAACATGACAGATTTCCTTTCCTGTTGTGTGGAGTGTCAGCTCAAAAGCCACACAAAAATGTGGCTAGATATCAGTTAGTGAGACCAGGATTCGCCTAGCGTACAGTAACAATCAATGTCATGGGACCTCTAAGTACAAGCACTGGAGGTTTGCAAAATATCATAGATGCAATTGATCACCTGACCTGATGGATTGAAACCAAGGCTATGGTATGGGTCAATGCGATGAATACTGCCAAAAATTTCTGGATCAAGTGATAAGGGCATGGCTGTCCTCAAGTGATCCTGAATGATAATGGAACTAATTTTACCTCCATTGTCATACCCTGGTTGAACAAACTGATGGGAATCAAGGGGGTTGTATTAGTCCCATATTGGCCAGAGATGAATGGACTAGTTGAGAGAGTAAACGATACCTTAGCCGCTATGTTACATAAGTTGATTGCAGGAAAAACGTCTACTAGGGCTTTGTACTTAAGTTTGATGACATTCACCTATAATGTCAGCTATCATTCTTCAACTGGGAAAACATCTTTCAAACTGCTATATGGAAGAAAAGCTGCCTTACCACCAATTCTATACTCAGCATTGGAATTAACTTTGGGATGAGTCCAGACCAATAATTTAATTGATTAGCCAATATTATGATGATTTACAATCCAAAACGTTCGTCAAAACCCTCTGGAAAAGGATCCAGGTTAAAACAAATGATGATAAAAAATGACCACCCATAAAAAGATTCAAAATTGGGGATAAAGTACCCTATTGTGATAAGCATGGATTTGGCCAACGAAACAAGCTTGATGCCTTAGGGATAGGTCCTTTGAAATATTTTCCAAATTGGTAACATATGCCTATATGATCAAAAATATACTCAATGGTTTTATAGCTAACCAAGTTCATAGCAAGTATTTAAAAAATTGGCACTAGAAAGAATATATACAAAAAAGAAAAAAAAAAAAAATCAATTAAACACCAGTAAAAACATAAAAAAGGAAAATAATTCAATATTAATGAAAACATATAAAAAAATCAAATTTTAATTACTTGTATTTAAAATCATCAGGCATTGTTCCCTACTATCATTGGCAGGGCCAGCTTGGGTTGCAACTGATTTGTCAGAATTAGTCCCAAGGTGCTAAAGTATATTGTCCCTAGAAATGAAGAAGATCCACTATGATCGCAAATGGAGAGCCCAACCTGGGGGAGTACAGGTTTTCCAGGCTATAGCCGGTGTTGAGGGTAAATAGTCCTGGTATGGCATGAGGCCATATGACTGTGCTCAACAGAGGCGGCAGCAAGAGGAGGGCCTCTGAACTAATGAGATGGTTAAGTCCGGTAGATGGACCTCTGAACTAGGCTTGTTAGTTATGTCTTGAGAAGAAGCAAGTGCTTCTAAAAAACTGTCTCGCTGGGCAATCCAGTCATGTGGGGGATGTGTTGGAAATTTGCTTGACCACATTATCCATCTCACTTGCCAATTAGAAAATTGATGGTTGTTAAAGCAACTGATTGTTTGACAATGGTTGTTGACTAAATTATTAGTCATAAATATCAAAGGATATAATTTTATGGTTAGTTTTGATTAGTATTTCATTAGTGATCATCCTCAACCAAATTATTAGTCATAACTAACCAAAGGACCTAATCCAATGATGGAATCTGATTACTATTTTGTCAGGGATCATCTCTGACTAAATTAGTAGTTGAAATTCATCAAAGGACATAATCTGACGATTATTTTGATTAAATTTCGTTGGTCGTCATGCCCAACAATGTTAATTAGGTAATTTGATGAGGGCCTAATTGCTAATAGTCATATTGCTATGATGAATCATTACAGCAGAAGCGCTGAATGATTAGGGTCATTTTAACAAAGCTACTGAAGCATTTTAACACTTGTTTTGGCAGTAGATAGTAGTAGTAATCAGGTAACACGTCCTCAAACCATCTTTGTATGGTTCCTAACACATGGGGATGGTTGCCAATCCGTAAAAGGTTATACTTCTGGGACTAATTAAGATGAAGACATTTGCTACCATCAGAAGTTAATCCCAAGGGTTAGAAGTTTCAGGGGACTAATCAGTTGATTTTCAGAGAATTATCTGAAAAGTTGTCCGCCTTCTGCCTATAAAAACCTCTAGAATTTTCTAATAAAAAGTAGAATTCAACTGAAATATATCTATATTTACTTCTAAATTGAAGATTGAAGGGAACGAAGATCCCTAGTTGTTTTTCTCAATTACAATTACCAGAGTGGATTCGTTGCCATTTATTTTGAAGACCTAACCTATTAGTTGTCATCATACAACTAGTGTTTGTAACATTATTCAACAACCAACCTGTGCAGCAAACTTACTCAAAAGTTTACACCCTCTGTCTATGGGATGGAGTAATTTACGCGCATCATGATCCCCAATGGTGGATCACCCAGTGAACAAAAAGTGTCTCAATTTTATTAAATGGACATTCAACTGGTTGGGTATCTCTAAGTATCTGCCAGTTTGGATTGCTAGTTGTGTGATGTTTTCGTGAGCCAAGCTGATAGATCTGGCAAAAATGGTCTTCTTTGTATACCTGCAACAGGCAAAGGGTATATGGAGCTCAGCATCCATAGACTATACTGTTGAGCTCCCCAGTATAATGAATTCATGGCGGTTATGGTGGTCAAGTACCCTTTATGATTTTTTCTCTTTTCATTCTTTTGCACGTTAGCAATTACCTCTGAAGAGACAGCCTAGCTCTTTGTTCGCCCCTTTTTCTCTATGTTTAGGTTAACATAGAAGGTGGTAAGTGATTGTAGGCCTCAGTTTACACCCACTTTTGAAACGCATTGTTAGGCCATTTGAAAATGCATGCCATGTCATTCCATGGAGTACCACCCTTAGTTGGATGGCCAAACTAAGAGGTTCAATCAGATCCTTGAGCAATACCTCCGTTGTTATGCCTCTGCCATGCAGGATACCTGGGCTGCCGACCTCCCCCTGGTGCAGTTTGCATACAACAATGCCACCTGTTTATCAAATTGTGTTTCTCCCTATGAGGCCACCCTGAGATACAACCTCTCATTCATCATGGGTTCCTCCCTTCACCCTGAGGCACCTGCCACCATGGAACATCTGTAGAAGATCTGGGATACTCAAAACCTAGTTTAGGACCATCTGATAAAAATGATAAGTGATTAAAAGTGGTTTGCGGATCAAAAACGCCTCCCTGCCCAATAGATAAAGGTGGGTTTATTGGTCATGATTGATAAATGCATTTACAGATGAAGGTTCTCTTGTGGAAGTTTGCAAGCAAGCACCAGGGCCCTCATGTGATCAAGGAGAATTTGGACAATGGGGCTTTTTAGTAAGGTCCCCCGCTCATTGGAAACAGCACCCCGTCTTCCATGTTTCCCAGTTGTCACCATTTAAAGGCTTGAGGATTGCTGAGCTTGAACCTGTTGTGATTGAAGATTTGGTGGAGGAGGAGGTGGAGACCATTCTGGCGTCACTCAGATTGTACTGATTAACGCAATATTTGGTGGTTTTCAAGTCATTTCCTTCTTATAAGAACAGCGTGGTTAGTGCCCGCAATTGTGCCAATTGCCATGAGTTGTTGGAAGCCCAACATGTCACACATCCAGATGCTCCATGCCCTATTCATAAAGTTGCCTCCATCTTGGCAATCAAACTCCCAAATGCGCACTAAAATGTTGCATTTGAGTAGGTTCCCAGTGGGGTTAGTTCCCCAACACAAAAAAGTGAAGGGTAATGTAAGTCTTGGGGAGCACCCCCTGTGGCTTAGTCTAGAGAAATTACCATTTTGCCTTAAGAAGAGGAGGAAGCCAGCGGCAGTCCCTCTTGTCATTATGAGCGACTTAGCCCATGTGGTAGATGAGAGGTGGGTGACTGTGTAACATTTAAAATTGCGTTGTTTCATGTCAACCACCCATGAGTGGGTCCAAAAATCAGGTGTGCGTTGGGAAGTGGTGGCAGCCAGGAGCCATTGCCAACAGAAGGTTGGAAACTATTCTATCCTTCAAGAGGTTATCTCCGCTTGTTCAAGTCCTACTGATAATATAAATTGATATCTGGTGAAAACATCTTGATTAAGTCAGCTTTAGGCTTGAGAATCCTCAACTGCCATTCTCCTGTGTTGCAGGGAATCGTGAGCCCATCCCTGTTAAGTACATGTGTGATAAACCCCCTTTCTATTCAATGGGACCAGCCCTATGTGGCCTGGCCATGGGTGCACCCAGTTGCTAAACGAAGTGTTACTGATCCAGCAAGTTAAATCATGTCATGAGTGAAAATCTGGAGGCAAAATTTGAGTCTAAGCTAGCTGGTCAGACCAAGCTTGATCCAGTGTCATAAAGATTTTAAGGATGTTGATCAGCATAGTCAATTTGCATAATTTACAATGGTAAATGCAATGGTTTCCATTCCCCTATTTATTGTGAGCTTAAAAAGCAGTGGACCCATAATGGTTCTACTGTTGCTCCATTTTCCCCGTTCCACTATTATGGTTGATTAGAAGACCTTTTGAAATCCAATTTTTTTATTCTTTTAAGCTCACTGAACTTCTGGTGGGCATGTTTTCCAAACATTAGAATTCCTTGTTGGTGTTCAAGGTTGCCCTAGCTTTTTTGCACTCTAAAATATGGATGGCTGTACCATAGGTATTATGGTTGGTGCTTAAGATATTTACTCATCCTGAGTTCAGGCATTAATATTATTAGCACGTCCATGATAATAGGGCGAACTTTGAGATAAGGTGAGATAAAATATTATAGGAATTTGTTTCCTATAATAAAGGATAAAAACTGAGATAGGTAGTTTCATCCTGAAGTATCAACTAGTGGATCACTTCAATGGCAATTTATCCCAAGTTCATCAGTTGAGAATTTAATGATATTGATTGTATTCAACTGATATTAAGTATCTTAGAGTTAGTAATAATTTTGGGCCTTATGCTCATTAGGGCATCAATCAATAAAATAATAATAGTAAATGTAAGTTGAGATTACACAAAGTAAATAATAAGAAAGAACCTCAAGTCAAGGAATCAACCAAACTATTAAGAATCCTGACAATGCCCTCTCCAAGCCTCGACTAGGGGTAATAATTGTAATCCTCTACTGGATAATTAACGCATAGTTATAGAACTTCAAAGTGAAGATGGATATAACATATTGAAGTATTTTAGAATACCTATGCCATGTAAGCATGAGGAGAGTTTGTATGGGCAGTTGATGTCATGACAAATCATTTCATAGATTTAACTTCATTTGCCTTAAAATAAGCTTGATCCTGAATAGGCGGAGATCCCAAGGTTTAGTTAGTTCACCCATATTGGAAACGGCAACTTTAGTTGAGCGTTATAATGGAAGAGCTAAGTGTGAGGATAAAAGGTAGTAAAGTTACTTAATTTAAAATAAAGATCAGCTTTGAAAAGCAAAGTGGTACACGTTTTTGACAAAATAGTCAATAGCACCAGCTTGAGAGTTGAGATAGACAGATGACAGAGGAGTTTAAGCGGCCTTTTGGCATTCCTGGTGGATGGAAGCAGCAACAAAGTAGAGGGGGCAAAAGAAAAAAAAATGAAAGAAAAGCTGCGTAAATAAGCCATATTGATATCTTTAACTGACTCTGTGTTTGAGCTCAAGCAGCTCTATAGAGAGAGGAAGTGATCTGTTGCAGGTAAAAACATTGGCATCTCCTTGTGAAAATCAATAATGAGCTCACAGTTGAGAGAAAGTTTGGTTTTGAAGAAGATGTTTTTATCATTGTTGTAAATGTTTAGGACATGCTCAGAGAGGGAGAATGGTTTGAGTGTTGCTGTCAATCTCAAGGCAATTAAGGTTGGTAGCATTAGTAGCAATTGATGGAGATGAATCCTACATCTAGTGAGAAGGGGCGCGATGTTAAAGGAGAGGAGATAAATGTATCTGAAATTGGGATAAAAAAACTCTAGCTTGTAAAGAGAAAAAGGGGAAATTATTGGGCAGGTCAGTAAAGGCAGGATGATTTTTAAAATAGCTTTATATTAATATTTTAAGGTGACTGGGTGGCTTTTTTTATAAATCCTTTAAATTTTACTGAGGATTATCAGGGAATTTTTTAAACCTCAGAATTTGGCAGGAAATCCCAAAATTTTAGAAATAAATAATAAGTAAAATGGTTTGAGTAAATAAAATGGTAGGAGAAAAGATCTATGACTTGGAGGGATAGAACATTTTAATTCTGCTTAATCATAATTTGGTAAAATTTATATAAATCTTCTATTTGATTTTATAATTCCAAATGGTAACGTTTTCTAAAAAAATGGTTGGAGAAGGCAATTTGCTCTCAAGAGCACTTTGCTCAGCTGTCCCAAGTGAATTAAGGGGTTTTGGTATTCTCAACTGAGGAAAAAATTAATGCAAGGAACTTTGGTTTTGTTGGCCCATTTAAGCAGCTGTAAAACTAAGCATTGGGAAACAAAGTGTCTGAGGAGTCATCTGGTTTAGCTTCTTCCTTCAATTGTCATAAGGGTATAAATTAGTTACCATTTCAAACTCAATATTTCTTGTTGGCCTTTGCTTTGATAAAAAGTCTAATTTACCAGTTTTCATCAAGCCTAAGTTCTTCTTGGTGATTTTAAGCAAATTAATGAGAGTTAGCTGCATATAAATTGCAAGATTTATTTTTTACTTATCCTAGTTGCTCTTTGCAATAATCAGCAGCATTGTACATAGTTCCTATGGCATTATGGAATTGTTTAATTGAAAGCCACAGGTCAATAGTTTCTCTACATTCTAGTTTGAAGGCTTAAATAATAACCTCATTAGTAGATTCTTGAATTAAATCCTCGGTGATCTGGTAAGCACATACCCAGCCAAGAGGGATTATCTGGAGAGGAAAAAGTCTTTACAACTCATTTACAATCAAATTAAAGTTATAAGTAACTTGAGCTACCTGCTCCTGGTACTGGGAAGGCTGATTAATTATTTCCTTATTAATTATTAACCCAAGTGAGCGTTTGAAGCTCTCGATGTAGCACAGAAGGGGACCTGGCAGGGATCATCAGTTGTAATTGGGACTGACAAGGTCTGAAGGCTACCCTTCAAAGTTAGCTGAGTTGGATAGAGGAGAGGAGTAGTGCTTTTCCAAGGTTGGTTAAGAGGTACTTATAGAAATAGTGAAACTTGGCTAGAAAGAGGCCAGATGCTCCAAGAAAGAGTTTTGAATTAGTATTGCTGGCTAAGGCAAAGAAGAGACATCTGGAAAGCAGTATGGATTTCTGGTAGATGAGTTTTATGGGGACTTGACCTAAAGTGATCCAAAGGTCCAAGAGAGAGAAAATGAACTTCACTAAGAACAAAAAGAGGTAAAAGATGAAAGTTATTTTATTGTGTAAATCATTAGCATATTATATCGCTAAAAACACAAAGTATAAAATAAGGGATATAAGGAATGATTGGAGCATTTCATTTAAAACTGGGAACAGATAAGGTATACTATTCTAGATTTTTTACAGATTAAAAGGAAGTAGGCATCAACTAAAGGTACTCATAGGTAGGCGAAGTTAGCAATAAGGTGAGATAAGTTAATTATGTGTTCATTCCCTACAGTAAAGAAAAACTGAGATAATGGCTATCAGCCTGAAGTATCAACTAGTGAATCACTTCAATGGCAATATATCCCAAGTTTATCAGTTGGGGAATTCAACGATATTAATTGAAATTGACCAATGCTAATTTACTTAGATTTTATAATAATATTGGGTCTTAGACCTGACCAGGCATCAATCAATAAAAATATAAGATTTAAGATGAGGTTGCCCAAAGTAGATAATAAGTTGGAAGCCCTAAGTCAAGGCTTCAACCAAAATACTGAGAATCCTGTAGTTAATGTGGAGAATTAAAGTGTTCCCATGGTTTACGCTGTCAGGTGCTTCTTTTGTGGCCAGAAGGGCATGTCAGAGCCAAATGTCCCGAGGCTAACCTTTCTGAGGCAGCGGCCAAAATAAGAAGGCTAGTTGTTTGGAAGTCACGTGTGGTGACCACATAGAAGGAGCACTTGGCTTCCAAGAAGATGTTGGATAAGCTGGATGAGTCGTTAACCAAAGCAAAGAATGCGGCTGAGGCTGGATAAACCAATAAGAAGTAAGTGACTGAGGCGCTGAAAAATTCCAATAAGATCAGCAAAGAGTCTAGGAGAACCTAAAAGGTGCAGGGGCTACTAGGCTCCAAATCAAGCTTAAAGGTGCATTGTCTCAATCACCATATGACTTTATGGAGCAAGTTTCACTCAAATGGGTGGGGTTCTCTCCATCACTAAATTTTGTTAGAGGAGAGCTACCACAGTGGATGTCAGTGGGATAGTGAGATCAAGGCCCATAGGGGGAGAAAAGGTGAGGGGAAAGGTACTTGATAGCAATATTGGTATGGAGACTTCTAAACTGACAGCTTTACTAATAGTGAGGGCTTAGTAAAGGGCCCTTGCAGTATTAAAAATCTGGTGGATGCAATGACCAGGCAGACATCAGCTCCAGAAAAGCCTAGTGCTGAGTCAGGGAATAGAGATGAGGTCCTATTAAACCAGTTGAAGCAGAAGAGATGGGAAACTCCTAGATCCTGATGCTAAATCCTCTTCAGTTTCTAACTTAAGGTGATCAGGGTTTGAAATGCTAATGCGCAGAGTCTGAATTTATTCAGACAACATCGTGAGTAAAACTCAGTTTGTAATATGGGATTGAGATTAATTCCTAATTGAGAATAAACCAAACTTGGTGTCAGGATAAGTGGAAGAAATCCAGATGTCCAAACAAAGTTCAGGGCTACTGAAGTCCCAGGAGCAAGAAATAATTTATTATAATAGATATAAACTATCAATTAAGGTAAAACACACCTTGATTGCTGTATCCTTGTATCTTTTGCTATTAGATTATCTGTACCAAAAATAATTGGTAAAATAAACGAAACCTATATTTTCCATCAAACATAATTATATTGGAAAACAGTAAGTATCTTCAAGTTAATATTCAAGCATGTTGGAGCTAAGATCTAACTTAATTTGGTACTTGAGAAATTCTGCGGCATTTGAGAACATCTGTTGAAATAACAATATTTGTCGCCTAAATCAGGTTTGTACCTTGACATCAAGAGGTTTTTATACTGTTAATCAGTGATTATCTTTGAAGTAGTTTTTAAAATAACCCTTAGATCAGGTTCAAGTCCGTCATCAGATTGGCTCAACTCAGTTGCTGGAGCTGGAATCCTAACAATACCTCTTATAGATATTGTCTTAAGGGGTAAATGGATGCATATATTGGCTGTTTATTCTATTGATCATAGTCCCTTGGGCAACCTAAACAATTGAACGTTCATGTACACGCGTATAAGTTGTTTTATAGGGCTCTGATCAATCTGACTCAGTTTTTTGTCTCATACACGTGATCAGTGATGGTAGAAAAGGACTATATCACCTAGCTGGAAGGTATGCAAGGTGGCATGATTATCACCAAACTGATTATTCTTTGTGGTGGTAGCCATAGACAAATTATGGAAATCAAGCCCTGAAGTCAGATAATCTCATTAGTGAAATTTCTCATGGTAACTTTAGGGGCTTCAGAGGATGCTTTGTCTAGCATGACTTGCACTTTGGAGGGCAATTGAGGATTCCTTTCATACAAGGCTTGAAAGGGAGCATTTTGGTAATCTGAAGGTAACTTACTTGATTGGCCAGAATTGCACCAGGTAGGTATTGTGGCAGTCTAGTGGGCTGGTGGAGGCTATTTTTGAATGGTTTCATTTAGTAGAGCATTTACTCGCTCTGCCATTCAATTAGTTGCAGGATGGTAGGGGTATAAAACAATTGAGAGTTCCCCATTAGCTCAGCTAACTATTGCACCAACAATGATCAAAATTGGCCTATTAAAGAGAGAATTATGTTAGAACACCCATGTTGAGTGATGATTTGATTATATAGGAACTTGGTGGTAGCTTTCTGCAATATGGAGAGTAGAGATATGGCTTTATCCAATTTGTTAAGTAGTCCACAGCCAGAAGAAGGAATCAATGGTCACTAGATGCTTGAGGTTATGGGCCCACAAAATCAACACTTACTGTATGATAAGGTTCACAGAAGAACCACTAAATGCTGTGATCAAGGATTGGGCCCATCCTGACTTTTGCATACTAAACAGGACTCAAATACACTTTAAATTGAGTATACATCTTTTTCTGATAGCACTGGGTTTTGAGCCACTGATGGGGTTTTTTGCTTTCTTCATGGCTGACTTGCAGATGTCCTTCTGATATAACATTCATATGAGCAGAAGGTTGGATTAAGCAATCATTTCTGAAATACTAGTTTGCATAGGTTACCATTCTTGTTCTAAGTACCTGCTGACCTTTCCTCTAAATATTTCTGATGATAAATGAATCATTTTTCATAAATGAGGTTGAGTTAAAAAACATAGAGTCAATCTTCTTCAGGATGGTTTAAGAGTAAGTATTGGTAACCAAGACAAACAATCATCTTTCTTAATGTATTGCCTTGGATAATAAATAATAAAAAAATAAATTGTTATGTCTGTTTTAACGCCCATTGCGCCAATCTCCCATTATTAGCCTTCATCTTCTGTATACCATTCAATGATGCATAATTAGCAATTATAGTAAAGTTTACACCATATAAATATTGTTATAAATGCCTAATGGCCATTAATACCACCAGACACTCATGTTCAGTAACACTGTAGTTGCGTTCAGCTTTAGATAGGGTCTTGCTATAATGCTAAAAAATGATCCACTAGATTTTCATTCATGTTGGATAATATAGCTCTTATAGCTATATAACTAGCATCTGTAAAAAAAAGGTCCATTGTAATCATGATGTATGAGCATAGAGGCGTGATTAACAGCTACCTACAATAGGTTAAAGACTGCTTCTGCTCTTATTTTCACGGAAAAGAAATCCCTTTCTTTAGTAAATAAAATAAGGGTTCTGAGTTATCTGCAAAGTATGGAATAATTGACAATAATATTTAACCATTACAAAAAAGACTTGTAAATTTTGAAGGGACTTAGGTGGCAACATTTTGAAAATGGCCGTAACTTTGTCATCTATTGATAGAATCCTTTCTTACTTATCTTATGTTCCATAAAAATTCATTCTCTTTAAAAAGAGGGAACATTTAGAGGGTTTTAACTATAAAGAAGATTACAAAATTGCTGGAAAACCTCTTTTAGGTCTGCTAAGTGTGAGTTAAAAGTTCCTGAGAAAAAGCCATATTGTTGAGGTAGATTTGCACACTAGAGCGTTTAAAAATCCTCTAACAATTCATCCTTCGCTCTTTAAAAAGGTGGCAGGGGCGTTGCATAGCCCCTGCGGAATCCATGTAGGTTTTAATAATCCTTCACTAGAGATAAGGGTGCATTTTACTCTTTCTCAGGGGATAAGTCAATCTTCCAATAACCAATGGAGCGGTCTATTGTCAAAAAATTACTGTGATAGAGGACAATAGATGTAAGGAGTCATCTATATGAGGTAGGGGATAACTATCCTTTTGAGAAATGAAATTAGTCTGTAAGTGTCCATAATAACATATGTTTACCATCCTTTTTATAGATTAAAAAAAGGGAGATGACAGGGGCTTTTAATTAACAAGTAGATTAGCTTCTAGTAGGTGTTTATTTCTAGAGCTACCTGAGCCTCTTTAATTTTAAATTTTTGGTAGGCTTGAAATTTAAATGAGGGATGATTTTTGGTTTTTATTTTAATGAATTACTCCAGACATCTTTCCATAATTACCTGGTCTCAACAAAAAATTATTTTCATATTCCTCAAGGAGAGATTCTATATCCTAGAGTTCATTAAGATTAAAAATATCCCCAATCTCACTTTTGACCAGATTTATGGTTTTTAGGGAATCAACCTCTAAGTCTTGTAGAGAAGTGAAACTGCTTACATTAGTGGTGCTTACAATAGGGCAGAGTTTGGCATAGGCATTGTGCAAGTACTGAGGAACTTGGAGAGTCTGATAAGATAAATTTTCCTAATAAATAGAGATAGAGTTTTCATATGCAGTATCTAAAATCCAAGGGCAGGTCAACGCCTCTATGATAGAGGGGTAAGGGTGTCCATATATCTCCAAAACTTGGTTGAAGGGAATGTAGATCTTAATTCTGGAATCCATGATTACTTTAGAACTGGGGGTATGCTAAAAAATGGGTGGCATACAGAGGTATCCCTTTTTCAGCACCCACTGCCTCAGGGGGTAACTTAGGTTTACCCCCAAGATTTAATACTCTTCTTTGCAGATAAAGGTGTGATATTTGACGAGCAGGTATATCTTTTGGGGGTCGTATTTTTGCTCAGGGAGATCAAATATAAATGGTATCTGATATCCCAATAGCAAGAAGTATTTTTCTTTGTTATTGATTATGCAATTAGATTATCATGTTAGTTGAACTCAAATAAGAAAATCATTGTTATGATCCTCATAAGTGATAGCTGGAAAAGTAATTAAAAGCATTCCCAACTGGAGAGGTAAGGCAGAGTATGCCAATTGTCTTAGTAGATTGAGCTCCCTCCATCCCATATTAAGCCTCATTGATAGAATCAGGAGCCATTTTAAATTTCTGTATAAGTCATGAGGATGTAATATTAATCTTATCTCCAGTATCAATTATAGCCAAGACTTTAAATTTTGTGATTAACTACTTCCACTCATACCATCAAAAATCCAAATGGGGAATTAATGTCTATAGATATAGTAGATACTTGTAGCAAGGTGAGCAGGGGATTTTGCCGCGGCCAGGCTTGGAGGGCTTCCAATATTTTTGAATCTTTTGTTGGTTAAAGCTTGGTTCTCGCTATAAGAGCTGACCCAAGGGTTCAGTTGAGTAATTGACCAATATATAGATAGTAAAGCTTAACGTCTCTATTGCTTTGGGTAGTAAGAAGCACGTTGACTTCATTAGGGGCAACTATTATGAAGCAACCCAAAGTACTAGGCATTGAGCTGGAAGATTGAGGCGCTTGGGCTTCATTGTCAGAAGCCTATTGCCCTAATATGAGTGATCTTTTTTGCCTTATGTCGAAGATGATGGCAGCAGTGGCTTTAGTATGGGTGGTCCCCCTTACAAAAGCTGCAATATAATTTGGATGTAGGAGAGTCAGGTGGCGTTACCGCTAAGACTTAAGACTGAGACTTTTTTAGAATGTGGTGACCCAATATGTTTAACCAGATTATAAGAAATCTTAATAATGGCTTCCTTGATATGAAGGAGGGACATAAGGGTTGGCTTCACCGCTTTGAGTAGAGTTGAATGTTGGACATGGTCTTAAATGCAAATGAACTTGCGGTAATAGAATCATCCAGAATGAGATGTTTCCTGCAACCAAAATCTGAGACTTGAGATAAAACCTTTGGGCATCCTAATTTAAGGAATCTTCCCAATTGAGGCTGATTTCCAAAGATCGCCTGTTTCTGGATGGTTAATGTTAACTTACTCATAAATTTTCAAAGCAGAACAGTATTGAAATCATTCCAGGTGCGACAGGTCATCAAATGGGGTACCATTATATCCTGTGCTATAGGGCTAAGGCAGTTGGTTAAGGTTTGAGCCATTGGTGATCAATAACATCCTTTATTGCACTTTTGTAACAGTACAAGAAGTAGAAGTCTCTCCCTTCCCTGGAAAATATTTGTCCTTAAGGAGGGCTTGAACTTGGTACTTGGAGGGGTTGGAAGCCAAATGACGTGGACTGACACTGGAAACGCTCCTTCAGAAAAAGAGAAAATACAACCCCAGAATATTCTTGAGTATGAATGGCTTACATTTGGCTCTGAAGACTCTTTACATCCTCAACAACTAGTTCAATTTGCTCCCGGGCGGCCTGAAGGGCTGTTTTTCTGGCAAAGAGCTGGGTTAACCGCTTTAATTTTATTCCTTAACCTGACCATTGTTTTCCCAAAGCTAGAGAGATGTTGCTATGTGGTGAGCACTCACTATTCCAACCCCCTTACTAAGGAGGTCAGGGCAGTCATGATTTCAAGTTGTCCATGGTGAGCGCCTAAAGAAACTTCAGAGTGGAGTGACACCTCATCCCAAGTGAGTTGCGCTACTTGAGCTACGCATCCTAGTTGGACATCAAAATCTTGTATTTGCTGTACTAACTTCTCAGTAAATGAAGGCGTTCCTCCACGGAGGTCATCACATTACCATTCATTGTAAGTATGATTTCTCCGGGAATTCAGGGTGACCTGGCATGGAGCACCAAATTTTTCAGGATGAGTGGTATAAAATTCAACTGACCAAGCATAGTTCAGCACTAAAGTCCCAGTCTCAAAAAGTATTTTAATACAATAAAATAAAACTATCAAATTAAGGGATTAACACTCCTTAATTGGCGTAACCTTGTATCTTTCACTATTAAATTACCAGTACACCAAAATTGATAAAAATATGTAATGTTTATTTTCCCTTAAACATAATTATAAAATAAATCAATAAATAATTTAGGAAAATATTAAACATGTCAGACCTAAGATCTAAACTAATTTGTTACTCAGGGATTCTGCAGCATCTGGGTACAGCTGTTAAAGTAAAAATGTTTTTTGCCTAGATCATTTTTGGATTCCAAAATTGAGAGGTTTTAATACTGTTGATTGGGGATCATCCTGAAAATAGTTTTTACAAAACCCTTAGATCAGGTTTGCTTCCTGTACTCAAATTGGCAAGACTCTTTGGTTAGAGTCAGAATCCTGACATCTGGGGTGACTGAAGCTTGGGCTTACCATTTCCTCTAAAGAAAACATTTAACCCTCACTTGGTAGAACAACTAGACTCAGACTCACCCTTTAGGGGGAAAGAGGGAGAAATAAAAACCAAAGGGGGTATTTTGGTCTGGTGGGAAGACAAGGTCAAGGTGTCAGACAATATAATTTTTAGTTCCTGTAAGAGCATTGTCAGTAGTTTAAGGTTTGGTGAGGAATCATTTAGTTTATCATCCTATAAGTGCAAATCCTGGTTCTGAAAGAAAGACATTTTCCAGGTCAGTATGAGTATCCAGGAGGAAGGCATCATGGGGCCGGTAATGTTAGGGGGAGACATGAACTTTTTCTGCTTTAATAATGACAGGTTTGGAGCTTCAGTTAACTGGAATTCTGGTCCTGGAGCCCACGAGATATCCAGTTTATTATTGGATTTTGGCCTATGGATGTGTGGAGGCTGACCGTGGTAAGGAGGGGGAGAATAGGTTGACTCTTGTTCAAGGGGATCATTTTCCCATATAGAACTCTTTTCTGTGCTCAGCCTCTCCTAAGTCGCTTTAAAATGATCCTTTGAATCATGATCCATGTGCTCTAGAACACAGGCCTCTGGAACTGCAGCTTGTGACCCTTAAGTTGCTGCTTCGGTGAAAGACATTTGGAATATAACCTTGAACGTATAAAGTGGTCTCCACTGCAGGAAATCATGAGGAAGAAGGTGAGATGGTGGAGAGGCCACATTATAGGGAAGCTGGATACACCAATAAATGGCTGCAGATGGAATATTACCTCAAGATGACCTGTGAGATATTTGGGAGTTTTCTAGGGGCCAAATGGTTGAGGTATAAAGCCTCGGTGAGAGACTTCATCAGTACCTGTAGGAAGGCTATGGTCATGGGGGCTTCAGCCTACATGGCCAAGGCTGAACTATATGAAAATCAATGGGAGCCTTTATGGTGGAGGGCCTTATACAGAGGGTATCTAGGTGAGATGAGGATTCTAATGGCAATGTGGCCCTACTCCACAAGGTAGTAGGAGCTTTTAGACCTTTGGAAATTACCTTGTCACTTTGTGATGATGAAGGTTGTTTAAGTTTCCACTACTTCATATAGATGGTTCTTCGTTCCATGGTAAAGATGGTGTTGCAGTTGTCTATTGTATGAAAACAAAAGACCAGAAGATGATGCTTCTTCAAGTATAAACTTCTCAAAGTTAATACTGAAGACTGTACTCTTATGTCACTTATTAGACTTTAGCTACCCACCCCATGATCTTCTTGATTAATATAGTAAAAGTTAAACGTAATACAACGAAGAGTTTTATAAAAAGATTTTTTTATCTAATAAACTACATTTTTTTACTTTTCTTCTTAAACAAATTTATATGCTTAAATAGGGTTACTTCTGATGCTAACTGCAGCTTCATCCTTAACTCCCCTCTTTGCACCACCACGTAATCAGTGTCTTGTGGTCAAGGTTTCTGAGTTTCTTCTCCACATCTGAGGTTTTCTGCTTTACACCTAGCTTTACCTCTGTGGTCGAATTTTTAATGACATAAGACAAAAATTCTAAGACAACAACTCTTTTGATGCATCTCAAAAGGCTAATCCACCAATACTTTAACTAAGGTAATAAAGCTCACAAATATTTTGAATCACTAATTAAAGTTATAATTGTAGCCTGATAAACACTAATATATAATTTCAACTTAATATGAAAGGCCCCAAAAATGGGATATTAAATTGAATAATTTTAAGCTAAATTGCAAAGCCACAAATCCCCAGTTTTTCTTATAGTTATAATAGTTTGAAAATTATTTAAATGGCTATTTCATAAATTTTAAAAGTTAACTACTTAGGCGAAAAGCCTTATTTTAAAGTTTGATCCAAATGAATAATAATATCACGATTAATTTAGTCAATTATTCAATATTAATTCTGAGGTGACAAATTCAGCTCGCTTGACCAGTGTAGCCGCATCTTTCTATGAGAACCTCTAAGGCCCTTGGAGAATGACCCAGAAGCAAATAAAGTGCTCACAAGCGGAATGGGAGCACTGCTGAAGGAGACTCAGTAGCTTTTATGTTTAAAAATTCCTTAAATCAGATGTGTCAGATGCCATCAACAATGGAAAGAATGGCAAAGCTTCTGGGGAAAATTGGTTAGTCCTTGAACTCTATAAGATGTTTTGGGCAGAAATATCTGAGACGCTTGCTGAGCTCTATAACCAACTGATGATCTCTGATACTACCGAGCTGGAATTTAAAAAAGGCGAGTAATTTTATACAAGAAGAGCGATCCAACCCTCTTAAGGAACTATAGGCCTTTAACTTTACTCAATGTTAACTATAAGATATCGATGAAAATGCTAATCAATCAACTAAAGGGGGGTATTTGGTAAATCTTTCAGGAAAGAACAGAATGGGTTTATTTTAGTAAGATTGATTACTGATAATTTGATGCTGATGCACCAGATAGAAGAGTCAGTAAGTAAACAGTATGATCAGAGGGGGCTGAAGTTCCTTGATCAAGAGAAGACATATTTTTGGGTGAATCATGAGTTTCTTTGGGCTGTATTGTGAAAGGTTAGAATCAATGGGCGTAGGTTGAGACTTCTTAAAACGATTTATGAGGAAGCCTCATCACTTTGTAATATTAATGTGGTCCTTTCATACCCCTTTAGGGTGTGTAGGGGCATTTGTCAGGGAGAACCTTTATCTCCTTCATTGTTTGTTCTTGCAATAAATTTACTTCCTGTAGCTTTCAGAAAGTAACACTGGAAGAAACTGATCATTAACGGAAAGTAGTATTATCACTTAATGATTGCACATGATAAGTAAATTTATGTCTCATCAGGGGAGGAGGAGAAGGTGGTGATCATTTTAGATTTGTATTAACTAGCAAGCAACGCTAAGGTCAACCTGCCAAAATTATGGTGCAGGCCCATTGGCATGACAGAGACGTTAGATGTGGCAGGAATATTCAATTTCCTGGATGGCAACAGGTGACTAGTTACTGTCCCTTGGGTGCACACCCATCCATGGCCGGAGTTGCCACATAATATATTGCTCATTCTTGAATGTAACCTTAAGATTGCAGCTTGTAAATGGCAATGACTCAATCTATCTTATTGGGGCATAGCTATTGTCATGAACAATTTTATCTACCAGAATATAATACATTGCACGATTTGTTCCACCACCTGCTTATTCCATAAGAATAATGAGCTTGGCTAACCAGTTCATCTGGCGTGAGCAATAATAAAAAATCAGCTATAAAACCTTTTTTCAGGAGGTGGAGAAGGTGGGAAATGGCTTTATTAATCTTGAGACTATGGTCAAAGCACTACAGCTGAAATGGGTAGCACGGTTTGCTATATAGGGAAATTCTGTGATTTGGTTTTTAAAAGTGGAGGACTACCTCGCTAAGGCTTGTAAGAATCAGAAAAACAAGGACTATTTCAGATGAGACATCTATCGAGGGACCATACAAAGTGTGGAGAAACTACCAGGTAGCAGGAAGAGATACTTTAAAGCCTGGGCAGGTAACAATGAGAGATTGGGAGGTGGAGAGTGGATAATTGAAAGTATCCGTGAAAATCACATTTGAAGAGGAACATATGGTTTCAATGAAACATCATATGCGCAAAGCCTTAAGAACCTGATTGGGGTGGTTCTTTAGGAGGACTCTTTAATGAATATGGCCAAAGGGTTCTTAGGGTGGAAGTGGCTAATAATGTTGTCAGTGCCTCTAAGATGCTGTTAAGGAAGGCTAGAATGTTGTGTAAGCAACTAAAGTGACTTCTTGTTGGAGGGAAACAGTTCCCTCACTGGTTGAATTAGAGGCTGTTGAAGCTTAGTTAAAAGGTCGTGGAGATCAGGAATGGCAGGTGTTCCCGCGAGGAAGAGAAGGCTGGAAAAACCTGAAAGGAGTGACTCTTCGTCCTTTGGGATGGCTAAAGATGGGAGGTGGTGACAAAATCTGCCTATCAAAGTTCACATCCATCAGTTCCGGGATATTCAAGATGGAGGACTTTTTAACGTTCTTGGCCTGGATCTTATGTAGTAGCAAGTGACAAGGCTAATGGACTAATATGGGAGAAGAGTTAAGGGATGCTGGTCTATACCAGTTCAGAACTTTCTCTTCCAGCTCCATAGCAACATACTGGTCTCTGGGGTGACTCTGTAGAAGTGGAGTAAGCTTAAAGAGTATTATCTTCTGTATGCCTGTAAGGTATGTAAAAAGGAGGAGATGGTTAAACACATCTTCACAGGGTGTCTGGCAGCAGAGGCTATGTGAGGAAGTGTTTTTATATAATATGAAGCATACCAACCAAGAAACAGATTAACCTCTAGTCGTCTAGTATGTCCAAAGATTTTGATTATATATGCCCTATGAGTCTGCTTGCGGATAAGGAGGGGTTCAGGGTTTAGTGCATGATATGTGAGGTGATGTATGGTATATGGATTTCCATAAACCATTGTTGCTTTCCTTCAGAAGGAATCCAAATGACGTGCTCCTTGGCTATTGTTGGGATTCTTGCCTGAAATGGAGATTTGGATGTGCCGCCAAAGGGATTTAATCCTGATCTGACGGAATAACCCAAACATTTATTGGGGATAATCCTCAACAATAATCACTGCCTTCCAACATTGGGGTTCAACCCTGACTTATGCAGTTGACTATTGCTGCCCCAAAGCTTCCAAATCTTCGAGGTCAAAACCAATCCATGTGGCAAGTAGATCCTATCTTATAAAAATGACCATTATTTTGCATAATCCACAATTGGTAACAAATATGGATCTTAGCTTGGACGCTTGTAAATTGACCAGAAAACCTCCCTGAACTCCCATATGGTTTTGAATTAAGCAAATTAAGATTACTCTTTTTTTGCCATTTCAAGTCAAATTGGCCTACCTCTATTTACTTATGGACGAACATATATTTAAGATTCACCACTCAAGGCATAGTATTCTGAATGAAGACATTTTGACCAAGAAAAGTAAGGCGTACAATCCAAAACCCAGGAACTTTGGGTCCCCTGGACTCAAAAAATTAAGGGATACGTAGTATTAACCTTCCATGGTCCCAACAAAACTGGTGCTACTTTCTGGTTTACACCAATTTCACGATTAAAAAATAAAATAAATAAACAATGGAAAATAATGATTTAGCTTTGGAAAACGCTGAATATTGTGAAGCCACCCATCTCAGTGACTGGGAATTCAATATGCACATAGGAGATACATTGGTGACCCGTTACATTCTATTTTCCCCATGGTTGGAGGTGACCCTCCACGCTCCGTTTGAAGAGAAATATCACTTACACTTATCAGACTTCACCGAAGCCCTTCAGCTCCTCTTATTTGGGGCCTTTGTCCCTAAAGGCCGAGCTAATAGAAGATAGGCTCCTGCGGTACTGGCCCCTATGATAATATAGGCTTAAAGTTATTTTCTTGATGTAGATCAGGTTGGAGCTGGACGCATGGAACGCTATCTGCGTCACTTTGTTCATCCCACCTTGTACCATCTACTCCAAGTAGCCAGGTTCCATCATCAGGATTACTCCACCATTTGCAGTTATTGGAGACAATACATTCACAGCTCCTCAAATTCTACTATTATGCCTCCCAGTTTGGCAGTGAAACCCAAAATGCTATATTGGAAAAACGGCTGTACATTAACAAGATACAAAACGTTTTAACCTGTCTGGATCAAGGTATCATGAGTTTCATTTGAACGGAACTCACTAATCGTTTTAGTCAACTAGAGGTTGTTATAAAACAGGTCGTAGATCATACCCTTGAGTTACAAACTGAAGTTGATGAACTTTATACCTATGTGGAAAAACTCCTCCAGTTGTTGGAGGAAATGATCTATGAAGTACATGATGGCCAGAATAGCCTCTGTTCTTCAGGGCCACAAGGAGTTCCTGGTGAGAGCGGACCCCCCAGTAATGATGGGCATGATGGTGGATGGGGACCCCCTGGACCTCCTGGCCCTAGTGCTGACCCAGGCATCCCTGACGAACGCCTCCAGGCGTTAATTCAGCAAGTTAAAAACCTCAATGTCCACTTAGGTTGCATCACCAAAGGAGCCCAAATCACTCAGGATAGAGTTCCTCTCTCCCATGAAAAATTCCTAAACGCTTATCATGAACACCTCAGGAACATGGCATCCCTACCTTCTGTGGTATGTGGGTTGGAGAAAAATGTGCTCGCCACTGAGAAACATCAACTTAAACTCCTAGTTTCCACGGCTGAGTTAAAAAATGAATTGTGGCAGTTAAACTAACTTGTCGCCATAAAATTGGATCTTTGTACCACTCATGATTGAGTAATTTGTAAGAAAAGATATTAATGACCTATGAAGTCAAGTGGATGCGCTTTGTTTTCAAGAGTATTCCTGAGATACCGCTTCTTTTTTAGGTAAAAGCGTGGTCCCAGTGTCAGTTCATGTCATTTGGCCTCCAACTCCCCCCAAGTGGTTCGTTTAAACACTCGTTCAAGGAAAAGTACGCTCTGAGAGAGAGTAGAATCTTCTCTTACTTATATTGCTACAAAAGATCTATGGAAGAAGCACCCAACCACCAATGGCATAAACACCTGATGAACTGTCTTAGTTGCATGGCTCAAGACATTATGGTCCCTCATCTAATGCATTATTGTGCGTGGAATGAAGCCAAGACTGCCTTGATTTAGGAATTTGGGAGCAATCTAACCATACCTAATCAAAAAAATCTTTGGGGAATAAGCCTTAATTGGGGAGAGACCATCAACGAGTCTGTGCAATTTTTTACCTTGAGGCTCAAACTCTGGTTGCAGGGCATCTTCTTATGTTAGATGATGCTATTACCGTTTTCTTTTTGGCATTAAAATTATGCCTTATATATTACTTACTCTTAAAGCTGTGAAGCCCAACTTGAAGTCCCTCCTCCCTATCAAAGAAGCTATTTTGGAAGTTCCTGCCAAACTACATAAACCCTCCAGGCCACCTCGTTTTAACAACAATAAGCCCTAGTCCCAAGTGGTAGCCGTTACACCCACCATTCACCTACACCTAAATTATTCTGCACTCGTTGCAAGATAACCAACCACACTGTAAACTTTTGTTGCATCCTTCAATGTAAGTAAGCAAAAGATTAGTCAGTATAGAGCAGGAGGCTCCCTATGCTGATGAGAATCAAATGCCTCAAGACCCTTGTTCTAACTCTAGCTCTATTCCCAGCACCTCATGATGTTTTGTGTTAGCTACGCCTGCAGAAGTTGATGTACTTCTTTCTATTCAAGGAAATATAGATTTTTAGCTTTCTTATTCTTTATGTTGGTCAGTTACCCAAACAAATTTTAGCGGTTAGCTCCTCTATGGAAAGCTAAGCATTGGCAGATAAAGTTTTAAACGCATTGAATAGCCCTGAGCTTGACCGTGGCAGAATCCTCCACTTGCTTCGCTACAAATCCCTAATGACAGTTTACTAGCTGTTAGTTCCCAATTTGAATTGTCAGTAGTTTGGTTAGAGGTAGCTTTACATAAGGTTAGTGTCATTAATAATTGACAGCGGTTCCCTGGCTAACGTAATTCCTCCCAACTTATCCAGACAATAAAAATGACTCCAGACTCAATTTACGAAGCTGAATAAGGGACAGCTGGTAATCAGTTAACTAAGGGCGAGAGGAGTATTTTCTGCATTCCTTTCTGATTTGGGAGACTTTAAATTACTGCTCCCGCCATTGTGTTAGAGAATGACAATAATGAGCTTCTTATTGGAGTTCAACTGATGCATGAGTTTAACTGCATTATCAACTATAAAGAAAAATACCTTTTGCTTTTAGGGTATCAGATTACATTAATATTCTAAATTTCCAAAAAAGTAAAGGAGCCCTAAAAAATGGACATGACTCATCAGATATAATTATTCCTCCATTTGTAAAGTTGAACATTGATTCTTAGGGAAAAAACTTAGTACCCCTGGAGGCTGTGGATGCTGAAGACGGGATCCCTATGTATGCCCTTATTCTATCACAATACCCTCCAGCTCACAAGTTATTATGGATACAGGGATCAAATTTCTCACACCTCCTAGTCAAGTTTTGGAGCTAAGTGGACATCCAACCCCTTCAATCAAAGAAACGTTGACATGCCCAGGGATTTTGGATCCTGTCTACAGATATCTATCTATTTTTTAGGGAATTCAACAAATGAAACCCTCCAAGTCCCCCAGTATGCCCCTATTGCTTATGTAAAACTATGTCCCATTGAGAATATTGCTGACGTGAGCTGTTTTTGCTCTTTACAAGATTTAGAATTAGATCCCCTACCCACCATACCTCTGGTCAAAGTAGAATTGGAGACGATCTCACCTGTAATGAATCTCAGAATGTCAAAGACCTCTTTTAGGAGTATGGCGATATTTATTCCTGGGGACCATGCGGATATGGTAAAATGTCCATGGTAATTCACCAAAATGAGACTGAGGCTCACCCTCCGTTCAAAGCCTGGCCATACCAAAAATCCAAAGTTGAGGAAGCAAAAGTGGCTTAGTTACAGCAACTGTTGGAGGCCAGGTTACTAATGCCTTTTAAAAGCCCTTGGGCTTCCCCACTCCTATTAATTTGCAAGAAGGATGGTGGCCACCATGTTTTCATGTATTATTGCCTTATTTTTATCACACAAAAAGATAACTATCCTCTGCCACATATAGATAATTCCTTACACTTAATCTCAGGTTCCAATCATTTCTTTGTTATGGATCTTGCCATCAGGTACTGGTAAAGCTGATTTGTCACCGGAGGATCATGAAAAATGTGCTCTTATCTCAAGTGAAGGTTTATTTGAGCCTACTCAAATGCTGCAGGGGTTATGTAACACCCTTGCTACCTTCCAACGCGCCCTGGACGGACTCTTAGGCTTTTTTAAAACGCTTCTGTGTGCAAGTTTATCTTAATGATATTATCGTTTTTGAGAACCTTTACTGAGCACCTAGGTCACCTCATGCAAGTCTTTTAGAGGTTATGCCAATCTTTGTTAAAATAAAGCCATCAAAATGCTCCTTTTTCAGAGTGAAACTGATATCTTGGGCTATAAGTTAGGTAAAGCCAGAATATCCCTGATGGACAACAAGGTCCTGAACATTGCTAAGATGTTCCCATAAAGCCCTATGAGACATTAGAAGTTTTCTTAGGGATGGTGGGATATTAGTGACAGTTTATTCACCACTTTACTAACACCTCAGAGTCTTTAGTGTTTTTATTGAAGAATGGGATAACCTTTCAGTGAAAAGAAGAGCAACGGCAGATTTTTAAACTTCTAAGCGTCTCTATTCCATTATCCAGTACTTATTCATCTAAATTTTAATAAACCCTTTCTCCCCTTTACCAATGCTAGCATTTTAGCCATCAGAGCCATATTATCTTAGAATGTCAAAAACTTAGTGGACAACCCTATCGCCTACTATAACAAAACCCTAACCAGAGCTGAACGCAACTATGGCATTATGGAACACAGATTATTGGTGGTATTACTGTCTATTAAGCATTTCTGACCTTATTTATACAGGAAACATTTCACCATAATTACTGACCATGCTTCCTTGCAATGGCTACAGAAAATGAAGGACCTCAATTGGAGATTAGCCCGATGGGCGTTAAAACTTCAAAAATACGAAATTTCCATCATCCATCAATCAGGGCCATACACCAAAACGCGGATTGTCTATCCTGGCTTCCCATATTAACCTTAACTGACCCTGACGAGGAACGACTCTATGACCTCCTAACACAATTGCATTTATAGAAGGAAGAATCCCCAACCCTTCAAAAGGAATTAGCGATAAAATCCGCGAATCTTCAATTCAAAAACGTTAACTGTAAAAACTTGTGTCCTAAAAATGGGTGCCCTATGTACGACCTTTGGCTCAAACTATGTCATATTGGAGGGACATCAGAAGTTGTCCACAGGAGAATTAGGAAAACCTACCATTGGCTCCAGAATCAATGTTACTGGAAAGGAATGCTTGTTAAAATCCGAGATGTATTAAATTCCTGCCTGGTTTGAAAAGGTTAAGCTGGACCTAATCCCCAAGCTCAACATCCAGTAATTCCACCCTGTGAACCCTTCAATACTATTAAAATTGATGTTGTGGGCCCTCTCCCTTAAGCCTCTAATAATCGTTGGTTCCTCCTCCTATCAGTGGATCATTTAACTAAAAAATTGAAGCTATTTCATTACCCTCTGCTTTAGAAAGCTACCGCCATGTTAGCGTATAATTGGATTATCACCCAGCATGGGTGCCCTAACATAATTTTTTCCAATGGCAGGCAAAATTTCCAATCATCGCTGGTGAAAAATTTAACTGAACTGATGGGATCCTCTAAGGTATTCTACACCCCCTACCATCCTGCAACCAATGAAATGGTAGAGCGGGTGAATGATACTCTAACTGCAACCCTCCAGAAAATGGCTGACTGACCCCCTTCATTGGTCCCAATATTTGCCTAGTGCAATTCTGGCCTATAGAATCAACTATTATTAAATAATTAAGATGTCGCCTTTCCAAAAGTTTAAGGAATAAATCCTCAGCTACCTTCTAAAGTACAGGCTATGCTTGACCAAGCCTCCAAAAAGCCCCAAAGTCACTATGCAAAATATTGCCAATGAAATTATCCAACTTCAGGCCCTGGCTTCCAAGAACCTATCTGCTACAACTAGTAGAGAAAATAATCAATTAAATGATAAGCATGACCCCCTGCTTACCTTCCAACCAGGTGATCTAGTCATTTTCTACTATCATCAGCCTGGAGGTTGCAACAAATAGGGAACCAACTGGATAGGCCCTACAAAATCATTTATAAGCGGGGCAAAGAACACTCAATTGTTGAGGCTGTTCTGGGTATTATAGTGAACTGCGTAAATAGTTGCTTTCTCTGTCTGTTTTCCCCCTACGCCAAGATCTAAAGGGGGTATTGTCAGGATTCCTACCTAAAATTGGAGATTTGGATGTGTCAGCTGAAGAGAATCAATTCTGATCTGACAAAATATCCCAAACATTTATTGAGGAAAATCCTTGATGGAATTACAGCCTTTTGGCATTGGAGATCAACCTCAACTTATGCAGTCAGCTATTGCTTTCCCAAAACTTCCAAATCTTGGGTTCAAATCCAATCCATGTTGTGAGTGAATCCTATTTGACCAACGACCATTCTAATGCAGAATCCCCAATTGGTAACAAATATAGAATTTAGCTTAGACGCTTGGAGAATGACCAGAAAAGCTCCCTGAACTCCCATATGGTTTTGAATTAAGCAAATTGAGATTACTCTTTTTTTGCCATTTCAAGTCAAATTGGCCTACCTCTATTTACTTATGGATGAACATATTTAGAATTTACTACTCAAGGCATAGTATCCTGATTGAAGACTTTTTGACCAAGAAAAGTAAACCGTACAATCTAACACCTTGGAATTTCAGATCCCCTGGCCTAAAAAGGTTAGGGGATATGTGGAATCAACTTCCGTGGTCCCAACAGCCATCGTCAAGAAATGGCTAGAAATAGCTGTAAAAATATAGTAATCCCTTTTCCTCAAGCAAATCAAATTTTGATTCAGTTTTTTCCAAATATCATAATAAAGGTTGGAAGGCATATCTCTGATCTGGCTAAGTAGCCTTTGCTGCTTGGTACATTAAACAGTGAGGAATATATCAGTTTTGTGGTAGTGTGAGCCACCCCACCCGCAGTTGAGGTTCATTAATGGACATTGATTCTTGAAGCCCCAGTGCAGCTGGGGCAGTACCTGGAATTTCATCCCGAAAATATGCCTGCACTGGGATTTCTTCAGGGCATTAACAATCAAAGACATGACTGCAGAAGGCTACCAGATGCTCTTCTCCGTAATCTCCTATATAACAGAGTAAAGCTATTATAGCTGTGAGAGATTCGTCAGATTATACTATAAAAGGCTGGTTGAAATTTGGATATATAATAATGGGAGCTTCAGTCAAGGCTTTTTGTAACCGTTTATAGGAGTCTTAACATTCTTGAGGCCATTGGAAAAGAATCTCACTCAAAGCAGATGTGTGAAAATTTCAGCAATTTGTGAAAATCCTGGTATGAATTGATGGTAGTATCTGACCAACCCAAAAACTTAGTATCATGCCTAATTTTAGGTTTCTTCACATGGTTTATAGCATCTAGCTTTTAAGGGATTTGGACATATTCCTCAATTGTTAAAAATGTGACCCAGATACTTTATTTGGGACTTGGAGATCTGGCACTTGCTAGCCTTTAATTTTTAGCTGAGCTTGTCTAGACTCCAAAAGACCCCTTCTAGGTGTGCAAGTGTTGAGTGAACATTTTTGAAAATATACTATATTGATAAGGTAAAATAATCTACAAATTATCTTAATAAATTTCAAGATAATTTCCATTGCCCGCTAGAGGTTTAACAGTGCATTTCACAATCCTTGAGCATTTAAGTCTGTTGGATTAATCCTTGAGAGGTAATAATCGCGCACTTTTTTAGTCTTCAGTGGGCAGGTTGATATACCAAAATCCACTAATAAGGTCTATAGCCTTAATTATCTGGCCCTCCTGTTTGATCCAAAGCTTCGTTATTTTAAGGAATAAATAAATATCCTCTTTAGTAATATTATTCAACTTTTGGTAGGTATAACAACTTCATTAAAGCCATCTTTCTTTAATATACGTACTTGACTGGCCCATGGGCTTTGAAAGTGGACAATAATTTTTTGATTTATAAATTTTTCCAATTCCTTCTGCACCTCCTTATCACTTGCCTTGCTTCTCAATATTAGCCATGATCATTTGGTCTTGCATGCCCAGTATCAACGTCCTGCTAAATCCCCACAGCACATCCAATGTTGTAGTCATCTGTTGAAAAACTTTCCCAAATTTTACTATGAGATTCATCGCTATTTCATTCTGACTATTAGTTAGTCTGTCAAGTTGTCAATAAGAAATGACCAAACAATCTGATAAGGGAAACTTAGTAATCCAAACTCTACCAAATTTGAAAAATTTTGTTTACCTCTCAAATATCTTCCAGTCGAGTAAGATGTACAAATACAATTAACTTTTTACTCTTGATGGAGATGTTGGAGGCAATTGAAGTGGAAAATAATGCACATCTATTCTGATGAGTGGTTGAGATTATTTTGGGAGCAGCGAAAGGATCAATCCTCAACTGTTGACAAAAAAGAGTAAACTTCTCCCAGTAATCCTTCAGGTAGCTCCAAGCTCATTATAGTGGACACCACACAATGTTTCCAGGATATATCACACAGTCTTTTAGGCTTAAGGGCTAAACCTTATTTTATCAAATGGTGTTCAATATGGGATTTTTTGTGGCTTATTGTTTATAATGGATAGGGACTACACCATAATTATAAACCACATTGATGAAGGTTTTTCTATGAGTTAGGGTAATACAATCACCCCTTGAGGAATGAAGGGGTGATGTTTGACCTAGGAGAGTAAAATCGTTCTCCTCATAATAAAAATGAAACCATAAAACTTAAGGAAGCTAGTACCTAAAAGAAATTGGTAATTGCCATTTGGAACACTATAGCAGGTGCACTAACCTGCAAAGAGATAAACCTCATTGGTAACGCGCTATACGCCCCTCTCTCAAAGTACTCATAGGGGCCAGTTGTTCCATATCATTGATAGCGTTCCACATTATAAGTTATCCCCAATCGTTTTGAAGGCTGACTGGATATAACATTCATGGGAGCACCACTGTCAATAATGGCTTAAGCTCAATTTAGTTTACGCGAATATTGATATGAATAAAATCAGAAAAATATTATGGATCCCATTTATTGAAAGAATGAAAAGGAGTTTTGAATTCATTATTTATAGCATTGATCTGCTCTCTTACATCAGGGAAGTGAGTATACAGTGCCTCAATCAGTAATGAAACTTTGACTCCTTTTAGATGAGGTAAGACTTGAATTACTTCGGCTTTTTTGATATAGGGATGGCTCACATCTTCCTCATGACTCTGAGACAAGACTGGACAATGATTGGTAGTATAGGATCCCCCTTATACTTTCAAGGCTATTTTCCCTGGATTTCATATTCATGGAAAGTCACAAGGTCTACCTCAGAACGTCATTAAGGGCAAAAGGCCACATAAAGACTTTTAGATTAACAGACCCAACAAGTTATCACGGCTAGGGTGGGGTGATTCCTGAGTTTCTTTACCATTTAGGAAAGCTCTCCATGGTCCATATATTACCTTCACTAACCCGTAAGGCCAAACAGTTTGAATTTCCACATTTGGTAGCCCAAATCTGACGTCACACCTTTTCAGGTAAAAATAATGGATGGTATATCTAAATCATTTACAATAACCATCAGCAAAGTTTTTTAACTTGAGTAATCCTTTGTGGCATATTGGTGCGCTATTTTAATGTCAAAGTCCACCATGACTTTAGCTCCCAGTAGTACTTGGGCCTCATGGTAAATTTAGTCGGTTAACTTGGCATTAATTTCAGTTTCCCTATACTGAAGAGCATAAATTAAGCCTTCTGAGTGACCATGCATTTGGGACTTCCAATTTCTTATAACTGCACTTTCTACATCAGTAAAGTTCCAATGTTCCTCAGGTAAGTAAGCATGATCATATCTTGACTCTGGTTGACTAAATACTCAATCATGGTAGTGGCTCTAAAAAAGGTCATCATCTCCATGCATAGTCACCTTGAATATTAATAAGGATTTTTGCAAATTCTCATGCTTGTTAAATTTAGGAAGATTAAGTGTTTTATTGAATCATTGGAATCCTGGATAAAAGCTTTTTGGTCTGGATGCCACTGATGCAGCACTAGTTCAAGGCCCTGGGTTATTATAACAGGGGTGGCACTGTTTGGGGTTGGCATTTCCACAGAAGGGGGCAAAGTGAAAGTGAAAATGAAGTTGATAATGAATGAGTAGGTTGTTTTGTCTCTTAGGTAGCCTCCTCTTTCAACGGTTTTTCTACAAATAACTCTTGTTGAGAAGGGGCGTTTTTTGACGAGGTCACTAACCTCTTATTGTCACTTAAATTATCTTTAATACATCATTCAAAGGTAGTTTATTCTCCTGCTCTCAAGTCACCGCTGCTTGAATTGCCATATTTTCCGCGAAATCCTCATATGTCATGCACACTAGCGCGCATATCAAATAAATCATTATTTTGAGCAATCTATGTATTATGGAGTTCATGGACTTGATAATATAATTCATATTTTGACTGGGAGACTTCTGCTAATATGTTGGAGCGCATTACTGATTATATAAACCCTTTAATATCCCGCTGCATTGTTTGTTGTTGGTTTCTAATTTGTTTTAACTCAGTCAGGAGACAGTTAGTGGTGTCAATGTTGACTTCCAGATGCTGTGCGATCATCTCTGTTTCATGTTGGGTATACTGTATGGGTTCTCTAAACACCTCAGCCTGTCAAATATTGTACCACTAAGTAACACAGTTACATTTAACTTACTCTCTGAATTGAGTCATCCTTTGATCCATTAATTGTTTACTCCTTGTTATCCAAGGTTTGATATCCTATGACCAACATATTACAGTTTAATTGATTAATAAGTTCATCCAGTCATTGCAAAACCTCTACACTAAGGTATTGTTTGTGTTAACTGCTTGACAAACACCCTGAAAACTGGTTCCAAGCTGTTCATTTAAGTCACACAGAGATTCCAAATTTTGCTTATTTCTGTTGAACACTTTCATAATCAGGGCTTGATGACAAAAATGGTCAATTGGGAACTTTGTACAGTGGATTGGAAACTCAGTGAGATATTGCACCATCTAGGCTAGATTACTAACTTGTTGTAGTACTTGACTATGGTTCAAAGACTGAAAATCCTCATATTGCTGAATAATCTAGTTATGATTCTGATGACAATAATATAAGACAGATACAAGATCAGATTGTTTGTGGCAAAAAAACTTGAATCCCAAAGTAATATATGTTTAATCTGTCTCAGCATCTCCACGGTGAATTTATAAGTCTCAAAGTCCTCAAAACTGTGGTTGTATTGGAATTCATTTTCTTTTACTGCCATTCAATTAAGAGTAGGAGGGTCGACGTAGAATATGAATGATCAGTTATTATTGCCGTCTCCCCCTTCCTAAATTGGGTCCATCCTAAGGTTTAAAAAGGCTTGCTTTTTGCTACTACAGCCCCCCATAGTGAGCTTGTGTAGCGTGAGCTCCCTCTATGCACTACATGCATAGGTTACAGTTGGCTCAATTCAACTCTCAGCCTAATGTATCACAAAACTATGCATTTAATAACCAATCTTTGGCATAGAAAATCTACATTAAAGATTTTAACAGATAAGTAATATATTTGAAAAGATCAATAAACTTCTAATTTGAGTAGACAAACAATATATAATCAAATCAATTCATTTAAGATTAATAAAATATCTTGTAATGATTTTCATAGACTATTGTAAATAACAATTAAGATAGGAAGTTGCTTTGTCAAAAAAGAATTTGAATGGGAATTCATGGGGTTGAATACAATTGAATATGACTTAGGGTAAAATCTAATAATGTTATTGGGATTGTATTACGACTATAAATATTTAAAAAGTCATTAAGTCAACGATTATCTAACAAACAGAATTATATTATAATTGGAAATGGCAAAGTTTCTAAGCCCTAGAGGTTTAGTATAATTGATGGCAATAATGTATACCCAGAATGCAGGATGAATACCTAAAGTAAGTGTTGTAGCATAATGAAGCTAACAAATTTAACTTTTAAATAGATAACTTTAAGTAAAGAAGACAAAAAAATGAAATAAATTTCTGGACAACCCTTTTTATACTTATTGTTAAAATAAAGATTGGTATATGAGACAACATTTTAGCCAATAAAAATCCCCAAACTGGAGTTTGGAATGACAAAGGCTCAATCTTTACAGATTTTGTATCTAGGGAGCACCCCTCAAACTATTAATGATCATCTGAGGCTAAATAATAGCTCATGGGAGAACAGCTCAGTGAAAGCTCAACCTGAGCCAAGGAATTTTAAAGTTAGTGGCTCAGAGTTCTGAAAACCAAATCTGAGTTCTATATAGTAATTGGCTGCCTTACCAATATAGTGAGGACCCTAAAAATATATCACCACCACTAAGGTGACCTCCTACCAGGTAGAGGGTATCCTAAAGAGGGTCTGTCCAACAAGAGAGTTTTATGGGAAAGTAACTTCATGATTAAGAAATTTTCCTGTAATGAGTTCCTGGCCCTTTAAAAAGGCAGTAACCTGATAAAGGTAGAAGCAAAACTGGGCTTTGAATTTATTTCACCTAGTGAGGGATAGCATACCCAGTACTTGGCTAGTATATATTCACTTCTTACACATTCACTAAGGATAGCATTCATATCCTAAACAGGAAGGTGTTTTCACTAATAGTAAGTTTTATGAGATCATACAATCCAGCTCTGTACGGATTATTATTCTCATATGAGTATAATGGTTAGTGGTGGGGGATCCTTACTAGGCCAGGTTCCCACATAGTATAAGTGTATCTGGTGAGGTGAAAGCCCTATCAGGTTTAGTACCCAAATATTGCTCCAGGTCTAAGGTTAGCCTTTCTTTCACTGACTACTAACAGTATTGGTTCCTTGACAACTGGGACTTATTTGACTGCTAAGGTTAAGTTAGTTTAAAAACTAATGGCATTCCAGTAGCACAATGATCTTAAGATATTTTATTAGTTGGAGATAGCCCAATTTTAATCAACATATGAATCACTGATTAATGGCGTCAAAGGATGTCTAGCATGCAGGTTGTACACCCAGGTAAGTTTTAAGAGATATTTTAACTAACAAAATAGCCTCAATAATATAAAAAACCACAAATATGAAAAAACATTATTACAATCTAAGCCCTTGGAAGTCGTGGTCCGCTACTATAAGGCAAAGTGCCAAACTATTGGAAGGCAAGCCCACGAGCAAATCCAGGTAATAGTTAAGCACATCACCAGATAGGGTTAGAGAAGCTCATAATTTACAGGATAATTTATGAGAATGTTGATTAGGGAAATGCAGATACCCCAACAAAAGAAGTGCTAGATATCATGTTCTAAAGCAGTTCCAGCACCAGTCATAGAAAGTCTCATTTTTTAAGCCATGAATAAAAGTAGGTTAAAAAGCCAAAGTAAATTATAGGGCTAATTTAGGATATATATAAAAGTACAAGCAATTTTTTGGGAAGGATGCTGCATATAAGAAAATATACTAGAGGGTAGTTTCTATTTACTGATTAGACTCCTATAAACATGCATGTTGTAAAAATCTATATACCTTTGGATAATAATCCATTAGCCATCAAAGTAACCATTATCAAATTCTTTTTAATTGGAAAATTAGATTTAATGTTTGTAGTTTTAGGATCCTTGACAATTTTGTGATGGAAAAGTTCAAAGGTAAATTATTGGTGTTTTTAATTGGGCCACTTTGCCAAAGGTTTTTAACTGTAGTTACCATTGTTGAGGATCAACACAATTTATTTTACTAGTAACAGTGGATATTGGGTTTAAGGCCTGTATTACCTTAGTAGTAAGAGATATGAAACCAATGGTTTTCACAGGAAAATTCTGGATATTGACATTGCCCCCCTTTAAGTTAATGCCTCTATCGATAAGGAATGCATTAATAATTTTGGGAAAATGGGTGTGGTCAGCGGCTGATTGCCAGGTGGTTACTTCAATAGGGTATCTCAGCCACTTAACAAAGTAAAAACTTTATTGCTAAGGATCTTAGTAAAAGAATAAATTTAACTTCATATTATTTTCTTAACCAGGATTTTTCTAAATTGTTGTTGGTTTGTCTGCTACAGCCCTTCAAACTTTCTCAGTTGGGACACATAGAAAACTGGGTGATTGCTTAAACCTTATGTAATTTAACTTATAAACTAAGTTATTGATTTTTTGCAGAACCTTGTATGAGCCCAGGGCAAAAGTGCCCAATTAATGACACACAACAAGAATGGAGTAAGGTTTGGCTAAATGAGAGTCATGTCACCTTCATTGTATATAGGTGGGTCAGAGTGGTAAGCTTCAGCCTATTTTTCTGGTCTTATACGGCCTTGGTGAGGTGAATCATCAAGGCAGCAATTTTTGACTGAATATTGGTTAATTGGTCGTCTGCAGGTGGTACCACACCATCAAGGTGTACTCCAAACATCTGAGGATGTTGGCTATAGTTAGAAAAAATGGGTACACATCCGTGGAAGAGTAGTGTGGTTGTTATAGGCGAACTGGGAAAAAAGGAGGCAAGTTGTCAAAGTGTCCTGCTAGGCAGGGATGTAGCAACATAAATATTGCTTCAGAGTATGTTTGACCTTTTCCATCTGGTCATCCAACTGATGATGGTGAGCAGATGTATGGCAAAGCTTGATGCCTAAATTGGGCAGAAGGTGATTAAAAATGGAGTATAAATTTTAATACCCAGTCTTAAATAACTTCATTAGTAGGCCATGCCTTGAGAAAAGTCCCTTGATAAACATCTCAGCGGTTTTTTTCTTAATGCGATGGTTAAAGTGCAAGGGAGGAATTCCGCAAACTTGGTGATTTAGTCCACTACCACCATGATCGCATCAAACCCACTTGGCAGTGGCAAACAGATGATAATCCATGCTGATACTAGACCAGGGCTGAGCGGTAATTTGTAATGGCATCAAAACCACCTGGGGCTTGGAATGAAAAGCTTTGGATCTGGCTCAGACAAGCATCCAGAGAGGTAACTCTTCGCCATATGCTTCATTTTAGGCCATGAATGTCACATTTGATCAAGCCCATAGTTTTCTCTACACCAGGATGTCCATCCTAGGGACAAACATGATAAGCCTTAATGTTCTCTTTTTGCATATTCTTGAATTTCACTTAGACCTTCTCCAGATGACAAATGATAACATTGCTAATGGTACGGTTCTTGTGAGCCTCATTGACAGATCCTTTGACAAGTTTTCTCTTAATTTTCTCAAGGTTAGAGCAAACTAGGGCCTGACGAAACTTCTTGATGAAGGTTTTAGGGGATCTCTTAATCAAGGCAAAACGAATGGGAGGAAGTATGGTCACGGTATTGTATTTTCCAGTTTAGATAAAGAAAGGCTAGGTGGGGATCATGGATGAGGAGATATGGGATCAAATTGAGAGTTCCAGGATTATACTCTATTTATGAGGGTGAACAGATAGGCTCCTGATTCCAGATAGCTTGGCGTTTGTTCATTTTTGGGTGCTCTTGTGGAACCCCAGATTGCATTGATTTGGTCCTTAGGATAATATAATGGTGGGAGTAATCATATGGTGCTGCCATTTGTTGAGTGCAGCCATGATGGCAGGGAGCTCCTTGTTATAAATAGGGTGGTTTGTCTCCTCTGGAAATATCTTGCAAATAAAAAATACACATGATGCTTAAACCATATTCACCTTTTGCAAGAGAACAGCCCAAAAGAAGAACTAGAGGCGTATGTCTCGACAATAAAAAGCCAGTCTGGGTTATAGTGTCCAAGACAGGGGCGGTGAGCATACTATTCAAGGTGGGCTGGAACGCCACGTCTTATGCATTGCCTCAGATGATAGGACTGTCCAATGCGACTGGTTAAAGGCGTGGTAGTGGCAGAGTGATTCTTGACAAACTGACAGGGAAAATCTATTACTTCCAGTAAACAAGTACTTCTGTTTTATCAACCAAGGTAGCCCAGTCCCAGATTTCTGACAGCTTATCAGAGCAGATAGCCATGCCATCCTTTAAGAAAAAATTTATTATAAATGAAAAGAGTCTTTAAATAACTCAAATTTTTTAGAGGGCTTTGGCGTCAAATTGGACTTAGTTATTGCTTGAAAAACCATCTCAACATCCTTGACATGCTCCTCTTATTGTCTAATAAGTTGAGAATACTGTCCAAGTGCACCACGCAGCATTTCCCCACAAGATCGCCTAGCACCTGGTCAAACCTGTGTTAAAATACATAAGTGCATTACAAAGTCTGAAGTGCATTGCCTTATATTCAAACACGCCTAACTGTCACTTGAAGTTAGTGCATTGTTGATGCTGAAGTTGATATGGGACATGATGGAATGTACCAATGAGGTACAGGCTTGAGATTAATTCTCTGGTTACAATCATTGTGTTATATCCTCTATAAGTAGCATGGGGTATGGGTCCAGCTCAATAACTGCGTTGAGTCTATGAAAATCCACACAAGGCCATAGGTCCCCATTGGCTTTGGGAACTCAAGCACCAGTGAAACCACTGAGGACTTGGAGGGTCAGACTAATTGGTGCTCCATCATGTTTTTCACAAAATGTCCAATGATTCTTTGGCCTTGGAATTTAAAGAGTACACCGAGAACCCTTGGGAAGCTTTTCATTCTCCTAAAACTTAAACTATAACGCAAGAGGATGAAGGTTGATGACTTATAAAGAAATAAAGGCTAAAAAATATGATCAAAGTTATGGGATTCTGAGTGAAGGTCTGGATAGTAGAGCCTTCATGAGAACACCCAGGAATGGGACCTTAAAGTATAGAAGAAACTGCATGACAGTAGGTCATTTATCTTCTTGGTGAAATGTGAATAAACCACTCCCCATATCAAAATATTAGTATTCTTATTTGACCACCTTACACGAAGTATTATTAAGCAGGAAGATTTTTCAGGGAAAATAAACATCCTCAAACTTAGGATATGATTAATGAAGTTTAATTAGCCAAATAATCTTTTGGCTATGTTAAGACTTGAAGGTGTCTGTGAAGGAAACTTCATCAAATGAGATGGGGATTGGAGTTGTTTATTCAGAGTAATGTCCACAAAGTTATTTTTATATACCATTATCCACTAATGCATCAACAACTTCTATTTTAACTTTGCCCTTCTGACTTTTATGCTTGATGCTAAAGGATATAATCAAGTAGGATGAAGTATTAGTCCCATTTTATTCACATTTAAAAGGCGTGCATGTTAGGACGTAAGTTGTAAAGTGGCACCGCTCTCAAGTGCTACTGATTGCAGAATTCTCTCCAGGGGTGTGGCCCATTTATGGTTCTGGCGAGGCGCTCTCAGGGGGAGCTAGACTCTTTCTGGGAGCAAGGGTGTTGTGGTTGTGGAGGCCAGGACTGGAAGTCAGGACCTCTATTGTGTGCTCCAGAGACGGTGATGCTCTACATGTGCTGCTAAGGATATCTCCTCCTTCAAAGTGGCAGCAAGATGGGTAGCCGCTATGGCACTCAATATCTCTAGCCCAAGTTCTGTATAAACTTGTGTGAAAGCTTAGTGAGGAAAACACTATCATAATGGGTCAAGGAACGGACATGTGCAGCATACTTTGCTGCAGAAAAAGTGCCAGGATGCAGGAATACTAAAGTGGACCAGGCTTCATCCAAAGAGTCTTCATGGGTAGCTGTGCGGTGAATGAGGTCTATGTAATCATCCAAGGATGAAGGTAAACTGCTTTGGTTGGCCAGATGATTGACCATCCATGCACCTAAATTCAAGGGCAAGGTGGAGATAAGTGTCTCCACTTGATCAAGTAAGGGTTGTGAGACACCATCAGCATGTTTAAAGAGGATATTGAAGATGGAAATGAGCTGGCTCTGCAAAGAAGATCAACCTCATCAGAGTCCAAGGTTAGGCAAGGGTGGGAAACTAAAGGTAGAGGGAGACACCGAGGAAGAACTTGATCAGTTAATTCAAAACTGAAGTTAACTTCCATCAGAACAAAGAGGAAGGAAAACGCCAACATTACCACAGTGATATTGTTGGTATACAAAGTGGGGGTAACTTCTGGCTCAGGTGTTTTTATAAAGTTAACAACATAGGAAAAAATCTAAAGGGTTATTTTTCATGTCACTATCCACTTCTACAAGGCGACGTGCCATACTATTAGAGAAGCACCCCATTTTCAAAACAGGTAATAGTTGATTACATCAGCAGATAGGATTAGATCTGCAAGTATTCTACATTATGATCTGTGAGAGTTCTGGCTAGGGAAAGGAGAAAAAAATAAAAAGAAGTACTAAGTACCAAGGTTTTGAGGCTAGCTCTAGCGTTGTAACATTAGTGGCCTCATATCTTTGATACACAAATAAATTAGGCCAAAAACGCCAAAATAATAAAGTAAGTTTTTTAAACAATAGAAAAAGTATAAGCATTACTGGCAGGGGATGCTGCTTATATGAAAATTTACTAAATGATAGTTTTATTTGGCAATTAAATTCCTGTAAAATTCATGTTGTAAAAATTATAGGAATTGAATGCCAATAATAAATCACTAACCTTCAAATTAACAGCTACCAGATTTCACTTAATTGGATCAGCTATTTGAAGGTCTTTAATTTTGGTATTAATGCCAATTCTATAATATACAAGATCAAAAGCAAATTATTGCGATTTTTTGGCTCATATCACTAAAGGTTTTAACTATACTTGCCTTTGTTGTAGATCATTACCAATATTTATTGGTTGTAATACTATATATTGAGTTTGAGGATGAATCTACTTTAGTAATGCAAAATATTAGATCCTTGCTTCTACCAGTCAAAGCTTGGAATTTAACACTGAAATGGGCTTTTATACAAAAAACTGAAAAGAAAGGCATCCCTCAGGCAGATTAAAATATTTTCAATTTAGAAATGTCAAGGGCTTAGACTTAAAGGTTAGCATCCCTGAAGCCTCCCACACTATTGCTTAAGCTCACTTGATTCTAAAAAGATATCTTGGGGAGCATTGCTTAGCGTCACTTCCAACCACAAATAAGGAACCCCAAAGCCAAACCTTGCTTATTATTTATAAACCAAACTCTTTCATATTGTAACAATTGGGTTCCTTGCTGATATTGCGCTTCCCTGGCCATCGAGCTAAAAATAAAGAAAGTAATACAGCTAGTTTATTACAAAAAGGTTTAAAGCAATAAAAAAATAGCTTTATCAAGTTTTATACAATAGTCTTATAGAACCTCTAGTCAATTATACTAGAGATATAGAAAAGTTCTTTATAGGTTCAAATATTATAGAAGAGAATTATAAGGGCTAAATTTAGTAATTTTATTTAAGATAAACAATATTTACATTTTACATAATTAATTTCATACTTGGTTATTAATGATTACCTCAAACTTAAAGTACTTATATAGTTTTTCTTGAATTTTGAGTTGATTACTTATGTTTTTGTGAGCATATTGTAACCTCCTTTTTAAATAGAGTAGCAACACATATTTGACTGTGACTTCAGTACAATTTTAAGGCTTGCAAAAACTAAATAGTAGTAACTTTAATAATTTACACTTGGGGTTTTTAGTTACTTAACCTAAGGAAAAACCTTAATGTCTAGACAAAAAATGTAGTACTTTTCTTTGTAATTTTGCATTTAAAAGAAATTAGTAAAGAAAATCTGCTTTTAATAAACTAAATATTGCTTCTAAAACCAAATTTACTCTTTGGGTATGCATATGCTACTTCTTTAATAATGTAGCTTAATTATGAGCAAGAACATTTCCACTCTATTGTTATTATAGAGAGATTTATTACTATACTGCCTGATACTTTTACCTTTATTGTCTGGACTTTAAGTCAGAGTCATGCAGTCAGGGCTGCCTATGATTATGAGCTAGAGGCTTCTTAGAACCACCTAGTGACCAAGAAACAATATCAAGTAAATCTTTAAATCATCTTAACTAATCATATGAGAACATTTTGGCTACATGGAATTGGCTGTAAAACTCGCATACACATAAAAAACACTAAAAAGCTATCAATATATAAAATACAGGAAGAAAGCCTCTGAATAAAAAATCAGGAAGGACATAAAACTATAGAAGCCATTGCTACCATAAAAGATAACTAGACCTATTGAAGAAAGCTGAAGGCGAGTTGGACCTTGAATTATAGTCTCTTTGTCTACACCTCTAGTTTTTTAAGATTTTTATTTTGTAAAACATAAAGGGAAGGGCCAAATTAGAAAAAAAGACACAAAAGTGTTAGTCAGCAGAGCTGAAGTTTACACAATGAGTATCTATCCTCAGTATAAAAATTGGCGCAAAGCCTAATTTAAACGTCCTTCTTTTTCCAAGATCTTAATTCAAAACAAAATTATAGTTTTAAAAAGAATATAGTGATATTGTATATCAAGTAAACTATCTTATAATTAAGGTGATTTAATATTGGTGGTCAAGTATAAGTATACTAATATCAGCTTTCTGAATGCTATAGTTGAAGTTATTTTGACTTAACACTATACTAGTTCAACATGATATCTTTTTTCTTAATATCAGCTTAAATTAAGAGCTCTCCTCATAGTAGCCTACTCATTTAAATACACAAAATTCAGAGTTATGTGAACTTACAAGTAATATCTTTTTAATTCTTTCTGACTGAGTCAAGGTTTCATGCAAGAAATTGGGTAATATGAGACACATGCATTAAAACCCCTATAAAGCCTTGTGTGCAATCAGACGTAGAAACATATGTATTAGATTTCTATAACTGTATTATTGTCATGATTCTACCTATTTAAAGTGTAATCTTTCCTTATGGTGAGTCTATAAGATATCAAGTATAAAGAAATTCTTTTTTTCTTAAAAAATTCTACCTGAACCCAATAGATTATATATATATTAATTAAGTTTAACTTAAAGCTATCTCTGAGTATAATACATCTATAATAAGATTTCATATGTGTTGTTATATCCTTAATTCTATAATCAGGGGATATATGTATCTTTAGTTTACAAAATCATAAGTAACATCCTTACAAAACCATCTATTCTATTGAATATAATTGATATAGAACTGTAAGTAGTGCTCATTTTAGGCATATAGAATCCTATTATATATACTCTTATTTTTACTTATTTCTTTAAGTTTAGGTTACTTTAATTTGTTCAAACCTGAAAGCTTAAGTTACCCATATTTTCTTTTGTCACTTAGCCAACAATATGGTGCTTTCTTCCAGGTCCCTTATTAGCCATGCAAAGAAACTACAGCCACTGGTGAACATTTGCCATTGCAGCTTTGGTAGAAGAATGTTTTTGCGCAAAAATAGTCTTACTTTATCTAATATGAAATCGCTTTTTGCTTAGCAAATTATTTTAACTCAAAGTAATCATTTTACTCCTCGCCTTCAGTTGACTAGGGCAGATTGAGCTGCCTAAGTCCCTCCTGACCCTCGTGGAATTCCCCACCTGAGTTGGAAGGTCACCAAAGCACTAGCGCAAATTCTGTGTTTTTGTCTATAAAAACACTCCCTTTCATAGGCTTGAAAAAGGTCACAAAGGGTGATGAAATTTTTCCTACCAATCATGAGCTGAAGAAGATGGAGATCAGCCGCAATGAGCTTAAATCTGTTGAAAATGATTGGGTACAAATTATAAAAACTTCCCCATGGTTTTATCCTACCCATGGTGGACCAATCACATTGCATTAATATCAGATGAGGTTAAAGGACTTTCCAAAAAGCAGACTGGCCTGATCTTTATAATGTCTCAACCGCACCACCCAGCTATAATAATTTAGTACTTACCCCACATTAGCCTATAATGACCATAAATACTAGGGGAAGCCATTGTAAGAAAGTATTGTTTATCATGCCCAAGCTGATATTTGAAAAATATATTAAATTATCTTGTTGTCAGACAATCTCCTTCTTGACTTAAGAGAATGAATGTTGGAGGTATGAGTGCCCTTGAATCAGCTACCATGATTGGCCCATCACCTGCCCAATCTTCAAATAATATTGTGGTTATCAATGATATGAGAACCAACGGTGAAAAGACCTTGGAAGATTCTCGGTGGAATCCTAACTATCAGAAAAATATGGTTTATAACAAACATTGGCTTAAAAAGGTAATAACTAATAATAGGATTACTCTGACTTCTTGGCCAAATTCGAGGTGTTCAATATCACATGGATCTGAACCTCTGCAAGGTGAGAAGATTTTACCCATCAATGATTGGGTGCAAATTAACAAATCATTACCACTTGGATCTGAACCCTCCTGAGGTGAGAAGATTTTACCCATCGATGATTGGGTGCAAATTAACCAATCATCACCACACAAGTCTGACCACTGCCAAGGTAAGAAGATTTTACTCGATGATGATAGGGTGCAAATTAACCAATCATTACTACATGAGTCTGACCACCGCCGAGGTGAGAAGATCTTACTTGTTGGTGATTGGATACAATTTATCAAATCATTACCCCATGGGTTGGTTTTGCCTCAAAATATTTATCTTCAATCTGATAGGCCAAAAGCCTATATTTCCTAATTTAGATGACTCAGCTTTATATACTTTTGCCTCAAATACCCATGGTCTCAAAATCTGAACTAGTTTAAATAGGAAAAACTAGTATTGAGGAAAGGACCTTTCTTAGTTTTTCCCCGGTTAAAACAATAAAAAATATAAAAACTTTAACAAAGTGTTATTTTATACTTTTATCAAAGAGTAAGATTCTCACTTTGATAAAATATTTGTGGCATCCATCGGTGGATCCCACACTTGTAGTTTTAAATATATTAAGTTTGTCAATTTTATTTGGCCAAATTAAATTATAAAATTGATGTTGAAATCCTGCCTAAAATTGGCACCTGAGAGCACAAGCAGCAGGATTCCAAAAAGTGGTGCTCACTACAGGTGCAGCCTGTACACCACAAGTTTACATATAAATAAATGGAGGGCGTTTCTGATGAAAGCGCCACTGGATGGGTGAGAAATGGAGATGGTGCAGAAGATGACCGTATGGATAACCCCTACAATATCTTTTTAAGTGGAACAGTTTAAACTAATTCAATACCAGAGTCCCGCCTCCTTACCTGGCCAGCCACTATAGTGAGGGACTTAACTCATGTCATATTAAATCCTATAGAACTTGCTTCACATGAAAGAGGTTTTTCTGTAAATTCGTCTGTTGTACCTATATGAGACTCAAAAACTTCCAGACACCTAATGTCAGCTTACTAACCTGACCACCTATGTCCGCAAGTTTGCCCATCCCACTATGTTCCACATGATTCACCTGTTAGGTGTCCATCATGAGGAGTTGCACAGTCACTTTGCTAACCATGAGCCTTAAGATTAGCTTATGATAACTAATACAATCTGACCTCTGCATACTGGAAAGGCATAATCTGGTGTTCAGGCAACAGCAAGTTCATCATTCAGTTACATGAGCGGCTCACTGCCATGGACACTGGCGGGGTAAAGTATATAAAAGAGGCTATAAAGATCTCCCAAAATGAGTTGGGCGTGTCTACTTCTAGCACCCGCTCTCTGCTTTAGGAGTTTGCCAAGGAACTTGAAAAGCGTGAAGAGAAAATTTGCAGAGACCGCTTGGTGAATGCGTCCGCCCCCCACCTGATGATAACAACGTGTAGATGCGGTATAGCAGCAACTGGCCCTAGCCTTGTCCCATGTTGAAGAGCTTGAGCGGCGTCTGTTGCAAAATTCTTGGGCTACTCCAGCTTTGAAGTTCAAGGTTACCTAGCTGGAAAAGGAGCTATCGCTTAAAGCTTCTCTTGAAAATATATAGTATTTAGCCCAAAAGGTTAGAAAATATGAGAAGGAGGCTCAGGGTGTCAAATCCTCTTTTGAAGGGCCCACACTGTTGAAGAATGTGTATAGTCAGGTACACAGTTTAAGCGTAGCTATGACCAGATTAAAGGTGGCGTACAATTGGAAAGCTCCAACCCACCTGACGATGAAGGGTGTATGCAGATGAAAGAGGAGCCTAAAAAGCTCGTGGGGATGGTGAAAGTTGACCAATAAAACCTAAGATAGCTTGTGTCACAACTCCGTTTTAAAGTCAAGGCTCTGGAGAGTCGGGTTGAAGAACTTGAAACTCACAAGACGGGGATAGAAACAGACTGGCTTTATGTGAATCCGCTTTCAGAAAGCCCGTCACCAGAATAAAACCAGGCTTGAAGCTATCCAAGACCAGCTTGATTGGCTCTCTCACTTTTTGGATCAGTAGGAGTTTTTCTCAGAGACCACGGGACAGGATGCTTCTGCAGTCCAAGCCCTCACTAGGGGTGACCATACTTCATTAAACCAACTTCTAAGGACAAGTTTATCCCTGATGTGGGTAGTATTGCTTCGTTCTTATACATCTATGAAGCAGCCATGGAAGGGGCGATTGACCACCAGAAGATCTAGCATATCCTTTCTTGTTTGAGTTTCATGGCCCAAGAAGTGATGGTGCCTCATATGGATGCCCTTGGCACCTAGGCCAAGGTTAAGAAGGCGCTCATTGACGAGTTTGGCTCAAAACAAAGCTTAAGCATGAAAAAGCAAGCCGTCATGCGCATAAGCATAATAAAGGGAGAGTCAGTTGTTGCTTTCACCGAATGGTTCTATGTTGAAGCGCAGACGCTGTTAACCTCTAAGATGTTGACCTTGGTCGACGTTGTGGCCGCCATCTTGACTGTGTTGGCGTCTCATCCCCCTCTGGCGATGCACATCACTTCAGTGAAACTCTACTTCCACAACGTCCATGACATAAAAGAGGTTCTTCTAGATGTCTCTGACTTCCACAAGATTGAGGTTTCTCACAATTTTTTATTTAGACCGTTCATTCTGCATTGAGGATCAAGAGCCCAAGCTTTGGGTCTTGGCTATTTAAAACCAAAAGGAAATCCTTTAGGTTATGGGCCCTGAGGATCAAAAACCGAAAAGCAATTGAGATGAACATCCCCAAACTTGCCTACTGCAACAAGGTTGGGAAATATGAGATGGTGTGCTGGAAGAAGAAGGTTGACATTGAAGAGAAGTAAAAAGAGATGTCAGCGTAGGGATAGGTACCCCTATTGCTGACGAATCTCATGTGCTGAATCCCCTACCTCTATTGCTTTACTGCCATTTGTTGAAAATACCCCTAGTGAAGAAAATGAAGGGGGTTATGAATATGTCAGATACTATGTTTTAGGAGTACTTGCGGAAGTGGAGGTTCCTGATTGATTGAAAACTGGAGGAGTATAAAAGGCCACCATACCAAGGAAACATAACTCAGTCAAGTTCTAGGGTGTCCTGAGATTATTGACACTGCAGTGATGCTTATCAGCTCCTGGCCAGCTTGATCTGACCTCTTCAGTGGGTCCACACTTTAAAGTCCATCTTGGAGAGCTACACAGAGACAGCTCGCAAACTGACCATCAACTATCAGCTCAAGGAGGTCCTGGATCTGTCTCCTAATTTTAGTGGAACCCTTACCAGGGTGGAAGTGGTTATTCAAAAAGTCCATGTCATGGCCATCCTGGATACTAGCTCCTAAGTAAATGTAATCACCTTTAAGCTTATCAAAAAGATCAAGCTGGCGCCTGACATGGAGTACACTTAAGAGTGTGGAACCGCGGGGCCAAACAACACTCACGCCATCAGTGTGTACTCTTCCCTTCCCATTCAAACTGGGAAGCTTTTATTATCAGTCCCTGCAGTGGTTTTGGACAACACCTATGATATGCTCTAGGTACAAAGTTTATGATAAAATATGAGGGATGTATCAACATGAAGAAAGGGTTACTCTCGTTTCTCAATTATAATGCCCTTTTAGTTTTATTAATAAAGATCCCAGCAAGAAATAGTATTCTTGCCTGGTTGAATACCAGTTTTCCACTTTCCTCTGCATTATACTACCTCTGAGCGTAATACAAAAAAATTGTCCAATTCAGCAAATGCTATGGACTGTATTCCTTTCTATGCTCAGACGAGGAGTGATTAAGCCTAGTGAACAACGAGTAGTTGACACAAAGATCACGATCCAAATCCCACACCACTGCTTGTTGCACATCATATGCCTTGAGGGCGTTAGCTCCTTGGAGCCTCAGGTATTGCCTGGTATACTAGACCCAGCCTACCAGAGACCTTTTAATATTCTTTTGGGAACCTCATCCGCAAGTACATTGTTGTAAGAAAACACCAGGATATTGGCAGAGGATTATTGGTCCCTGAAGAGGACATTGAACTTAATCACTTCATTGGCTCCATGCTGGATATGGGCTTGCCCACAAGTAAACTGTTATGTACTTTACAAAATGTCCATATCTCAGATGAGCTGACCCCAGATGATCTTGAAAAGATCCCTACCTTATTGGAAGGCTATAATGACATATTCCCAAGTTAATACCAATTGTGGGCATATGAAGGATTGAAGACACCCCACTGATGTGGGTGATGCCCATCCTATTCGGCCAAAGCCTTATTGCATGTCAAAGGTGGAAGAACTGCAAATGAGGACAGAGCTCAAACAGTTTTTAGACGCGGGGCTATTAGTTCCTTTTTAAAGTCCTTGGTCGTCCCTCCTCTTGCTAATCAAAAAGAAAAATGGAGGGCATTGGGTTGTCTTGGACTACCACAATTTAATAACCTCATGAAAAAGGACAGCTATCTTATCCCAGCATTGACAATGCCCTGGAACAACTCTCAAGACCTAACTTCTTTTACATTATGGGTTTGGCTGTCAGATACTGGCAAGTGAACCTTTTCCCAAAGACCAAGAGAAATGCGCTCTTATTTTGCAGTGAGGGTCTCTTCCAACCCACCTGACTACCTCAAGGGTTGTGCAACGCGCCTGCCACTTTCCAGCGCCATGGATCACATCCTGAAGGAATAGAAATTAAGATGCATTATCATCTATCTTGATGACACCACGGTATTCTCTAAGACCTTCAAAGAACACCTTACTAACTTAAAAGAAGTTTTCCAGCGCTTTCGTGTTTCCAACATCAAGTTAAAAAACCCTCCAAGTTCACCTTTTACCAGAAGAAATTTAACTTACTTGGCCACTCTATCTCTTAGGAGGGAATCTAACTTATACAGAATAAGGTTGAAGCGATATCCAAAATGTTTCTCCCCTAAAAATTTAGGGATATTCAGGTATTTTGGGAACAATGGGGTTATCAAATCAATTGATCCCCAAGTTCTCCCAGCTCAGCGAGCCTCTCGTCCATCTATTGACAAAGAGCACCCCTTTCCATTGGGGTGCTGAAAAAAGGCCACTTTTGAGATGCTGAAGCAACTGCTATGACAACGGCCTATCCTGCACACCCCAACTCTGGTAAATCTTTCATACTGTTCACCGACGCCTCAGACTATGCCTTTGGGTCTATCTTGGCCCAACTGGATGAAAACGGGGTAGATCATCCCATATCCTACTTTAACAAGATGCTGTCTAAGTCGTAACACAACTACAGATTCATGGAGAAGGAGTGCCTTGCCATTCTGCTAGCTGTGATGCACTATCACCCTTTCCTCTATGGAACTACCTTCACTGTGATTATAGACCAAGCTTCCCTGAAATGGTTGAAGATGTTAAATATCCTATCAGCCGGTTATTGCGCTGGACTCATAAGCTTCAGCATTATGATATGTAGATCAAACACAATGCTGGAACCTGCCACATGAATGTTGATGGGTTAACTCAGCTGCCAGTCCTGCATTTAGGTAATAGTGAGGCGGAGAGGTTATATGAACTCTTAATGCCCCCAATGACTGGGAGGATGAGGATGAGTAAGTCCAAAAAATGCTAACCTGGCAGTCCAGCAACACTAAAGTGTAGAGCTTGAAGTTGTATAAGTAAGTGGGGGCAAAGTGGTTTCCCTATCTTTGGCCATCAGAACGTGTACCTGCTATCCTGGAGGCTCACTCTACCCTAGGTCATGGAAAGTGAAGAAACTCTATGAGTATTAAAGAGCAGTACCATTGGGAAAGGAATCATGGATATTATTATTGAAGTCCTGGATGCCTGCCTCATATGTAAGAAGCAATCCAGTTTCAAGATGAGATACCAGTATCACCAAACTACACCACTAATAACCTTTCCACACCATCATCCTGGACGTGTTAGGTCCCCTACTGCAGACTACCAGTGGGAACAGATACATCCTGGTAGGAATTGACCATTTCATGAAATGGATCAAAGCCAAGGCACTACCAGCCCAAACGGCCAAAAGCCTTTGCGTCCTTCCCGCACTAGCATATTTTCGCTCACTATGGCTGCCCCCAGGTACTACTCTGTGACAACGGTATTAACTTCACCTCCTGAGTGGTTAAGATCCTGTCTACCTCCATGGGCGCCCAACAACTCTTCTCAGCTTCATATAATCCCTCTACCAATGAGAGCATGGAGAGAGAAAATAGAACTTTGTTATCAATCCTGCGTAATATGTTCATTTCTGATCCACTTCACTGGGATCAATTTCTACCTAGTTCTCTTATGGCCTACTAGATTAGTTATCACTGGATCCTAAAATGTCTTTAATTAATGTTTTTTATGAGAGAGAACTAGGGATACCAGCCCTTTTAGCTAAGATCTTTCTCTTGTAGGATGAGGAACCTGTAAAAGCCATGAAAAGATTGGTCAGCGTATCATTCAGCTTCAATCTGAGGCTATGAAAAACTTAGCTATAACTATTACTAAAGAAAGACAAACTGCCAATGAGCTCCAAGCTCACCTACCTTCATACCAAGATTCTGTCATAGTTCTGTACTACCATAACCGCATCACACCTAGAAGCAGCAAGCTTGGATCAATTTGGGAGGCTCAATTCACCGTCACCTACAAGAAAGACAATGAGAATCTATAAAATCCTTAACTACAGGTATCATAATAAATCAGATACATGGCCACTTCTAGCAGCCCTATTCTCCCCCCCCAACATTCTTGAGGAGGGTGATGTCATAGTAAGCCATTGCAGCTCAGGGAGAAGAATGTTTTGGGCAAAAAATAGTCCGAATTTATTCTATAAGAAAATTCTTACTTGGCAAATTGATTCAACTTGAGATAATCATTTTACACCTCGCTTTCAGTCAACTAAGTCAGATCAAGCTGCCCTTGTCACTCCTGACCCTTGCGGAATGCCCCACCTGAGTTAAAGATCACCCAAGCACTAGCACAAATTTTGTTTTTGTCTATAGGAAAAACACCCCTATTATAGGCTTATGGGGGTGCAAAGGGTGAAGAAATTTTACCTACCAATCATGAGCTAAAGCAGATAGAGATCAGCTGCTAAGAGCTTAAATCTGATAAAAATGATTGGGTGCAATATATAAAAACTTTCATCATGGTTTTATCCTACACACGATGGACCAATCACATTGAATTAATATCAGACGAGATAAAAAGACTTTCCCAAGTGCAGATTGACCCAAACATTGTAATGTCTAAGCCGCACCACCCAGCCTATATTGAATTTAATACTTACTTACTATTAGCCTTTAACAACCCTAAATACTAGGAGGAAGCATTGTAAGAAAGTATCGTTTATCACGCTTAAGCTGATACTTGAGAAAAATATATTAAATTAGCTTGTAGTTTTATCTATAATAAGTTTACCAATTTATTTGTCCAAATTAAATCATGGAAATCGTTTTTGAAATCCTGCCTACAATTGGCACCTGAGAGCACAAACAGTAGGATTTTAACACCCACAAATTTAATTCTTAAGCAACTTGACTTTTTTTGATAATCATCTCCTATCCAAAATCAGTTATGGATTCTAATTTTAAGATAAAATATAAATAATAATGATTTTAATCTCTATATGCCAATGTTTTATCAAAGTGGAATTGACATAGATATTGTTTTATTGGAAACCTGTGAACTTGAATTGAATAGCTTTTAGTTATACACAGAATATAACATTTCAGCACTTGAAATTTATTGCTTACTAAAAATGATGTTTTAATCAAGATCAGTCTATCATTAATTAATATCACATCATAAAACCCATATATACTTTAGTCAATAGTGAACTCATTATTGCTCATAGGCATCACCTTTGGACTCAATATCATGATACTAATAAAGAGATTGATGAAGATCTTTATAAAATAATAGAAATATTATTAATAAGAATTTTTGGCAGAGTGTTAAAGCACTAAATTATGAAACTGGAACCTGGTTACATCCCATGGGTACACTGTATTGCATTAATGATAAGCTCAATTGTTTTGGGATCATTTAGTAAGAAATAAAATACTTTTTAAGATTTGAAAGATCTAGAAGTTCCTCAAAGTAAATAGATAAATTCAAGACTGATGCTATATTTTATAATAAGTAATCATCCATCTGAAAATAAAATAAAAAAGTGATCAAGGCAGGATGACCTTGGGACAAATATGCAATGCTGAGTTTTACTATCCAGTACTGGTTTTAACCCTATGTTGAACAAAACCTGCACTAAAGTGAAAGAAAAATTACCTTTCTGAGCTAACCAACCCTCAGAAAAAGAAAATTAGAAGCATAGATATCCACTAATTATCCCACATTCAAAATGATACAATCATGAAGAGAATAAAAATAAAGATGTAAGTTGTTTAAAGTTTTACCCCAGATATATATATATAATCTGGGAATAGATAAACTTAAATTTTATTTAATTAGGTAGTCCTCTTATGCATTTAAATCAATTGCTGATAAGTAATGTCTATGCACTAAAATATATGAGTGCTATTACAGTAAATACAGAAATTTTACCATTTTTAAAACAAAAAATCTGTTGTTTCTTTAACCAAATAAAAAATCTTTAATTTATAGATTATAGTAGTAAACAGCAAAATTCTGAAATCATCTAGATATAATTCATAGTTTTGATAAAAATTAAAGTAACATTAGATTAAAGGCACCAATTAAATTGAGTAACTAACACTATTGATTTATAAAAAAGAATTCAGATGCCAAAACATGTTAACCTAATAGATCTAATTTAAAATAAAATTGATCTCAGACGCTGGATTTAGCAATTTATGTATTTATAGCTAGTTTTATAAGTAAAAAATTATGTATGATTAATTTTAAAAAGAGACTATTAATTGGTTCAAAATGAAACCAGATTAGTAACTAAAATTGAAAGAAAACACAAGATTTTATCTTATATGTAAAAGACACTACTAACTAAAAATAAACAAGGAGGGTTGGCCTAGAGACAAATTTTACACCAAGGTTTTTAACCTGTGAGGTTTCAAACCTGATTTTAATCAAGAATCAACCCAGAGTGGAGCAGAAACCACTCCGCTATGCTACCACTCCTTGACACTACTAACTAAGGGTTCTCTTTAACTACAAAATTTAGGAATTTGAAATTGTCATGTAGGTTCTGTTAGAAATTATTTTAGCTAAAAAACATTTATTTATTTAATATGTTATAGATCAATTCAAGTTTTACCTTAATAAAATAAATATTTTAAAAAAAGTTGAGAAAGTATTCAAAGAAATATGTAAAAAAACCCAACAACCCTACATTTATGAAATTTTGTATGTATGTGCAGCTTGAGTGTCATATTATCAAGTATGTAAAGGATTTTTAAATGCAATTTTAGCAAAAAAATGCAAAAATATTATAACATGTAAATAAGTCAATGATATTCATGGTTTCTCTTAGACCACATAAGCTAAGATTTCATTTTAAAATGGAGGTTCTGTCAATATCTGTTGTTTAGCTAAGAAACCATTTATTTTATGATTTTTTAATGTTAAACTGCAGGTTAAAATTTACCTTAATAGAATATTATTATAAAATAATTCAACTTTGAAAACTATATTTAATGAATTATTATATAATATCTAAAAATTTACATTCATGAATTTGGTATTTATGTGCAGCATGGTTGTTGAAATATCAAGTACATAATGAATTTATCATATACAATTTTAGCAATAAAAATGCAAAAATACATAATCTATATATACTAAGCATACTAAAATTCTTTCTTCTATAATAGTTATATGTGTATTAAAAGTTATTATGTATTTGCCTCTTGATGTTAGATTCTCAAGTAGTTTTAGGATCCTTGAAGTTTGCAATTTGAAACTACAAAATTTTAAAATAAAAATATTGATCTATTATATATATATGATTGTTAGTTTTATACAAAATCTTCTAACCTTAAAAAGCAAGAAATATAAAATTTTGGAATGGGAGTTCAGTTCAGATTTTGCAGTTCCATTAAAAAACTTCTTATCACTAGGATATTTGCATATATGAGAAATCACTTTTTAGAACTTTTTAATAAATTTCTCTTATGAATCAATTCAAGTAAAAAACATATTAAAATTTTACAATGTGGTTAACCTGGCAGGGTAATTCCTGCTTCACTCTCATGAAGGTTTTATTTTACATAGGTTTGAAACCAGCACTAGCTAAAAGAAACTCAGTGTGGTATATTTGTCCCAAAGGTTGACCTGACTCAATGTTTTTTATTTTTTTTATTGCTATTTATTAACAATAAGCTTACATTTATAATTTTTATATGTATATGTATCTTATGTTAGAATTTTGAAGTAGTTAAGGTTTTCTACCACAAAATTTTACCACAAAAAATACAAAAACTAAGAAATTTAATTTATATAAGCTAATTTTCAACATATATCTTAACTACATAGCCTTGAAAATTTATAACCTTAAATTTAAGAACTTCTTTAGCTCATAAGTAACTGCTAACAACTAATTATAAAACTATATAAAGTTGTTTCTGATATCTTATTTTGATAAGTAATAAGTGTCTACTATGATTATTCATATTTAGAAATCATAGTAAAAATATTATTTCCCCAAGCTAAAACCCCAGTAACAGTTTTAAGTATGTATATGCATCTTGAGTGTTAGTTTCTCAAGTAGGTAGGTTTTTTGAATTTCAATTTTTAACAAAAAAATATAAAAAACTTTAAATCAATATACAAAAGCTAATCTTGTATCTTCCTAAACCACATAAGCTAAAAATTCTAGATTTAATATACCCAGTTATTATTTATTAAGCATTTAAAAAACATGTATTAAATTAGATGAAATATCTATTTTGTAGCCAGGTGATAAGCATTTTTATTGGTAACGTTTCCACTAGAAGTTTAGTGTTGTTTATTTGATTCATTGGGCTCATTAGGTTTGCTACACAAGAATGTTTACCTAAAAGGGTACATCCTGCTACCAATATGCCTCATTATTTGGTTCAGAACAGGTTCAAAACCTATAAAGTTTAGGTAAAATATCTTTTTCCTCTCCTTTTTTCATTATTATTTTTTAAAGATTGAATAAAGATATTATGATAAAATAAATAGTAGATAGGGTGGTTGCCTAGCAGGGTGAAACCTGCTACTACTCTGGTGCAAGTTTGGATTATAATAGGTATAAAACCCATAATGGCTGAGACAAAACATTATTTTAAAACCATCCCCTTCTATTATTTTATATAAGAAATTGAATAGAGTTATGAAGATAAAAATAAAAATAAAGATAGGTTGGTTGCTAATTAAGGTGATATCTGTTACACTCTGGTAAAGGCTGGATTTGTAACAAGTTTGAAACCTATACTAGTATGATAAAACATTGTTTTATCTCATCATTTCTTAGTTGTTTTATATAAAGATTGAATAAAGACATGGATATCAAAAGAAATATAAGTTGGTTGCCTATTGTGGTTCCTGCTACCACTAAGACTTTAACAAAAAGGGATATTTTAAGTGGGTATGTCTATCATTAATTTGATATCTTCAATGGGTTTAGCTGAGTAATTGATGGTCATCTGTAGCATAAAATCCAAACTGATTAATTAAAATCATCTAACAAATTAAAACACCGTAGCAAAGCATGGGAATCTGGCTGCTAGTGAGCCTATGTAGGAAAGTTCCAGCACAAAAAAAAACAGACCAAAAGGATGCAGAAATGAACCTGCAAATTATCATGTTAAATTATCTGCTGTTTATTTGTTTGTTAGACTAAAAATGAGGGGAAAAAAACTAAAAAATAATACTATATAAACTATTTTATTAGTAAAAAATATATGAAATTCCTCAATAAATCTTTTAAGTTCCAAGAGTTTATTGGTCAGTTCCTTTATAGATAAACAATTATCCGTCATGTTAGCTTCAGTGGGATTCTTAGCAAAATTATCTGTCACTAGGGAAATTTGCAATTTTTTATAAAAAAGCAGAAAAGATATAAATATGTGAATTTTATTTAGTTTAAAAGTATTTATGGTCTTTGAAGGGACACCACTTCATTCAAGATATTGTGCCCTTGATCTGCAAGAGATTCCCAATCTTTGAGGGAGCTTTGTCCTTGATTTGAAAAGGGATTGGACCATTTGTACTCAATTGAGGAGTTTAGGAATTGATAAGACCCTTTGTATTATTGGAGGTTAAGGTTTGATCAATAGATTCATTGGTAGTGGTTTTCATTAATCATAATTCAACTCATCAGAGGTTTACTTATTTCCAAACTTATTTGAGCTCTTCTCTCACAACAATACCCCTAAGATCTTTCCAAGGGGGTACATAACTCTGGAGGAACCTTCCATGGGCTTAATTAACAAGAAGCTTTGTTATGATGGAAGCAATGGAGTATTATAGGCTGTGGGAGTATAAAATATAATTAGTGTAAGTCTGAAAAATTAACCTCTTGGGTTAGACCATGGAAAGTTCCCTTACAGATGCAAGAAAAGGCCAAAGACAAATGTGGAGCCCATGGTTCAACTGGATGATTTAACCCAATGTGGTTAAGTGGTGGGTCACTGCTCTGGCCCCCAAAAACCCCCCTTTCCAGCATCTTCCTTTGTAGAAAAGATAAAAGGGGTCTGTTGGTAGGTGGTTCAGACTAAAGCCACCAGAAGGACCCCTCAAACTCATCTTTTCCCCCACTTGTAACCCCCAACTACTTAAGCATGGGAAAAATAAGCCTCAAACCTTGAAAAACCTTGCCAAGTCAGAAAACTCAGTTCAGGTCACAAATATGAGATTTTGGTTCATGAGTCACTGATTTAAGTTGAATAAATCCCTAAAAATCTTCAAAGCGAATTGATTTTGTTAAATTTTTGACTGGATCTTTATCATCTTATTGGCGTTTAATGATTGAACCTTATTATAATTACAAACAAAACTTAGTATTTGCGGCCTAGAAGTTCCACTTGATTGTACTTGACTTAATGACTCAAGGGCTGGGGGCTTTGTTGGTTAAGTAAAATTAGCTTTTAATGTTGATCTAGTTACAATCAAAATTAATTAAAATTAGTGGTATAAACTACATTGGTATGTGCTGCCGTTGCTACAAGAGGAGCGATGATTTAACTGTTTTCAGACGCTTCAAATGAGATGATGTCTTGAAATAATTATGTCAGTAAGAAACTTATCACGAGGCTGAGCTGGGATACAGAGGGACGCCTAATAGTCTGCAGAACCTCTAAAGAAATTCATCATGAACCACATTTTAGGTGGATATGTGAGGTGAGGTGTCATGGGTAAAGGTATGGTGAGCATCAAACCCTATACTTTCTCTCTAATTTTAGACAATAAGAACAATATTTAGCAAAATAATCTTTTGTAAGTTTGAAATATACATTCTTTTACAGATAATACCTTTCCATTTTATTAAGTCAAAAATCTACTTGTGATTATGAAGATCATGGCAGGAATCCATTGTACAAGTAAATAGACATGGGAATACAGCCTATAGTCTTATCTTTAAGGAGTTTATATCATAATAACTATCACCATCTGGTCTATTGTCCTCATACAATAGGGGTTGTAACTGAAAGTTTAATCCCATATGAAGAACCAGACATTTGGAGTAGGTCAAAACTTCAACAGTGGCGCTCATGGCTGGAATGGCAGCTGGTGACCAAAACAAGCAGGGAACAACCTCAACACTTATCAATTATTTAGAATAATTACCAGGCCTAATGGGAACAATGTGATGACTGTCCCAGATCAACTGGAACAATGTATCCTTATCATCTACCCTGATGAACCCATTTCTCCAGAGGAGCTTAAACGTCTAGAACATCAACTATTAATAGGATATCAAGTGGACCAAGGGACCACGTACAACAGAAGCAATCTCTTCTATCATTAACAACAAGATGTGTTGTGGGCGAGATATTTGGCTCACCATCAACTTAGTGAAGATCAAATTAGACACAATTTATTTGGGATAGAGAACATCTTCATATACTTAATTTGAGTTTGTCCATCCTACCTCCAGAAACTTGCAGATGAACATTTCCCATCATCACAGCCATCACTGAATCGGTCAATCTTCATGCAACTCTAACCAAGGCCCAAATATTGAATGAGCAATTGTAAGATAACTTTAAAGAGAGGTCCGCTCTAGCTTGGAGGCGAATTATAACTTAGCCACTTGGTCTAATGATTGAGTAGCAGAATTAAAGCAAGAGCTAAATCAAAGATTACACCCTGTCTTTAAAATTTTTAAAGGAAAGATAAGTCAATAAAGCTTGGGTCAACAGCATAACCCAGACCTCTATGAGCGCTTCAGAATTCATGAGGCTTATCCATGAAGGCTAGGAGGAACAACTAAACAACAACGTAAAGTGTCATAAGCGGTATCAACAACTGAACGCTCAAAATTTTCTCAGATGAAGGATGGTTTCACAGAAAAAACAAATTACTGTTTCACAAAGGTCAAGGGTCAACAGATGGAGAATAAAAATTACATGGTTTTATTGACTAATTAAATCACCAGAAAAAGTATCAAGGAGGATGCTATTTCCTTAAATGAGTCAAATAGTACTCTCCATAGGGAAGTAAAAAAATGCAGAAAATTAATCAAGTAAAAAGATCAAGCGAATTCACCTCTTAATTACAAACAACCAGCCTAAATGAGGAAATTGCAAAATTGAAACTAAGAAAATAGCATAATGATTGGGAAAACGAGATCAATTGTTAAATTAAAGAATTGGTTGATGGTTAATGCCAGTGCGCTGCAAATGATTTTCTGTGAATGCCTCTGACTTCTACAAGGATGAAGTCTCAGAAGTAGCTACTGAAGCTGACTCTAGGCCATGTCAACAGATGCCTAGCAATATGGTTGCTTTGGCCAATTCAAGTTCCTCTAACTTTAGTGCAGCGCCTAAGCGCCCTGAGACACCTGGTTCAAGCCAGCAAAGAAGCAATTGTTATCACCATGAGTGGGAGAATAATAACTACAAACCTTTAAACCTGCCTGTCTTTGATAATAATGTTTGGTCACTTTTGTTCAAAAATTTAAAATGGCCATGTACACGGCAAAAGATTGCAAAAGAGCAGCTACAATTATCAACTGCTTAGATGTATTGATCATTGAACAAATTATGCTGCACTTATACAAAAACCCTACTTATGCTGAAGTTAAAAAGGCTGTACTTAAAGAGTTTGAAACCTAAAAGAATGTCAACAAGAAAATCCAAATCTATGAATAGTGGCTTTAAAAAAATTAAAACAATTGATGGATGTCAGCGTTAAAGTTCTCTAGACTGTTGCTGAGGTCTGAAGGTGGCTCAAAGCTGCAAATTTGCAAAAAGGTTGAGAAGGGAACGGAAAAATGGTTAGAATACCAAATATTTTATCAGGTTAAAAGGTGTCAATATTTATAGGGTGAGTGGGGACATGGTGCCTCAGGATTGTTGCAGCCCCATCCATTCAGGATCTTTCCTGGTCTTCCATATTGACCACCTTGTGGACATCCTCAATGTATTTTGCCACCCACCTGACCAAATCGGTGGAACCGCCGCCCCACATGACTCAGGAATTGGGGACGATAATCCTGAAGTTGTCTGCATTCAGATAGGTTTAGGAGTTGATTCAATATGGCTCAATTCATAAGTGGGGAATTCAATTTGTTCACTATCTCAAATCCTGACAATGCCCTCTCAAAATCCTGTCATAGGGGGTATATAGCTGATGGAACCGGCCATGCACTTTATTGACCAGAGTCCCTTGGTTTACATCAGCAATGGAGTACTCTGACTTCACCTTATGAATGACCTTATAGGGTCCAGACCAAAGAACGTCTAGCTTATCTTGTTGGCCTCCAGGTCAATGGTGATAGAATAGAACAAGGTCACCTAATTGAAAAGTTGGTAAGGAGGGTCAGCCGAGATAAAAAGGGATGTCTCTCTTCCAGTAGTGGTGACAATGCCTTGTGTGGCTAGGGCTTGAAGCCAGACAATTTATTCAGCTAAAGCCCTCATAGTTAATTCAGAGCTCTCAGGTGTGGAGGTCTCAAGCAATGGCTGGACGCTACTTGGTAGCTGAGGTGCACGCCCATATAGGACTTCAAATGGGGACATCTTGATGACTCAGTGGTAGCTTACCCTATAGGCAAGCAAAGAGCTGGGTAGTTAGTGGTTCCAACGGGCATGATCTGAGGCGGCCAACTTTTATAAAATGGAAATAAGAGTTCTGTTAGTGCGCTCTACCGCCCCATTAGTAGATGGTGGTTAGGGGCAGCGAAACTCTGGGTAGTGCCAAAGAGTGAGATGAACTCTTTTACTACCTGTGAATTGAAGTTCAACCCGTTGTCTGAAAGTAAGGTTTGGGGGCACCAATTCTGGGTGAAAACTGCTTAAACAAGTAAGAGAGTTGTGGCTTTGGCAGTGGCAGCTGGGACTGAAATCGCTTCAACTCACTAGTTTAAGTGGTCCACGGCTAGTATAATATACTTATGGCCATGTAACCCAGTGGGGGAGGGTCCACCACATCAATGATAACTACATTGAAGGGCCCCATCAGGGTGAAAACCAAGTGTTGGAATCGAGGATTGGCTTATTCTTGAAATTGGCAAGTCATACATGCCTCCAAGACCTCTTCAATGGTTTCTACCGTCAAATCCCAGTAACGTCATGGCTTGAGCCATTTGTGAGTCTTCTTAACGGCTCCGTTTCCCACAGTAGAATGGCCCTCTAGAATAACATCAGTTCAGTAAGAGGGGCGGACATGAGGGAGCCACTTCTTATTGACCTTCTTGCAGACCATCCTTAATTTGGGTGTACCGAGTTATCCTTCAGAGTTCAACTTGGATCTCGGGAGTTTCCAATTCCCACTGCTTGGGTCAGAATATTAAAACGTACAGCCAAACTCCCTGGGGGTCAAAGCTGCTAACACCAGCATTCTGGAGAGGCCGTCAGCATTTTGGTGAATCACGCCTGTGCGATGGATGATGTGAAATCATAGCTCTGTAATTTTAAAGCCCATCTGGCTAGTTGGCCATCTGGGCCTTTATTTTCTGGAGCCACTGAAGCGAGGAGTGGTCTGTAACATTAGTAAAGTGAGTACTGTAGAGATTATACCGGAAATGTTTGATGGCTAGCAAGACAGCCAGGCACTCCCTCTCATTGATGCTGTAGTTCCGTTCAGCTTTACTCAGCATCTTACTAAAATAGGCCATGGGATGGTCGACTTGGTTTTCATTATGTTGGGCTAGGATAGCCCCAATTGCAACATCACTTGCATCCATAAATAACAAGAAGGGTTAGTTAAAGCGCAGGTGGACTAGATTGGGTTTAGTACATAGAGCAGTTTTTAAGGCATTAAAGGCCTGTTATTTTTCAGGCCGCTATTTGAACGGCACATTATTCTGCAGGAGGTATAACAATGGCTTGGCTAGGTTGGCAAACCGGGAGATAAACTGACAATAATAGCCCACCATGCCTAGGAATACCTGGACACCTTAGTCTTTGGGGGCGTGACATTCTCTCTATAGCGTAGACTTTATCTAGTATAGGTTGGATGCCATCCTTGGAAACTTTGTGTCCCAGGAACTCTAGTTCAGTTTATAAGAATGAGCCTTTTGAAGGTTTAAGCTTTATGGAAGCCTTCCAAATCTTATTGAAGTCTTTCCTGATATTCTCAATGTGCCCATTGAAGGTTTTATGAGAAGACAGTAATGTCATCTAGGTAGACGAGGATGCATGAAAGCTTTAAGTCCCCAAGGATCTATCCATGGCACATTGGAAAGTGGTCAGGGCGTTACAAAGGCCCTGGGGCACCCTTGTGGGCTTGAATAGTCCTTTGTTGGCTATGAGCGCACACTTAGCTCAATCTTCAGGGGTGAGCTCAACCTGCCAATATCCACTGACAAGGTCCATGGCGTAAAAGTACTGGGATCCAGCAAGCAGATGTAGGGAATCATCAATTTGGGCAGAGGATAACTGTCCTTCTTGGTGATGGAGTTGAGTCACGGTAGTCCATCACCACCTGGTGGCTGCCGACCTTCTTCTGAATTAGCAGAAGAGGAGATGCCCAAGGGCTGCATGATGGTACCAGGAGTCTGGCGTCGAGTAGTTGTTTAGGTTCCACTGCCACCTGGGCTTCTTCAACCTTGCTTTTTTGGTAAGGTCAGGACATGAAGGGGGAGCATCCCCAGTTACCACATGATGTAGGACTCAGTTCATTCTTCTGAAGTCATAAGTTGAAGCCAAAAATAGGTCAAATACTGCTTCAATAACTCTTGAACCTTATGTTGTTGGTCGTCTGAGAGGTCCTTGCTGATATTGGTGTTGACCAGACTGACCAAAGGAGGTGTCTTTAAGCTAAATTTTCATAAGTCCCCTAAGCTTTGAACATCAGCAATAGCCTCCACCAGTAAAAGACGGACATAGGTGGCAGGACTGTTTGGACCTACTATTTTGGGTTTATCAGCAAGGTTGGCCAACAACACTGATATAGGTCTGGCATAAGCTGGATCTAGGATCACCGGGAAGGTTAGCACCTCTTTCGTGGATGGTTTATCTAGGCCTCAGATTTCCAATAAGTATCCTGAGGGGATGTTGACATGGATCTGGGTGTCAGCAATGACTTGGGACTTTGAAGTTATGGTAGTCACCCTACATGAGTAGATCGGCATGCCTTCTTGCCCATCAACAGCAGGAGGGGGCAGTCAAACTCAGGAGCCCCTTATGTGATATTAAAGCCAATTAAATCAGTCTTCACTCTCCAGTAAACAGGCTTGGGCTTTGACTTCAGTTTTAGAATAGTAAGAAGTCTCAAAGATCAGAGGGACCCGATGCCTTTAGTAGGTATATAAAGTCACCATCATAATGGAGTACTTCCAAATACTCTCAAAAAAATTGATTCCCAAGGAGCAGGTAATAGCTAGGGTTATCTAGAGTGACAGTGGGGGTGTTTACAGCGAGCTTTCCAAACCATAATGGTAGAGAGGAATAAGCTCCTATAGATTGGGTACATTGGGGGCCAGCTGTGCCATACTCCATATAGTGTGGCATATACAGAGCGATCTTGATGCGCTTCATTAACTTGGATGATATGAAATTCACGGGGGAGCCACTGTCAACTATGCCAAGGACTGGTATTTTATGAACTCAAACTGTGACCCAGGTAACCAGACTTCCAAACTGGGGCAGCAGCATGAGGAACATTGTAGAGTCATTGAAAGAAGATTAAGCAGTATCATTTTCATTATTATCATTGGATACAAACTTTTTCTCCAGATGCGATATATCCAGGTTTGTTCAAGTTTATGGATATTTCTTGAGGTTGGGTATGGATGTCACCATGAAGCGCCTCATCCTTCATGCTGAAGGCCTTTTTCCGCCACCTCAGCAAGTTGAGTCCAGCAGGTATTGGCACTGTGTCTGAAACCGTTGCATTAAGTGTATTGAGGTCAAGCATTTTTCTAGTTTTGACCACATGGACTCTAGGAAGGTTAGAGGAGCCTGTAAATGTAGCCATAGGGTGTAGAGTCGATGCAGGGATCTTATTAAGTTTTTGATAAACTCCCAGATGAAGGTAAACCCATTCTTCTGCCCAATCATATGCATTTGAACCTCAGGGTAGGATCCCAACAGATAAATGATGGCGGTGATAGCGTCATCCATGGTGATACGATTTGTAGTTACTAATGGTTGCCTGAGCATAGAAACGGCTGGCAAAGTCCATGGGGCTTTCTCCTTTATTCAGTTGGATACCCATAAACGCCTGTTTTTGGTTGGCCAGGGTTTGATTGCTGATGACTCTTGGAATAAGATTGTATAACCTGTTCCCAGATGGTGCACTCCTTCAAATGGGGGGTCATGATCTCCCAGGCGGTGCTATCATGCAGAAGTGGAGAAGCTTTACCTTCTGCTAATTGGTGGTTTCCTCCATGTAGATCTCATATGCATACAGGAAGGAGGCAATGCTCTCTTGGCCAGGAATGAACCTTTCTTTAAAGCTAGGTTTGTAGTTACAAGCGGAGTGTAAAGGGTGTTAACACCATGGATGGGCGCTAGCTCCAAGATCTCAGTCTCCGCATAGTCATGGGGGGCCTGCTGGCCTAGCCATCGCCTTAGGCCCTCAAGGTCCTCCTGGATATCATCCAATTTTGTTTGAGGGAGGAAACGGAAGCCTTATTTGCAAGTTGCTCCTTTAGGGATTGAATGTCGGCGCCCTGAAAGCAAGGCTGGCTCTTGAGTTTACTCAAACTGGTTTCAACCCTTGACAAGTTTGCTTGAGCTGAGAGATGCGAGTATTGGTAAGTTTGAAAAAGCACTTAGTTTGCCCATTTCATCTGACAGGGCGTCAATGGAGACCCTAGGGTTGAGGGGGACTCCATCCACTTGGAGTTTTCATCCCTGAGCTACATTACGAATTTGATTGCATAGGGCAGCCAAGGCTGTTATCACATCCTTCTGCCATGGGTACTCAGGGCCATCAGGGGTGGGAGCTGAGGGACCTGGGGGCCCAGGAGGTCCACAGGGACCCTCAGGCCCTTTGGGTATTACACGCCCTTCAGGGCCTTCAGGCCCCCTAGGCCTTTCAGGACCTTCACTCCTGGAGGAGTAGTTGAGAGACCAGCTCCCAATAGTGTTGTTGTAGGGCTCATACCAGATCCTCGACCTGAAGGAGGCTCTGATTTCAAGTTACCTTGAGGAGTTGGACGTTCTGACACAGCTCGACCTCAAGATAGCCAGAAATCCTGCTAACACCACAATCTGATCATGGACCTCGTTTATCAACTGTCAGTTATCAATAATGGCCTCGCAGTTGTCATGAACAAAGGAGGAGGCTGCATTATAAAATTTGACAATGTGGGTGTGCAGGGCCTGGGTGAGCCCCAGTTGTCAGGAGACCTCTTGATGGTGCAACCCAACTAGTTGGAGAAAGTGATGAATAGCTGGGTGAACAAAGTTGCGAAGGTAGCATTTGGACCCAGTGTTAGTTCTCCTGCCAGCAGCTGGGCTGAGTCATAGAGGTCACATGGTATAGGGAGTGTAAGAGGCATGGTAATGGCTGGATTGGGCACCCACAGAGTAGATGCCATTTATTAATTGTTGGAAAACATTGTTAAGGTTCTCGTACTGAAGTTGCAACTGACTTACATCAATAGAGGGCAGGGAGAACTGGAATTTGACCCGGAATTATAGCCTTACATGTTGCGTTGGTGGTATTTCATATCGCAAGGTACTAACCCTTGGGAAACGCTTCTCACCCACAAGCGGCTTGGTCTTCAAGGCTGCTAGGATTTCAATTGTTTGTGATAGACATTTTCACTTAGAACAGCTCAGAGCCCCCTGTAGTGAGCACCACATTTGTTGGCGTTACAGTTCTCTAGACTGTTGCTGAGGTCTGAAGGTGGCTTGAAGATGCAATTTTGCAAAAAGGCCAAGAAGGGAACGGAAAAATGGTTAGAATACCAAATATTTTATTAGGTTAAAATGTGTCAATGTTTATAGGGTGAGTGGGGACATGGTGCCTTGAGAATTGTTGCAGCCCCATCCATTCAGGATCTTTCCTGGTCTTCCAGATTGACTGCCTCATGAGCATCCTCAATGTATTTTGCCGCCCACCTGACCAAATCGGTTGAAACGCCACCCCACTTGACTCAGGATTTTGGAATGAGAATCCTGAAGTCATCTGCATACAGATAGGCTTAGGAGCTAATTTGGTATGGCTCAATTTGGAAGTGGAAGATCTGATTTTTTTATTATCTCGAATCCTAAAAATTGATTTGAAGATTAATTCTATTGCAAAGCTCAAGTTCTCCTAGGCGCAAAGGCTATAATCAATTTCAACGCTAAGATTGCATTGCAACATGTAGTGCAACCCTATCAAAATTTGACAGATATTTTATTACCTGCCTTCATTCAAAACCTTGTGACATCCATGTTGGGTGATTATCTACGCTGAGCTCACAAAACTCTGGCCCTCCCAAAACTGAATATAGATCAGGACCTGCAGCACCTGCAGGAAAGCTCCTTCAAGAATAACAAGAAGACTGTCAGAAATCCGTCTGTTAAAACTTAACATCCCAAAAACACCAAAGTACTATGCCATTAAGTGAATCACTTGCTACAATTGCAATCATAAAGGGTACTATTACTCCAAATGCCGCCAATGTAGCGCTGTTATCGTCCTTCCAGTTAATTCTCAAGAGGAGGGAAAAGAGTAATCACAATAGAAGCGGGACGCTCTATGGTGCAGAAACACCAGTCCTATCTGATTGAAATGAGCATGTCATACCCAATGAAGACTCCATGAATGTAAAAGCGGGGGCTGCTCTCATAAGAAGGTTAATATACCTGAATCAACTGAGTAGTCGCTAAGCCATATATGCATTAAATAATTGAGGATATCCTAGCTGAAGGAAAAGCCGTACAGCAGACACCCCTAGTTTGAAGGGGCTGAACACAGCCATGCTGATTGTGGTGATTCTGAGCAACTTGGGTGATGAGCTCTATGAAAAAATGATTAATTGGAAGTAAAAGGACGATCTGCCTGAGGTAAAGAAGGCTATTAAGAGAGTAAAACAGACACTGAATATTGGGATGGAGTCTTATACAAACTTAATCCTGATGAACTGGTTAGATTTTTCCAAAGCCTTCTGAATGGATGGATTGTTACCCAGGCCCACAAGGCCGTTAGACATGGAAGATTGACCAAGACACTAATTTGATCTAATTACTACTGGGATTCTATGTAATTCGATATTCATGATGTGATAAAAAATACCATTCATGCAAAAACTAAAAGCCTATGAAATCAGATGTGAAATATCAATTAACAAACCCAAATGGACTGGCATATGGTATCAATTGATGTTTTCAGCCCTTTGCCCATGAGTAGCTTGGGCAACAATATATTGTTGTTGCTACCAACCATCTGGTGAAATGGGTGAAAGTGAAAGCAATATGAGACGTTGTAGCTTTAATGACTGCTAAGTTCATCATGGATTACATTGTCTACAAGCTTGAAGTCCTCAGAAGATCTTGATGGACAACTGATCAAATTTAACTTTACAGATGGTACAACGCTTGAACAAACTGCTGTCTATCAAAGGAGTGTTTTCACCACCATACCATCCTGAGACTAATGATATGGTAGAACGAGTGAATGACACCCTAGTTGGCATATTGTGCAAAAATGCAGCTGCGGTGCCATCACAATGGGCTACCTTCATTAGTGCTACAGTGTTAGCGTACAGCATCAGACATCATAGCAGCACTAGACACTCTCCATTTTGTCTTTTGTATGGTAGACAGTCATCTCTACCTCTGTTGTTATATTCAGCACTCAATACAACTGAGGCAGTTATCCCTATGAGTTATGTCAAACAAATGGTGAAGACATTAATCAAGTTGCAGTTCAAGGCTTGTCATAACTTGATCATCAAGAAAACAAGTCAGAAGAGTTATGATGACTCCAATCAATTTTCCATGTCCAAGTTTCAAGGAAGCTTGGTAGTGTACTGTTACACTCATACTGCAGGCCGCACGCACAAGTAGGCTTCACTATTTTTAAGTCCTTTAATTTTTTTAGAGAAATCACCTGAAGATGTATACATTATCAGGGATCAAGGCAATTGGGTTGTACATCATGTTCACACTAAATTCCTTCATCCTTATCATAAGGAATAAAAAGAGCAAGAAAAAAAGAAAAAGAAAAATATGGTGGAAAAATAAAAAAATGAACAAAATGAATAAAAAACAAAAACAAATTTAGATAAGCAACTTTTTTTCAAATTTTTATAAGCTTTGTCATTATCAAGTCTGGATACCGTTTTCTTCAAGAGGAGGAGGAGAGTGAGCTTGCATGGGTGAAGCCTGAAGAAGAGTGACTGGGGGAGAAATTCAAATTTTAAACAAGTCCCAACTGTCAAGACCCTGTTGAAGATGTGCTAAACCTAAGAAGACTTGCACCAGGCGCGTTGGACTGGCCAAATGAGAAAAAGCCATCAAATCAGGGGAAAGGGTCATTGGAATGGACTTGAGAAAAGGTGAGAGTGGTTACACTCAGGAGAAAAGTCTGTGGAAGGGAAGATACAATTGATGATAAGGCATAATGCCTGAATTAATTAAAGTGCGCCACATGGAAGAAGTAAGCCTTTGGAAGAGATGTCTATCCTGGGCAGAAAGGCTACTGAGATAGCAATTGTACTTTGAAGGTTGTAAGAATTTGGATATTGTGATAAAAAGGGAATAAACCCTCCTCTGGTATCCAGTCAAAGGTGTAAGTGTTGAATGGTTAAGTGATTCTTATTTATTAGATTAGTGATTAATGAAAAAAATTCAAAGTACAAATGAACCTTAAGATTTGTGGGATAGAAGTTCCACTTAATCATATTTGACTTGATGACCTGAGTATCATGGGCTTTGTTGGTTAAGTCAAAATTAGCTTTTTAATGTCAATCAGGCTACAATGAAATTAATTGCTAATTAGTGGTGTGAACTGCCTTGGTATGTGTTACCATTGCTTAAGAGGAGAGATAGTTTAGTTGTTTTAATAAGCGTCAGAGGAATGCTGTCTTAAATAATTATGTCATTAAGACACTGTCCATCAGGCTAAGCTGGGTTACAGCGATATGCCTAATAGTCTGTAAACCCTCTAAAGACCTTCATCGTGAACTGCTGGTTAAGTGGTGATGTGAGGTGAGGTGTCATGGGTAAAGGTATGGTGAACATCAAACCCTATAAATTCTCTTAATTTCAGACAATAAAAAACAATCTTTACCAAGATAATATTTTGTAAGTTTGGCATATACATTCTTTTACAGTTAATACCTTTCCATTTTATTAAGTCAGGAATGTACTTGTGATCAGGAAGATCATGTCAAGAAGTCATTGTAAAAGTAAATATACATGAGAATATAGCCTATAGTCTTACTTTAAGGAGATTGTATCATAATAACTATCACCATCTGGTCTATTGTCCTCATACAATATAAATTTGTATTACAAATTTAATCTCAGACAAAGAACTAGACATCTGAAGCAGTACAAAACTTCAACAGACTTTCAAAGTCTTCCCAAAAAGCCAGTTCTTCAAAATTCATGATCTAAGAAAATCATCTCAAGTTTGGATTGATCAAAGCACCTCCACTGTGGATCTGGAAGTTCTGTTGTTAGATCTTTATTGACATCATATGTAAGCTATATGACAAAACCCCTCAAACGCAGTATGTTCTTCATGACTCTGAGTAAGGGGGACCAGCAAAGAGAGTACATCAGCTGGCCCCACTACAAACCCTCCCCCTCAACTCCCTCCCCCAACCATTAACTATAAAAAACTGCCCCTCATAGAGTTTGTATCTGTTCATTCTTTTGTTTGAGTTATAATAAAGACTTCCCAGTTTGCTAACTTCTTCCCTCAGATTCTGCCAGTTCTTTACCTACCAAACATTTTCTATCTGAATTTACACCAAACATGTTGCCATCAGCATTCTGGACCTGATGATCATAAAGTGGGCAATTCAATTATTATTCCAGTGTCTTGTGCAATAGTGGAGGTCATAAGATATGCCCTCAAAGTGTTTCTTTGATATTCCGTATCAGAAGGATACCCTGATCCACCAAATTCAGTCTTACACCCCACTAAAGTTTGTCACGATCTTTCCAAACACAAACTACACAATCTATTACTCATGAAGGCGGGCATCATTAATTGCCAAATTCGCCTTGCTGTCCCATCACTGGTTCAGAACAATCTGGACAACCTTAGGCCTTCCAACCCGCTAATTTTGACATGACGCTCAAAAGCAATAAACGCCTGTCTTTGCAACTTGGACAGGAATCTCAGTCACCAGATCATTCAGATCTTTAATCCTTGGTGAAATCTATATCAGTATATATAAATAAATTTAATCTGAATTACTAATACCTTTTTTCAAACTTTGTGCGGCACTTTGACTCTTTCCAACATTTTCAAAACAATTGAAAAGGCCACCTTACATAAATCAAACTCAGTTCAATTTGATTAATAATTCCAATCCATATTATTGCAAAAGACTTTTTTGACTCTAATTAAATTTATATATGAAAATAAAGATCAGAGGATTCTGAGATGATAATAAAGGCCAGCAACTTCAAAACCAGGGGAATTGGTCATCATCCATGCCTCTCCTACCCTTGGGGTTTCCCCGCAAGACCTGAGTGTCATGGAGCATGTTGATAAAATAATACTGTCCTGGAACTCTGGGTGAGTGAACACCCAGAACTCCAGCCAGAATACCTTTGGTACAGCCATCCATATAGATGGATGAAAAATGAAAAAGGAAGCTGTCGCAAAATCAACTGTGGGCTCTGCTATTATGCCAGGCCAACCAGTATGAAGGCAGGTTGACCTTTTGCCATTTAGCCTTCATAGGCATGCCAACACCCTAGCATCTGCGTCCAACCCACCAACACAGCAGACCAACGACTTTACCTTAACCCAGAGTCCATGGTGTGACCTAGTGAGTCCTGCCCCATCCTGGGCGGCCAAGGCTCTCCCACACTGCCCCACCATCCTGACACTTTGCAAACCCATCTGGGCATGCCCTGGCAAGTCCTGCCCCCATCCTGGGTGGCCAAGGCACTCCCGCGCTGCACCCCACAGGGTTGACAGCCAATCAGCAAAATCATTGGCGGTCAGTTGGCTAGGTTCCCATCTTTTCCTTTTAAGGCTGAGGTATTGGAGCTGGCAGCGTTGGCCACTCCAGGCATGTCACCTCGTGCCAACATCAGGAATCTCCAGTCTCTAATCATTTTAACCTAGCTGACGAACTACTAACAATTAAAATAAATAAGAGTGAAAAAGAAATCTTTATTTGGAAGGAATAAACGACAATTAGTACTATAGGCTACTTCACCCACTAAAACCCCTCAGCTATCCAAGATGGCACTTCTAAGTATCCTTGGTCATTCATATTAACAATTCCCTCCAAATCCGCTCATCTGCTCACCAAATCAAGATTAGGTTAATCCATCATTGGCACAAGTCACCAGTCAATCATATATAAATTCATTAAAAAATAAAACTTTGTGCATCCTTGGCATGAGTTTCCGGTGCTCTGGATTAGCAGCAGAACCATATTCAGACGCTTGGCAATAGATTTATCAGATTTCCGCCAGAAATTCCCACAATTGACCTTCGAATGGTCAATCAGTGGCAAATGCAGATTCTGCTGAACCTAAATTGATTTAATAATTATAACCTTAAATAATACTGACCTAGGTGATTAGCCGGCAATCCTGCTTGACTAACTGGCACCCCTAATTCTGATATTATTGGGAGAAACCACTTGGTTAATTTCACAACAGCAGTTATGAGGACTAGCCAGGGATTCCCAAAAATGGGAATTCATCGCCATTAGATGTTTAGCCTAACTCTCTAACTTACCAATAAATTTGGAAATTATTAAGAATTTTACTTGTCCCCAAAATGATGGGAAGGAAGAAAAAAGAGTGACAGTGTAACCTGTCATGGTCTGCTGCCTTATAAGCTCATAAACAAATTGAGACGTTCAATTTTGTTCACTGTTAGATTATAGTTTTGCAATTTTATTTGCGGCAGATTGGAATCCCAATAATTCTATGATGCTAGTCCAATTTTGGCTTAACCAGCTTAATCACACTTGAACTTTGCCACCAACTTTCCCCTCCTGACGTATCTTCGCTTAGCAGACCATCAATTCTTTATTAAGCAGGAGACTAGGGGCACCCACAGCCAGGCCACATATGGCGGTCCCATTGGGTCAGAAAGGGGTTTGATAACCTAAACCTATCAGACATGGGCTCACAGTTTTTGATGCTGAAAGGCCTTGGAGGATTGGAATTCCCACGCCCAAAACTGACTTACTCAATTTTCTAGCGGATTGGAATTTTCACGCCCAAATCTGATTTACTTAAAATATTTTCAGCGGATTTGATTTACTGCTATAAGCAATACTTGAACCACCAGACAACTCGCCAAAGGTAAGGATTGCTACTAACCTTCTGCTGGCATTGACCCCTGGCCGCCGCAAATCTCACATACACACCCAGTATTTTCTATAATAACTCATTAGTGGTTAACACGGAGGAAAATGATGTGACCTTCGAGGGGTACGTCATAATCCGCCTCTCATTTACCACATGAGCTAAATCTCCCAGAGTGATGAGGGAGCAGCCGCTAGCTTCTTCCACTTCTTGGCTCAAAACGGGAATATCTCCTGATTCAGCCTCAGGGGTTTCTCCCCCGGACTTACGCTGCAATTTCTTCCATTGCAGTCATCTGGTTTGCCATAAGGCCTTTGGTACTCACTTAACTTTTACTACCCTCACAGAAACCCAAGTCGTCCTTCCTCCAAGTCATCAGAGCGCTATGTACTAGCATTCTGGGCTTTTCACTGTGTTGTCAAATACCCATATTAGAAGTCCAATCTCACTTTAATTAGCAAAATCTGTTATTTAATTAATTGATTAATAACCTCAGCAATTTTTGCCCTCCCCCTTATCAGTGAAGCAGTGGCTTGATTTAAAAAAAGCCTATATTCCTTCTGTGACCTGGTCTTCTCTTGTTTGTCCCTCATTTCACTCTGCAATAAATGTAAACAGCTTATATTAACACGGGGAAATGGTCATGCATCCCCAGGAAATTAGGCTGCTCTTTCAGTAGGCGTGGTGATAGAGGGATTCTTCAAGTTTTCTCACTATAAGTTGCAGAACTGGTGCATAATGCCATGGCAGAACTTCATGTGCGCTTTGCAGCTGGGGGTTCTCAAACTCTTTCTCTTACTGATGCACAAAGAAGTGTGCCCCTCCTGAATGCCCTAGAAGGAGAGTCCTACTGTTAGGTTAGAGGAGTTTATGTTTGGCAAACAAATTAATGTACTATACTCTTTCATTAATTTAGTTTCTGCTGCAGTAAAAGCACCTAAGTCTATAGCATACTGCATCTTTTGCATCTTCACACTCTACCAAAGAGCCTCTGATATGTATTCTCTTGCAGAAGCCTTCACAGCATTATTTCCTTCAATTGGAATTCCCACAGACATTGCGGTGTCATCTTTAGAGTGGCCTTAGACACAAAGGCAGCCAGAAAACCTTGTGGGATACTCTTCCAATATCCATTGAGGCGGCGTTTTCCTTGGTATAATCAATTGGGGAAAGACCGCTCCATGAAGCCATACCCTCAGTGGCAGCTATATTGTCTTCTCTGTCAGCAGTTTTTCCTTGAGTAAGTTCATACCAGTTGAAGACATCAACCCCTATCTCTTCAGGGAACAAAGGCCTAGGAAAACATTCTTATAGGATTGCGATGGTATCTCTGTGCCCTCAGGGCTCCCTGAAGATTAACAAAATAACAGTTGAGAATTTCTTCCTTAATCTAACATAAGATAATATTACTATAGCTTTGGATCCAGAAAGTCCTACTTTGACGCCCACCCAAATAGCCCAGTTGGAAGCTCTTTCAGGGGATGATCAGGAAGCTGATCTCCATAACACCAAATTAAATCCTACTCCTTTATTTCAATTCCATCTGTATCACAGGATCACAAAGGCTTCTCTAATTTGTTGACCCCAGAGGCTCCCTCTCCCACAATTGAGGTGAGCAAGGAAATAATCATAGATCTCATTAACCCCATCTTAAATGTGGACCAGTAGAACTCATGGACGACCTCTTTTAGTATATTTAGTATAGCTCATGGGTTACCAAGAGTCCACTCCTCATCATGGGTCCAACCCACCTTCTGCTGCCCTCTCGTTTTCCATGACCAACAAGGGGATCAATCTTACTTATTGCTTCTTATTTCCTTCAAAGTAGGAATGCGATAGGCTACAGTACAAGCGCTCCTAGAGACAGTATCAGTAGGCAACTTAATGGATCTAAGAGTTGCTCGCTCACTAGACCTGGACACTGTGCTAGCCCCTTCTATACTGGGCGCATCCTCTGAACCAATGACCTGTCATTCTATTCATCGTACTATGCAGTTCTTCATCCATAATTAAGCTTTTGTGACCACTTTTTGGCAGTTCATGACTTATTGTACCCTATCATCATGGGGGTAGGCTGGTGGCATCGCCATCAGGTGAACATCAACCTGGATCTCAACTTTTTGTCATTTGCCAATAAGAGGTAAAGTGAGGAGTTACAATTATTAAAACTCTCATGATATAGGTCTCAGTTAGCTCGATTTCTCCCTCTGATATGTCTCCTATGGACCTCCTCAGGACTCTCCCAATTACTGGCCCTATATATGGACGTTTTTTTTAAATCTTGCAACCTGACTCCCACCACATTATGAATATGTATAATTTTTTAAGCTGACAGTACATCTTATAAAAATCAACTTTCTGTTGTACCACCACTGAGGATGAAGACAAAGCTATGGGAATATGGTTGGATGTTTTGTTAGTAAAAGGGTGAATTATCAAAAAAATACTCCCCAATCGCCTCACATGTAGTCTTTTCTCAGATGGCTGATGAGACCTTAAGGTCTTTTGTTGAGTATGGTCATGTAAATAACGTGATGGTACCAGATCCATACCTCCTTTCACTGAAGAAAACCATTGCCAAGGCCATCACAAAATCACGAGTTTTCTCATAACTTGACCTTTTCAACGCCTTTAACCAGGTGAGAGTTAAGACTGTCCAAGATCAACTCGCAGTCATTTGGATTACTAGTGTCCTTTTTAATATACCAGTGTTTCCCTTTGGTTTATTTAAACATCATCAACCTTCCACCGCTTAATTGATGATGACATTGGCTACCTACGTTTTTCCTGCGCTGTCAACTACATTTATGACACATTAATTCACTCCTCTACTCAATAACAGCATGCCAAGGATTTGTAGATTGATAAGCAGCTCTCCAGAAAAGCAGGTTTTTTTTGTTAAGCATTCCAGATGCGAATTCTTTTGAAAAAAGTCACTTTCTTAGAGAACTTAGCCTTAAGGATGGATATGTCGTTCCTCTATTTAAATGTAGGACATCCCATCTTAGCCAACTCCTTCTGCTCAAAAGCAGCTCCCAAGCTTCCTTGGTACTGTGATTTTCTTAAAGAAGTTGCCTCAACTCTTTCTCAGCTGACCTCGCCCCTCCATTCACTAAAGAAGAAGAATTTTTTTCAAATGGTCAGATGACTGCCAACAAGCTTTTTAATCAAACATATTTTCTTATCTACACCAGTGTTTCATGCTGATACATTTAATCCATTCATTATGGCTTGTGATGCTTCTGCAGTTGCAGTTAGGGCAGTGCTATCATAATTACATGAAGGGGGAGCATCTTGTGGTGTTTTCCAAGTAAATTAATTTCAGAACAGGCATGAGAAATTTATAATAAAGAGCTAGCAGCTGTATTATGGTCGCCTAATCACTTGAGATATCTCTTCCAAGGGGAACAACATGAAATCACTGTGCGGAAAGAATACAAATATTTTTTACTATTGAAATTCCTTAGAATCTGGCCCACTGCCAGGCACGTACTTACAGGGATCTTAGCAGTTTTCACTTCAGGTATGAGTTTATTAAAGGTCCATTAACGTGCTTCCATTTATGTTGAGCCACGAACTGGTCATGACTCCAGGTCTAGAAGATGACCTTTCTGATCTCACCACAGTGGTGCCCTCCTCCATGATCTTTACCCTGGCTCCAGTCACATTAGCATATGAAGATCTGGCCCTAGAGACAACCATGTGTGAACGTGTTTTAAAATTTAAATTATATTTCCCTGATGAGATAGAGTTGGGTAGAGGACCTGGATACTAGGCAAATAAATAAGCCCCTGTGGGCTTTAAAGAATGGTAATTTTTTATGAGACAGGATTTGTCCCACCTACCTTACGCACTCAGTTTTTAAAGAGCACCACGCCCCACCTGAAGTTGGCAATCCTGGTTCAAAGAAGTGTGCTGAACTAGTTAATTGAACCTACAATTGTCCAGGTCTCTAAGTTTTTCCAATATGAGTAGCATGTTGTATCACCTTTTGTTGCGAATTTTATATCTGTTACATCAGGAACTCTGTTAGTGTTCTGGGACATACAGTATGACGACTGATGGCCCTTGCTGTTTCACCTTCATAGGCTACCTTTCACTACTGGTTCTCGGGAAACCCTCCAACCTAGCAGATTAACAACTTCACCTTGACGCAATTAACCCTTTGGGAGGCACACAGATAGCCCTACACCTCTCTGGGTGATTTTCAGCTCTGTAATTTCATCCCCATCAGGGTTAATCACCATCAGTCCCTCGTTTTTGGTGTCCATTTGACCAAGTTCCTGTGGGGCTTCCCTGTAGCTCCAGGTATTGGGGTTTCTAGCGCCAACCACCCCTAGTTGCATTTACTCAGCACCTCACCTTGGGGGATGTCCAGTCCCATCTTCTGCTACAAAGTTTCTTAATTACTTCAATAATAATAAAAATGTGCAAAAGATAACTTTTATTATGAGGGGATTTCAAGATAGTATAATTAAGTGACTTATTGGCAATCTAATGCACTTATCAACAATCATCAGCTTGTATCACTGGCAACTCAACCTGATCCTCAGCGTTCTGCTGGCAACCATTCCCTCGAAATCCTTCCCAATTGAATTCAAATATTAGTTTTATTTATCCTTGGCTTCAGTCACTGATTAATCTTATATAAATTATTATTAATCAAATATCCTTTGCATAAGTTTCCAGTATTCATAATCCTAGGCAGCAGAATCATCATCACTAGCCTATTTGAACCCTCGTCATTAAAGCCAGCAATCTGATTACTCTTGGCTTAAGTTGCTGGTAATTTCAATTATTTTAGTTGATTGGATCATCCTTGGCGTTAGTTGCCAGTGATCCTGAAACCTAACGACAAATTTGTAATCCATCATAATATAGTTAATTAAATTTATTGGCATCCTCAGCTTCAGTTGCTGGTATCAATTTTTAATATAAAACTAAATTTATTAGGATATCCCTGATACTTTGAGATGAATTAACCCACCCAAATTAGGAGCACAAATTGATAATTATATTATTAAATAATAATATCAAACTAGCCGATTAATTGGCAATCACACCCAACTAAAGACATCCTTAATTCAAATTTCATGGCAGGAAATCATTATGGTTAGAATCTCAACACCTGTGCTCATTAAAAATCTGACTGTTCATGGAGAAAAAGTCTTTTCCACCCACTGCAGCAAGCTGAGAGTCCATGGACTTCTGTCTCTTTAAATTTCATTGTGAAACTTCCCCTGTCTAAATTCATTGTGCTATGATGGTGATTGTAAATAGTTTCACCAAGTTTGCGCTGTTTATCTGTCATACAACCATAACAGCAGCAGAGAGAGCAACTCTTTTCATTGCTCATATGTTCTCTATGTTTGGACTCCCAAGGGAAATTGTGAGTGATTGTGGCCCTCAATTTACAGATAAACTTTGGGACGCTTATATTGGTAATTCTTAGTATCAAGCCCTGCAGTTCTATGACATATCACACACTATAAGATGGTAAACTGAGAGAGTTGATCAAGTCCTAGAACAATAATTGCATTGATATTCCTCAGCCACTCAGGATACTAGGGCTATGGACCTTCCTCTGGCGCGATTCACTTAAAATAACGCGCTGCACTCTTCCAATTTGTGGTTCCCCATTTGAGGCTACTTTGGGATACAATCCCTCTTTTCAGATCAAGCCATAATTGATCTCTTTGGTTTCTGCAGTGGAAGACCGCATCATTAAGATTTAAGGCACCCAAAAGCTTGTTATGAGCACTTGTCTAAAGCCATTGGAGATTACAAGAAGTTTTCTAATAGTTGGCGTCTTCCAGGGCACAATATCTCAGTAGGCTCGCTTGTTATTCTTAACACCCGCCCCTAAACATGAAGGTCTTATCACGGAAGTTGGCTAGTAAGCGCTCAGAACATTTTGTATTGGAGAAAGAGTTGGGACATGTGCATACCGCATCAAGCTTCCCTCCCATTGTAAGCAACATAATGTATTCCATATTTACCAATTATCCCCTTTAAGGGAAAACAACCTACTACCCCAGAGCCTATTATTGTGGGGGACTCTCAAGGGGCAGAAGTTGAGCGATACAGGCCTCAAGGAATCCCAAGAGGTCTGTCCAGTACCTTGTCACATGGAAAGGCTACCATGCATATGAAAATAGTTGGCTAAATGCAAGAGACTATAAAAATTGTAAGGTACAAGTGGCTTAGTTCCATGAATCACATCATGAGGCCCCCTAACTTCTTAAGAAAATCTGCTATTATGGCCTCAAACTCCTCGCCATACCTAAGAACTACGCCATGGTTTATGTACCAAGAGGAGGCCTCTTTTCTGTTTAAAAGGAGATTATAGTGTAAGTCTGGAAAACCAACCTCTTGGTTTAAACCGTGGAAATTCCCTTAAAGAGACAAGAGGGGACTAAAGGCACCTGTAGATCTATTGGTTAAACTGGATGACTTAGCCCATGTGGCTGATGAGTAGTAGGTCACAGCTATGGCCCCCAAATAATCCCCTTTCCATCTTCTTCCCTTGTGGAAAAGATAAATGGGTCTGTTGGTGGTGGTTCATACTAGGGGCCACCAGCAGGACCCCTCAGGATTATCTTCCCCCACTTGTAACCCCCATCTCCCCAAGCATGGGAAATTAGCCTCAAACTTGGAAAATCCTTACCAAGTCAGAAAACCCAGTTCAGGCCACAAATATGATATTTTGGTTCATGGGCCACTGATCCAAGTTGAGAATTGATCTCCAAAATCTTTTATTTAGTTTGTCTTTCAAATTAGTCTTCCCTGAAAGCTAGTTTTTTTGAATGCATAGATCAAGAAAATTTGTTCAAAATTTAAATTGATCAAAGCACCTCTGCTGAAAATATGGAAGTTCTATTGTCAGAGCTTCGTAAGCCCTCATATGTAAGCTATCTGACAAAGCTCCATAAATCCAGGCTGTTCTACATGACCCTGATCTTGGGGGATCAGAAAAAATAGCAAACTACTCAGATCTATTACAAATCCTCCCCATCAACTCTCTCCCCCAACCATTAAGCATAAAAGACACCATCCTCTCTTGGGGTCAGTTGTTGGTTCATTTTTTTGTCCAAGTTATAGTAATGATTTCCCAATTTTCTCACCTTCTTCCTGTAGACTTCGTCAGTTCTCTACATACCAAAATTTTTATTTGGATCCACCCAAACATGCCTCCATCAGTGTCTTGGGCCAATAATCATTGAGTGTGCACTCCAATCCATTGATCTAGTGGCTCACCATAAAATAGTGGAGGCCACAAGAAGCTGCGCCCTCAAAGTGTTTCTTTGATCTGCCATATCAGAAGGTCACCCTGATCCACCAGATTCAGTCTTACAACTCATCACTGGTTTGTCACGATCTATTTAACCACAAACTTCACAACCTATTGCTCAAGAAGGCCATCACTATCTGCTAACTCGCCTTACTGTCCCACACCAGTTCAGCATAATTAGACAACTTGAGGCCTTCTAACCTGTTGATTTATGACATAGCGCTCAACAGCAATAAATGCCTGTCCGCACAGCCCAGGTGAGAATCAAAGTTGCTGGATCATTCAGATTATTGATCCTTTGGGATTTTTACTTTAGTATTTATAAATAAAAACAAACTTCCAATCCAAGGCCTTTTACAACTCCGTGTGGCATTTTGGCCCACCCAACAACTATGAAACAATTGCCAAGGCCGCCCATATATAATCAAACCAGTTCAATTTAATTTGCAATCCTGATCCTTATTACAGAAATTTTCCTAATGAATCTAATGATAAATATATATGGAGAAAAACTTTAGGATTCTAATATTAATACCAAAGGCCAGCAACTGCAAAACCAGGAGGATTGGTCATCCTTCTTGCCTCTACCACCCGTGGGGGTTGCCCTACAAGGCTCACGATTGCCCCCATTGCGGCCATCTGGTTTGCTATGGGGGCCTTTGGTATGTTGCTTAACTTTTTACTACTCTCATAGGCCCATAGGGTGTCCCTACTACAAGTCATTAAGGCTGCTATGCCACTAGCATTATGGGCTTTTCATTGGGTTTTCACACACCCAGATTGGAAGCCCAGTATTAATCAATTAGCAGAATCCATGACAATTATGGACTAAACTATAAAGCATCAATATTATGAGCTCTTCCTCCAAGTCAGTGATGATGTTGCACATTTTGAAATTTCACATTTGGTACTCTTCTGGTGTGCCAGGCAGCAGTTCAAAGGTTGATGACCTTTGCTCTTTTGCCTTTATTAGCGATCTTTTTCTACAGTATTACAGCAGCAACTCCCCAACTCAGCATAACCAACAACTCCACCATTTATAATCAACTACATCAGTGGTATAGAGCCCTACACCCACCTGGGCGTCCCGCTCTGTCTTATCATTAATCTCAGTACATTGGAGTTAATTGCCCTTAGTCCCTCGTTGTCAGCTCAACAGTTAGGTAAGTCCATGTGGGGGTCCCTTGTAGCTCCAGGTATGGGAGTGGTGGCGCCACCACCCCAGGGACCTTTAATCCCACCCTAAAATCCAAGGATATTAGTCAATTTGAAACTAATAAAAGTAGGCGATAGAAAAGGCTTTATTAAGAGAGAATTAGGGTATCTAAACCCAGGCAACAAAGAACAATAGAATGCTCTCCTATTAAACATTTCTAGCAACAAATGCCAGCAATATTTCTTTGATTATCCTTGCATCAATCTCCAATATATCTTATTAATATAGAAATTGTCATGGTTGGATGACATTATAGTAGGAACAGATGCTAGAGATAAGGCTGGGCGACAGGAGGCCCTGAAAGTGAAACTTCAGGCTCTTCCTGACCTAAAACACACCTTAGATCAACTCTGGGTGCAAGCCAAGCATGTTCAGGTTGATACTGATGGGGTGCAAAACGCCCAGCCTCTTATCTTGGCTCAGGCCCTAAAACGAACGATTTATGGTATAAACAAAGACAGTTCAATTCGCTTGGTTGGAGAGCAAGGGTTTGAATCCCACTCTAGCTATGAAATTATAAGCTCAGGTAAAATACAGCTTTAATTGATTACTCAAGTGAAGGCACTTTCAGTTTATTTTACTAAAATGGATGGAAGCATCTGTTTACTGGAGTGTCAAGGCTTGGGTGCACTTCCGCAGAACCTGAATTTCCCTGGCCCACTTTTAATATGTTTTTGCAACCAACATTCCTTGTTGGTCGACTTTTCTTAAATAAAATACCCGTTTTTTATGTTTTACTTATGGTTCCTTGGGCTAACCTGGTGGCGGAACTCTTTGGGGAGGTCTCCAACTATGTGGGCCACTACCTTATATTGCAATTTACCAAAATCCCAGGTGCTCCCTTGGGTCGCCCAGGTCCCCTCCAGATCGAGGAACCCAAGCTCCCTGACGCCAAGTTACACTTGATTATGGACTCCCCTCTGGGGTCCACTCAAGTTGTTATGTTTCTATCTTACCTGGTCTTATACGTTGCGTTCTACACCCTGGCCTGGGGTACCTTTGGCACAGGCACCATTTGAGGTGACTTCTTACCCTTTTTCTTAACGGCTAGTTCCCTAGCAATGTGGGTTTGCATCTCAAATCACCTTGCTGAGAATGAGAGAGTTACAGACACTCTCTTGACAGAAATATCAAAACCCCATCTGATTATCCTTGGCATCAATTACCAGTAAATCCTAATAAATACAAAATACAAAAATATAGATTATCCTTAACAATAATTGCCTTAAAATCAGAGTACTAAAGGCTGTTGGAAATTTGGATATATATGGAAACAGTTGGACTTCAAAATAGTTAAAATTGATCTAATCAAGGAGCTAAATCAGAAAAAAAACTAAATACATCAAAACACGGCCAATTAATTTGCAGTTGGTCCCAATTAAATCAAATACTAATTTCAAAACTATGGGAAGAAACAATCTGGTTAAAGATCCAGCATGAGTGAGACAATGCTGAAATAAAGCCTCCTTTCTACCTAGAAAAGATGTTAATTTAGATAGGTAAATCACCCTAACTTATTGATTGTGAAGCCCTGACTAGGTGAATCATTCTGAAATTGTTTAGTTGCTAATTTGGCATTATAACTGTTTGATGCTATGTAGATATATGGTGCTAATATTCTTATGCCTTAAGCCTGATATAGTATAAATTAATAGTTTGATTATATATATAGACCAAAATTGCCTAAGTTAATAAATGTATTGAAAAAATTTCAAGGTTGTAGCTTCACACCTACTAGGGAAAATCTTGACAATGCCCCTTCAAGCCTCAACTGGGGGTGACAATGATTCTGCAAGGGTTGGCTATCCTTGGTAGGAACCCAAACTTACAGAGTTAGGATGAGTATGATAAACTAAGGCAGACAGGTTTGATGTTTGCCTGGCAAGTATAGGGCTTGTCTCAATCTCATAATCTGTAGGCAGTCAGCTGTGTAATTAACAGGTGCACTGTAATTGATAAAATGCATGAGGTGCAGGATGTATCATAAATGCTGGTTGGGGTGCTGAATGAAGGGGTCAAGAATAAATTAAATAGTTCCAAAGAACAGAATGGCATCCTGAGGAATGATAATGAGGCAAACTATGTTTTTTGATTCCTTATGGTAGGAGTCCTTGTGTTCATGTGGTTAGTCTGTTTTAGATCACCCCAGCAGATTGCTGAGATGTTGAAGAGGTCTGAACACACCACCATGAGCAGCTTGCCATCAATGGAGCCCCAGGGGATCTTCTCTGGGACATGTTTCTGCAGCCCTGGCAGCACCATAAAGCTAGCAAAAAATGCTCTTAAGCAACTTCATGAAACCAGTGAACAAGGAGTAAAGTTGGATCCTCTTGGAAGAGCCTTGCACATAGCGGGAAAGTGGCACGTGGTGGAGTGAGTTTTGGAAGCTAGCCTTGATTCCAGGTGCAGGCTCAAACAGAAGCACACACAACAAAAAGCAAGTTGAAGGGCACCTTGAGGTTGTTTTTCCATGATGGTATGGGCCAATCAGGGCCTCTAAAGGGTTTTTCTGAAAATATGGGCGCCTTATTAAGCATCCAAGTCATGATGATAAGCCTATTGTTAAACCAAAAGTTGCCGAGTTAGCTCTACTAAGTCAAGTGCCTCTGTCAACAATTTTATCCCAAGGAGAGAAGCCAGTAACAGAGGGCGGTAGGTGGAACAGAACTGTCAAGGGAAACGATGAGAGGTAATGGCTTGGTGACATGAGGCCAGGCCATAAAATTTAGGTTTAGATTAGGAAATTTTTAAAATAAAACAGTGACAACTAATGTGGATAAACAATTAAAACTGATATTAAAATTGATCTGGCCATCTGATTCAATGAAGTCCAAGCTGATTTCAGATGGCAGTTCTTCATCAGTTAGGTTTTGATAATTAGCTGTTGTTGAGCTTGCTTCTTAAATTATATTGAGTTTTTAAGACTGGCCATTTAGTAGATTTAGTTCAGTACCCTGATTGGTATGGTTAAATTTATGGTCTAAATTGGCCAGCTTAGTTTTAAATTTTCTATAGGTGACTAGAATTAATGGTTGTGTTATAGAAATTTTGGGTTAATAAGGCTTGAAATTTTGAGCCCTTAATATTCAACTTATATTCAGGTGGCGCTTCTTCATTGGTTAAGCTCTTAGTTTTTGGCAGATTTGGTGTCTAGACAGGCGGTTTATTTTAACTCATTTGTGCAATTCAATAATTGGTCAACTTTTCATAACCTTGAATTAAAGCATCTTGATTGTTGGACATTTGTCCTCTCAGCTGCGAAAGAAGAATGTTATGGGTCAAAATCCGCTGAAAAGGGAAAATGTCAGCCATTTGCAAGTTTGTGATGATACTACAATTGATTTAAACAATATGAATGCTGATATTGGCCAAAAAGCCCTGGCCAATTCTTGGTAGAACCCCAAAAATTGGGGTAACACCATCTCAAATGATCATGGGCAACAAACATAAAATAGTGCAGTTTGATTACTCTGAACATGTGATAGACCCTGGGGCGTCCATTTGATGGTACTCCCCCAGCTAAGACCAAGTCCTTCCCAGCACCTGCATGGGGCCACCCCTTTTATAGGCTTGGAGGGGGTCCCTTAAAATGCAATAAATTTCTCAAATGGGGATTGGCTGAAGTTCATTAAATCATTACCCCACGGGTACATTTTGGCCAGTAATAGTTCCATTCAATCGTTTAGCCAAAATGAAGCAAATATCCTGAGCTTTGATAGGCTGCTTTCCCAGATTTCCTAATTTGGACTAGTCTAAGCTATTCTTAAACTATCCTTGAATTCTCCTTAACCCTCAATATAGTTTAAATACTGAATGGTCAGATAGTGAGGGGGTTGTTTTCTTTCATTTATTGTGCTAATAATAAAACTTATAAAAATACATTTTTTATTAGTGCTTTATATTTAACCTTACCTAAAAGCTTTGTGGAATCCAGTGGCATAAGCACTAGCAAGCAGAAATCGGCTGGATTACTACATTGATCATCAGTTTGATTTGCCTTGAAGTTTTGAATGGATAGACTGGTTTAAGTTTGGTTGGAATTTTAAATCATAAATTTAAATTGACTCAGAAGCTCAGATCCTCAATAGCCAACTTGTTTTTAATAATGTTTCTTCATAGATTAGGTTCTTTAGGGTAATTGCCAATCCAGCATAATTTTTTAATTAAAATTAAAGTATATTGACTGGAAACTCTTTTAGCATTCCAGATAGTTAGGTTAGGTAATTTTGAATTTAGAGTCAATAGGGTAGTCTTAGTTATGATTGGTTTTTAAATCTTTTATTAATGTGGGTTGAAAATTTAGGGTTTTTTTAATTAGCTTATTTTCATGTAAAAAAGTTCTAATTTGGCTAAGTAGAGATGGTTAACAACTGATTCAGCTCAAATTTTTGACTTTGCTGACACTATTATGGATTGGGGCCCATCATTTAGAGGGTTATTGCAACTTGGGTTTTGACAAGGCAATTAAGTGGTACTTTTTAAAACTATTTAAGTCATTAGAAATGGATTGGGGGGTTTATCATGAGATTGCCTATAGTTATCACGTTCCCAAAGAGGTGATGGGGAAGGCCTCACCCCACAACCTGGGAACAACCCACTAGAAATAGAGGAAACAGGGCACCGCAAAGGAGGATAGTGGCCAAAGACCTCAGGATGAGGGAAGAACAAACTATGTTATTTGAGACCTCCTGGAGGTCAGCAAAGAGTAAAACAAATATAGATATTTTAAGATAAAACTAATGGGGGTTATTTAACTACGTCAACCAACAAAAAGGTTGGTCTTGAACACTAATTATATAGAATTTGGTCATCATTTTCCATCAGGTGAGACACTGCACCCAATCCAACCAATAAGCGCAAACCACCACCCTTTGTGTTACTATAGCTCAAGTATGCTTGCACTTGGGTGATTGACTGTAATTGGATTTTGCCAGATTAGGCAATATGGTAAACTGAAGGCATTTGAAATCCTGTTTCCCAGAAAAATGTAATGTACAATTAAAAATTTAGAAAATAACTGATCACGCAGAATTGAGAATATAACGCTCTCAATTTCATCATGTGCACCCCCAGACACAAATTAGGCATATTTTGCCCATACCCAGTGTTAGTCCAGGGTGTGCACCAGGTCAGGTAGGTTCATTAGGTTAATCCCCTTGGCCTCTTCAATCTCTGCCTTATCATAACAATCTGTCCCTACTATTATGTCAAATAATAACAGTTTTGACTCCTTATTTTAAGATATAATACCTAAATAAGTATAAATTAAAATATAAAAATAGGAGAGATTTAAAAACTAATTAGGGAAAGTGAAGAGGTTGCAGAGGTATTTTTGGTTGCTCAGATTTTGTTATTGGAACAGTGAGGAGCATCAGCATAGGGAAACAGTGAGGGTGCCAAGGCATTTGGGTTGGCTGTTTGAATGTTAAACAGTAAGGAGCATCAGTGCAACTAAATAGAAAGGGCGACAAGCATTTATGTTCAATGTTCCAATTTTTGTTATCAGGAGAGCAAGGAGCTTCTATATAGGGAAGCAAAGGGGATGCATAGGCTTCTGGTTTGGTCAATTTAGTTTCTTTGTTGAGATCTTGCTGAGATGCAACAGAGTTAAGAATTTTGGTTGCAGAGGCCTTTAGCTCAGCTGGTCTAAGCTTTTTATCACACATTTTGGTGGGCTTCAATAAAAATAAATGAATTGACTTCAGACTCATCATTGCACTCATCACTTGAGGTTCAAGGGTAGTAGGCTTTTAAATGGCATAATACTTGCATTTAGCCAATTTTGTCCAAGAGCTCAGTTAGACACAAAAGTATAGTCAGTTTCATTTCTTCTTCAGGTTATAAGTCTGTCAGAGTTTGTTGCCATAATTCTTCAGAAGAAATAAGCCCAAGTCTGATCAATTTGTTCCAGGTTTTATCTTTCATAGGGCAGTCTTGGCGGCGCTTCCTCAGGATATTCTCCAACCTTTAAATAAATTATTATAAATTCTATCCATAGTGTTGTATACCATATTCAGTCCTTCTTTTTTGAACATCCTTTTCAATAATATAGTAAAATTTTGTAATTCTGTCAGTGGCATATTCAGTATATCTTTGATAATCTCAAACTAAATTTTTGCTATAGCATATATTATGCATTCATTATATTCACAATTCATTTTTTCTAAAATTTTATAATCGTCATTTAAATTAGTTTATAGCTCAGACAGTCCATGATATCCTCAATATTTAGGTAGGTTTGAGTTTGGTTAAACTGCAAGTGATAAATACGCTCATATTTTTAAGGTAGAGGGTCTTCTTTTTTTCTTCTTCATTTTTTGTTTTTAAATTGGGACATTTGGTGTGCAATCATATTCTTCTTATCAATGGAATCATTCACCTTTGCAAAACTATGTCTTTGCTAGGTATCCTTAGAAGCACATAGCAGAAAGCACCACTTTTTAAAACTGGGTATTATTTGTTGATAGCCCATCCTTCAGAGTATACTTAATTATTAGTTTTGATAGCATCAGCAATCTTCTTAGTGGAATATTTTACCACTTTGGCAATAACTAGCAGTTTGGATTTTTTAGTGGAATGCTTCCATTACTAAGGCAATTTCACTTTGACAGGATGTTGATATACCTTTAGAATTTAATTCTATTATTAGTGGGTTCATAGATTCCAAGTGATTGTTTAACTAAATATAAATCTGTTATAAAAATATAAAAGCTATTTTATTAGATAAATAATTAGCAACAATTATATTGTTGGGAGCTTAAGAGATATTTTCAGGATTATATAGAATGTTTAGGGTAAAAGATTAAGGATATACTACCCTAGACCTTTTATATGATAAAGGGAAACAAAAAACAGATAAAGGGTTTCATAAGGTAAGATAAAATTAGGGATAATGTGAGACAAGGCAGAATTAAAGCCCAGTTCCTACTTAGAAAAAGTGATGATTTAGATAGGGAAAATCAACTTATCTTTTCAATCAGTGGAGCGTTGATCAGATGATGCATCCCAAATTAGTCTGGTTATCACTTTGGAATTACTAACCGTTTGATGCTATGAAATCTAAGAGTAATAATATTTTGGTCCATAAGCCCAAAAAAAATCAATCAATAATTAAATAAATATAAACAGTGTTGCTTAACTATATATATGTGTTAGAAGCCTAAGGTCAAGGCTTTACACCTACTAGGGCGAATCCCTACAGCAACTCATATTAATTATGCCAGAATCACAAGAAGATGATTTGGGTAACAAACCAAATATAAATCACCTTCTGACTTGTGGGAATAATTAAGCACTCTGTAGTTATTATGGTAATTTGAATGATAGAAATCAGGATAAGGAATTGCCTCAACAAGATATCAACCCAGTACCACCCCATTGAGGATTTAGTGCTGGCATCCCATTACCATTAACAGATATTGTAACAGCTAACTAGTCATCAGGATTACCCTAAGATAAATATTTTTTAATCTATAAGCTCTTCCTAAATTATAACAATATATTCTTCACCTATTTATGTTTTTCCTTCTAAAATTGATACCACTATACCATTATATCCATTAGACTTGATGTTAATTGTACTCTCAGAATCTGAACACCATTGTTTAAAGATTAAATTACTGACTATAAATAATTCTTATATTATCATACTACAGTACTTTAGTCTCCTATTTTTAAACTATTAAAAAGTCACTGTTCCAGGAGTAGAGTTTTACTATACTAGGATTCATAGGAATAGGATACCATGTAGCTTTTCTATATAGTGTTAAGAGGAATTAAGGCCTTGTTAAGAGAGCAAAGGCCCAATAGTCAAAGAACATCTGAGAGTTCTGGAAAAGAACTACCTATACAGTAGTGTGCATTTGCAGCGCACTAAAGTGCCATTCCAATCCATCTAGATTCAGAGTCTTGAACAACAATAGGAATTGATCAAATTGTCTTATTTTGGTAATATTCAATTTTGATGGTAGGCTAAGGAACTAGTTGGGATGATACATAAGTAATTTTCCAACATCAGCAGCAATAACTAATTTTCCAGCCTCAGGTGGTTACAAGTTAATTCACCTCTAGAGGTATACAAAGAGGCTTGAATTATATTAATTTTGGTGCATTAGGCATCAATCTATCTTGCTTATCATCTGTCAAATTTCTTTTGTTAGTGTCATCCTGATCATTTGTAAAATTTTTTGCATCATTATAATTTATAAAAGAGGTTATGATTCTTCCTGTGACTCAATAGTTATTATTAATTATTTGTTGGTGTTGGTTGTTAGAAAGGTTCCTTCTTGAGTTTTCTAAACTACTTTCTGACATCTTTGTGGTCTTATACACAATAGTAACCAATCCAAAGTGGTCAAACAATTTATAATTTTAAACTGTTCAGTTGAACCTTGCAGAAAATAAATTATATATTTTGATGCAAAGTATCTCAAACTTTATTATCAAAATTTTAGCTATACTAATCCTCTACCAAGCTCTAATCAAACCATTTCTTATCTAAAGCCCCTACATAATAACAATTCCGTTATCATCTTACCCCAAATTACCCTCCATTGGATACACCCAGCGTCTTTGTCAAACTGGATTAAAAGTTTCAGTTTGGTAAGCTCATGGCTTGTTAACTTCAATTGGTCTTTGTTACACAATCCCGCACAGGTATATGACAAAGATGGCACAATTAAGAATTGAATGTAAGTTCATAAAAAAGTACTAGATCTTTATAATTTAAAAAGGCTTATACAGCCATTAAAAATGAATCTAAAAAGTATCTTGAGCTATCAGACATATAAGCCTATGTTTAAAGAGTATATAACAAGGTAGTCGTTGATCATTCATCCTTAATATGATATAACTAACTTGTGAACCTGCATGTGTGAAAAAAGTAAGGCTGTCCATCGCTAGATCTAAATTTTAAAATTTCTTGCATCATCTTATTGATAAATTACCCTTTAATGTTAATTATCTCCTTTAACAACTCTTCAAATTACATGATTTTGTTGTCTATTAATTTTATAATATCTAGGTAACTAACATCATAAAAAATTGATCTTTTTTTAGTACTAGATGGAAAAAATTGATCTTAATATGGTGAAAGATAGAAAACATTCATGATATACAGTTCTACAGCAATCTCATGATAGATTGTTAATTAGAGATCTAAAAAACATATTCTGTAAAAATATAAAAATCTTGGATGAGTATTATCAAATTGATCATAAAAGAATTTTATACAAGTATGCTAATTATATTTTGGTATAGGTATAAAGAAACGACAAAAGGCATCAATTAAGTTTTAAGAAATTTATAAAGTGAGCAATGATCATATCAGTACCTAAAAATAAAATCACTATCATAATACTGATTACGTTCTTATAACATCTAAGATGATTGAGTTGCTTTTTAATAAACAAAAGGCAAGAATATTTTTAAATGTAGTTATCCTATACAAAATTGGATATAAGACAACATATATGTGCATTTTATAGAAAAATCACAATTTAGTATTAAGTGATATACAGAGTGTTTTTAAATTTTTTTATCAGTAATGATAATGCTTGAGTAAGGTTTCATGCAAAACATATTGGTTAAGTCAGATAGAAGCACAAATTATTTATAATCCTAAAAGCAATGAGAGTCAATAAATACTAAATAATTTTAGCAGTAACTTAAAAAATATGCCAAATTTTCTAATTTTATTTTTACCATCTTTATTGCTTGTATACCTGCTTATCTTCACTATTTTATAAGTAACTATTCAAAGACTTGTATAGATAAGAAGCTTCCCTAGTATTTTTTAGTGTCTTGTTTAACAGATTTTAAAAGATCTTATCTTTAGGAAATGTTATTAAGAGTTAGTAAAAGAACTAGTATATACTAGGTTAAAGATGAAGTTTTAGAAGTTTTATATAAAGAGTAGCACAAAATAGCAATTGAAGAATAAATCTACTTTTTTGAAAAAAATATAAAGCTTGATTTTTAAAAGAATTAAACCATAATCTTACAATAAATTTTAATAATTAGCCCTTTTTAAAATTTGTAATCAACAGAACCAGATATACTCAAAAACAGAGTATGGTTTAAAGTATATTACATTTGGTATATGTCAGTCAAAAAAACCATTTCCTTCAAATTTTAATAATAAGAGAAAATGTTTGTGTGTGCATGCAATGCCCTGCCAAAACTATGGCATGCAGAGCTTTATAATTTTCAATATAGGTGAATGGAAGGAGGTCCATGTGCAGCTTAAAGCATAATTTAGTTATAATAAAAGAAAAGTTTAATATATAAGAAGTAAAAAAATGTGATTTTAATGGTAATTGGTATACTGTTTCAGCTGAGCAGTATGATATTTGGTTGATTCAATAGTTTGAAAAGGTTTTTCTAAGTGGCTGGCTGTCATTTAGGAAATTAACAGACCCATTAGTTTTAGTGAGCATTTAGTGATTAGTTGATTTGATAAGATTTGGTTTTGGTAAGCAAGTGGTGATTATTATAGTGGATTTGAATATTTATACCAAGTAATTGGTGTGCTTTGAATAAATTAATAAATAAAATTCATTTTGGTTAATTGGATAGTTACTAAATTAATTTGATAAATTCAATTGGTTTTGCTAAGCAGTTTGGTTATCTAGTTAAGTTGATAGATTTAATCAATCTTATAAATTTATTGACGGTTATCTACCAATATAAAAACTAGGATAACCAATTAATATTTTTGAAAATAATAATTGGGCGAAGCTGTGCTACTAGCTAGTCTACAATACAAAAATAATCAATTAAGATCATCAGGTAAATTATAAGCTCAAGCAACTCTGGGAAAATTGGTCTAGCAGTTGAATTTATAAAGCAGATGAAGTTGTGCTGCCTACTAGTTTATAGTAAAATTTTTTGGAAAAGAATATTTTTCTATTTTTATAGTACTAGCAATGTTACACATGTTTTTCTATGGGTACTATAACCATAAAAGGTTATTTATATATGAACATTTGCTCTCAAAACTGAGGGCTAAAAATTAGTTTTTGCAGTAACTTCAGTTCTTTTTACCTAGTTAACAGATATTGTGGAACTCCTATCATTAGTTGAATTCTATGAATATGCAAATTTTTGTCTAAATTGGTTCAGTAGATTCTGAGATTACCACATATAAAGGTAAACCCAATAGATCTTTTATATGGAGTAGTAAAATGAAAGGTGGACTAAAATTCATTTGTGGATAAATAAATAAGTTTCTATTTCTAAAAAAACTGTATCTATCTCAAAGCAGAAGCTAAATTATTTTTATATTGACAAAAGTTAGAAAACAGATTTATAAAGCTATAGTAAGTTATAAGTAAATTTTTATATTAACATCTACTTTCATTTGAATACCTGCATCCAGATACCTATTCTTTTCCACAGTGTTTATAATTCATTAATAATTTAAATCAATTATTTTGTTAAATGTGGGCTGACCTTGGGACAAATATACCGCACTGATTAGGAGGGATATGGACTAGGGAGTGAGGATATAGGAATGGAGGACAAAAACCAAGTACTGGGGGTAAAATCTTCCTGCACATGTTCTGATAGGCCAGGATTACATAATCTATAAATTGATTATTTTAGATTCTTTTTATAGATAGTTACTTACCACTCGGCCAATACTACTATATCTAGTAAATTGACTATATTATTATTAGCTACTCATCTAAATCAATTAAACTTTTATTAAATCAAACAAAAACTGTAACCTTTTAGCCAAAACCAAAGAATCTATTGAATCAACAAAAACCACCAAACAATTGTTAAGTAAAATTAAACTTATTGAATCATTCAAATAACACCAAATTGCTAGTCAAAACATCTTTAAAAAAATGCTTACCATCTGGACATATGTATATGATTTACTGGACCTAAATTATCAGGTAATAGATAATGGAATTAATCATATTAGTTGATGCTAATTATAATGTATTATATCAAAATTATCAGTGATTATGGACCAAAAATATCCTAAGTATATCCAAAGTTGGGATTCATGGCCTAGCAATTCCACTTAATAATATTCAACTATGATAACACAGGCTTGAGGGATTCATTGGTTATGTTGGACTTAATAATAGTTGACTTAGTGATTTGGGCACGTGGGCTTTGTTGGTCCATGTCAAAATTAGTTTTCAATGTCAATTGAGCTTTTGATCAAATTAATTACTAATTAGTGGTGCAAATCGCCTTGGTATGTGCTGCCAATTGCTTGAGAAAGAGAATTGGTTCAGCTATTTGAAGATGCATATGAAAGCTGACTTGAGAATATTAATGGAATTGACACTGACCCTGAGGCCATGTGAGATGCCCTGATTCAAAGGATTGTAGACCCTCAAATAAATATTTTACATGTTCCTCAGGCCAAGTGCCCTTAAAAATTAGATTTCATGTATACAATGTGGTGAACATCAAACCCTATAAATTATTTCCAAGTTGATACTGATAAAGTACAATCAACTATTACCACAAGTTCATAGTTTAATCTATAAGCTTTTTTGTGTTTAATACTTTACATTGTATTAAGTTGAAGTTACTTGGGATCAGTAAGATCAGGGCAACGTACTATTGTCCAAGTAACAGCAGAAGAATATGACTTTGAAGTGCTATTACCAAGGGGTTAATTTCTTAAACTATAATCACCGTCTGGTCTATTGTCACCATACAACAGACATTTAAAACTCCACCATACCGCAGAAGAAGAATCAGCCTTTCAAAGTAGGCCAAAAATTCAACACCATAGAACAGAAACTTTAGCTAATTTTTATATAGTTTCTTATTGTTGCTTATAAACTAAAAGGAACCTCAATATCTATTTATTTTAGGAAAACTGACTAGGGGATGGAAATTACTAAAATGAAATGAGGAAAAGACAATTGATTTAAAACCTAAAAAGGATTAACTTAATTAAAGAAAATTTCTTATCTACCTCCTGATCAGGTCTCAAATTTTTCTGTTTATGTAATGAATAAGGTGTTCATGTTTAACCTACTAACTTTTAGTAGGAACCTTTGGCTGGCACCCCAATTAATGTGCAAAGGGTGGGATCAAACTTGAATTCTTCAGATTGGTAATCATATGCACTACTGACTCGCCTTCTGCCTCATAGAACCTCAATATTAATTTTCAATTTACTACATTATATAGTGGGAGATATGATGAAAATTATCGTTTATATATAATTTTACAGTTTCTAAATTTTTAATAGAAATTAAAATTTCAAAACCCCTACCTACTTGAGAACTTAACACTCAAGGGCATGTAAATGCCAGATTTTATGTATATATATTTTAGGATGTAGAGAAATAGTATTTTTGCTGATTTAAAAACGTGAATATTTTATAATAAACAATTATTAACTCAAAAGAACCTGATATTATATTTATAATCGGAAAAAATTGAACTGACTCAAAAGATGCACTAAAAATTATGAAATAATTAGTGAAAGTATGAATATTCAATACAAATGCTTTTTGGTGTTAGTGCCATATTTTATACTGACTTATAATAGCCATTCATACTATATATGCTCAGCACTGTATATTCTTAGTTGCTTATAGTTTACCTTGGACCTAATACAATATAAGCTCAAATTTGTACCTGTGAGCAAAATTCTGAGACAGTTTGAAATATGGTGTTGATTACAAAAAGGTTTTATTAATCATTCATACTTTTATAGATTATTTTCATACTTTTCTAGTGTATCTTGTAATGTCAGTTCTTTTTAAAGATTTTAATGCATTTTATGAGTTTGGTTCTTTTTTCCTTTTTTTAGAAAATCGCCATCTCTATATATATTTTGAAAAGAACATTAATTTTATATAATAAAAAATATTATGTATATATGTATATAGTAGATATATTATCTCATAAGCAAATATACCAAAATAGTCAACCTTAGTACAGATATTTGTAAGCATTGTGAACCATCTTAGGCTATTTTCCATTATCTTAATTATAACAAGGTAAATAAAGTCATATATAGAATTTAATAATGATATATATATAGTATAGTGGTAATCTTTATAATATTTCAGCTGAACAGTTTACTAATATTTGGTCAATTTGATAGGCTCAATAATTTTGATTTAACAAATGGTAATTTAATCAATTTATTAGTCTCATTAGTTTTAATAAGAAGTTGGTTGTTATCCGGTTAATTTAATAGGCTTACTGGTTTCTGTATACAGTTGGTGATTGGTTGATGTGTGCGTTCAATTAGTTTTAGTTGAATGGTTGGTGTTTTTTAGCTAATTTGACATATTCAATGCTTTTAATATGCAATTTGGTTTATTTAGTTAAGGTGATAGGTTTAATTACTGTAAACATTGATGTCTATCTACTGACAAGAAAGATAAACCCAAGCAAAGCTTGGGAAAACGTTTTTGAACGTTTAAAACAACCAAAACCAAAAACATTAACAACTTACTAAACCCAAATTAGCTTATCAAATCAAAAAATCATTACCCACTTACTAGAACTATCAAGCTTATTAATCAATCTAAAATCACCAACTGTTTGGCAAATCCATTGAAACTAAAAAATCAACTAAATGCCATACTGCTCAGCTGTAAAAATATATCACCTACCATTGAGAACATATAGGAAATTCTTTTGCAATATATAAAATTTTTATTCTAACTATAAAGTCTAAATTTTATTACGAATTATTCTATTGTTATTGGAGATACATGAGTGTGCCAGATTTCAAAGCTCTAGCTATTCTGGAAGGTAGTTAAAAATCAATTGCAAGATCTTGTAACAGACAGACACTATACCGAGTAGAGAAAAACGGTTTTAGAACGTTAGACTTGCAATCAGCTATCATTGACTATATAAATCTTAATATAAAGATAATCATATAAATTTGATGCAAAGCTATTGATTTGTCAATGTTTGAACAAACATATCCAGTGAAAAACTAGACTCACAATTGACCGTCATCAATTTCAATAAAATTTTAATATAATCTATTTATTAAACACATTCTCTGTTGGGAGAGTATCTGTAACTCTCCTATTCCCATAGAGGTAAAGCGAGATGCACAGCCCCACCATCAGGGAACCAGTAGTTAGTATTATGGTAAACAGGGCACCGTGAAGGGTGTCTGAGCCAAAGTAAACCAGTGCAAGGGTGTATAATGTGGTATAGAGTAGTTGGAAACAAATAAAGAACACCAATTGGGTGGACCCCATGAGGGAGTCCATAAACAAGCAGCAATCAGTGATGGAGCGTTTGGGTGACTCAGTCTGGAAGGGATAAAGGGGGCCCAACGGTGCACTAGATTTGGTAGATAATTTTAAGAAGATAGAACGGCCAACTTGAAAATACCTCCCTGAGGAGGTCCATGCACAGGTTCACCCCAGTAACCAAAATTTTAAAAAAATGTAAATGAATGGGGAAATTTTATCAAAGGAAGGTAATCAACGAGTAAAGTCGTTCTTGAAAACAATACTTTAAACAAGGGGAGGCAAGTCATCAATTGGGGAAAATGGTTCCAAGCCTAAATGAACCAATCAGTGCACCACACCATCAGCCTGGGTACTGTAGCCCGAGATTGAACAATTTGATTGATTGCAGGCTGAGTCATTTTATTTAACTGAGGTAATCCAACCAGGGGATGGACATTACCAAACTAAAAGAAAAAATCATAATAAAAACACAATTGTTTATTCAAAAAACGCCCAAAATGGATGGATCAATTGAATCATACCTAACAAAATACCCAACCAGGTGGGCAGCAAATACTGCTATCCCTCCATGGTAGACGGGAAGGGGGATTGGGGGGCTTGTCTTTGGCTGCATCCATCTCATCCCAGAGTAGGGCGCGTGTTAAGGCAGATAGTAAGGGTGTGGGGGCATCGGCAGTATGGGGTTTGATATTCTTGATGACTGGAACTTCCAAATAGTTGTCAGTCATCATAATGCCAACGATGTATTTGGCTAAAAGCATCTTCAGCTTTGAGGTGTGTATCTGGGAATTTAACAAAAGTGGCAATGTTGGTTCAGGTTATTTTCGCTTTTGGATTCCATGCTACTGTTACCACGTTCTGGATGGCTTCAGTGACGTTTTTATGTAAAGTTTTCATGTTGAGCTTACTTTGTGCAGTAAGATTTTTGGGGTTAACGGGAGGTGGAATTCCTCCTGCGAGCACAGCCACAGATTTGGTGGCAGCTTTGTGGAGCGGACGGCAATCTGGTGTGGCAGCTGCTTCTACTGCAAGCAGTTGGTTGCTGTAGAACAGTTTGGTGTTAGGTTGTGGGGCATATTTTTGAGGCGGGAATTTTGCATCACATTTTGCATTACAGAACTTCTTGACTTGCAGCAATGGTTCCTAAATGATGTTACCTGATTCGTGATTTCATCTCGATACTCCCATGGGTTTTGGTTGAATTGGATTGGGGAATCGGCGTATGGTTGAGGATTGGCTAAGTTTTCTGAATTTTGCCTGGGATTGAACCGGGGTCCAATCCTGCGCTTGATTGAAAGAATCATGCGTGGCCCTGGGGCAAGGTGGATGCTGATTGGTGGCTGCAGGTGCAGCTGCAGCATCAGGCATTGGAGGAGGGGAAGGTAGGATTATACCCCATGTCAGAGTGGCGCAGGGTGGGCGGCGGATTGGTGGGCGTCAGGCAAACTTTTGGCATCAGCAGAAGTTTCTTAGTATGGGCATTTGCATTTTGAGTGGTCTAACTCAAAACAGGATGGACAAATCGTCCATCTGCCCTTGACGCGGGCCCAGAACGGATGGTTGGGGGCAGATGGGATGGTGGCACGAGGTGGAATTGCCAAAGAAATTTTAGTGAATTCAGGGCTGATTGTAGCATACGCCCAAGGCCCAGCGAGGCGTGTGGCCCCATTTGGGACCACAAATTCCAAGATAGGGTTGGCGCCGTAAGCTGCCAAACCTTCCATCAGCTCCTGGTGGAGCACTTCAGGGGGAGGTGGGTGGGCAAACCAGCGAACTGGACCACCAAGGTGGTGTCTGCTGGGAGCTGGGTCTGAGTTGTTAGAAGGGGAATATTATTAAATATTAATGGCACCATTGCCAAAATGGCTGCATCAGCTTCACAGGGGAAGCCAAAATCAAAGTACTCCTTATAGGGGTGGAAGTTAATAAAACAGGCTGGTGTCATCACCACCTGAGTCATTTTGATAATGGCTTGGACATTGTAGGGGAAGAATTTCCCATATTTGACCCTAAGGCCAAAATGCATGTTGCTCTGGGGGAGCACTAGGGGGCATCGGGGCACCACTTGGGTTTGGGCAAGATGGGCATCAAGATCCTTGAGAGGAACGAATTGTCCTAAGAGTTTGGAATAACTGTGCGAGCCAGTCTGAGCGCGTTTTCCTGTCAGATGGAAAATGGAGGGGGAGTTTCGCCACTGCCCCATGCTGGGACAGTTGGCAGGGGATCCAATGACATAGGAGCAAGACTTTGGTGTGCAATTAAGTGTTTGGTTTTAATTTACCAAATAAATTGCTTGGAAAGTTACGCCGAGCAGAGAGAGAACGCAGGCTGAGTCATTCAATTTGTAAATGTTAAAAATTGAATGGGTTTAAAAACCCCATTTCCCAAACAACTGAACCAAACCATTGTTGTTAATAAAATAAACAGACCTTTTTAACGCTGCTGCTGTAATGCAGGACTGAGCATCATGCACTTTACCTGGACTAACCTGGGCATATCTAGCCCGCACCCAGCGATGGTCAAGGTATGTCTTAAGTCAGGGAGGTGCTGCAGCTTGATCTTTTTTGGATCTTGACGTCTAGCCTTATCTTGGCTGTTGGTTCCTTCAATGATGTCAGGTAACTATGACATTACCCTCTCCTCCTTTTTGGGCTCCACCCTCCCCTCCAGGGCATTTACCAAGGAAAGGTTCTTGTGGGCAGGGGCCAACTTCATGGTAGCGATGGCTTGGACCTGTATCCTTCAGCCTCAGGGAAATGCTGGTGGAATACTTCAATTAGATCTTGAGCATGGGCGCAGTCACACGCTGGGATCGAACTATTCTCCGCTGCATCAAATCCCTTTCAGGATACAAGATACTCAAGTCTTCTTCTGACCTTACGGGAGACTACTATCTCCTCCACTTCCCACTCTGGCGCCCCATCCACGAGATAGGCCTCAGGAGTCTCTTTGAGGGCCCTCAAGCACGTAAGTTTAATTATGGAAGACTGAAAAGATTCAGAATGAGGAGGGAGATCTAACAGTTATGAGGCGTGGCCAACCTTTCTAACAACGCGGTAAGGCCCAAATCTCTTTGGTCCCAGTTTTTTGCATGGTAGCTTGATTAGTATGTTTTTAGCATCCAGCATCATGAGATCTCCTTCCTTGTACGAAAAACCAACACGCCTCTTACCATAAGCGTTCTCCTTGTAATCTTGCATGCCCTCATCCAAACTGGTGTTCACCCCCTGTTGTACTTTATTGATTGTCTTTGAAAAGTCCACCACCGCTTCCACCTTGGATCCACAACTGGACTCCATGTTGAAGGCGAGGTTGATGCCATAGTTGGCAAAAAAGTGGGAACAACTAATTGATGCATTATGGCGTTGTTATAGCTGAATTGGGCCATGGGGAGATGGGAAACCCAAACAGAATCATCTGTGGCAGTGTAACACTGCAGGAACTGTTCTAAGCACTTTTTTTACTCGTTCAATCTGCCCATCTGATTTGAGGTCATAGGCAGTTGAATGGCAGTGGTGAATCTGAAGAGTCTTACAAAACTCTTCCTAAAAGACAGAGTTAGCTGAGCCTCCAATCACTAATTATCTCTTGGGGGACCCCATGAAGAGCAAAAACATGTGGCATGAAGAGCCTAGCCATATCTGCCGTGGTTACTGTGGTTCTAAAAGGGATAAAGTGGGCAAACTTTGTAAAAAGGTCCACCACTACCATTCTGGCATCGTAGCCTTCAGAAGCAGGTAACTCCATAATAAAATCTACCAACAAGGAGGTCAAAGGCCCTTTGCCTTTTGAACTGGTACCAACACCCTTTGAGGGGCTGGCAATTTGGCTTCATTTGGTTGCAGACCAGGCACTCTTTACAATATCTGGAAATCTGTGAGGCTATCCCTTCCAGTTGTAAATGTGGTGGATAAGCATAAGAGTCTGCTTTTCCAGGGTGGCCAACGGTGATCCCATCATGATGATCCCAGATGATCTCCAGGCGAAGGGGTCCTGCGGGAACCCAGAAGCATTCCTTAACCAACCATCTCATCCTTAACTTGTTATCCCCTAGTAATTTCTTCTTATTTCAACTTGCTCTTGGCGAGGACCAAAGTATACTCAGCCAACAGCATCTGTGAAAGGGCTACCTTTCTGAACATACCATATTCCTCCACATTTTCCAGAGGAGCAAGTGCTGGCCCGTGGGCCAAGGGAGAGGAATTGATACACAATCTACCCAGAGGAATCACCAAGTGGGTGTTGTGTACCTCATCCTTCTTAGGATCAGGAGTTAATGCAGGGTTTTGGCTCAATACAACTGCCAAATCATTCTCCTTACACTTTGTAAACTCATAAGATGCAAATTGGGCTAGGGTCTCAAGTCAGCAGGTCTTCCATGGGGTCAAGACATGAGTGCGCAGTAGTACACCAAGGCATGGTGATCAGTACATACGTGGAAGGGTTGGGATGAGCCATGCAAGTGATGACGCCAATTAGTCAGCGCCTCACCATTTCTAATAACTCTTTATCATATATGGCATAGTTTGACTAAGATAGAAACATCTTCCTGGAAAATATCCCACTGGATGATCTATTCCTTCTTTGCCTACTTGTGATAGGGCTGCCACTATGGAGAGGTTGGAGGTACCAGAAGCCACAATAGACTTCTTTTTGGGGTCAAAACGGTGAAGGATGGACGTGGACAACAGGGTGCATTTTACCGTTTGGGAGGCATCCTGCAAAGTTGAAGACCACTGGAGCACTTTTGCCCCACTCACCTTATACAAGGGCACTGCCACTTCAGAAATATTTGGTGTGAATTTCTTAAGGAACGTACACGTCCTCGAAAAACACTTCAATTTCTTAACCAAAGTTGAGGTGGGCCACTCATTAATTGCCTTCTCCTTGTCTGGAGTTATCATGTGTCCTTGGTCAAACATGACGTTACCCAGGAAGGTGACCTGGGACTTGAAGAATTCACATTTACTAAATTTTAACGTAAGGTCAGCTGCCCTCAAACGCTCTACTGCCTGCCAAAGGTGTACTGCATGGGACTCACGATCAGAGGAAAACACCAGAATATCGTCCATGTAAGATACCGCGCATACCCCAGCAGGTCCCCAAAGCTGCATCAATATGGCGTTGGAAGATATCAGGGGCATTTTTAAGCCCAAAGGCCATAACTCAAAACCAAAAAATTCCTTTCCTGGTCCAGAATGCAGTTAGCCACTCCTGGCCCTTATTGATCAGACCTGATTGAATGTATTTAAACAAACCAGTTTGGAGAAGACTTTCACCTTCTCCACATAGCATGCAATCTGTGAGTCCAGTTGGAAAATGCAAGTCTGGTACTGTGACGTTGTTGAGATTCCCATAATCTATGCATGAGCATAAGGTACCATTGGTCTTCTCCACAAAGAGAAGTGTGGAGCATACTGGAAAGTAGCTGGAATGTTTTGCCTTTAGCTAATTGCTCCTTAACCCACACATCTAAAGCCGCCTTCTCCCGTACAGTCAAAGGGTAAATGGGAGAAGATATACACATAGGATCAACTGTGAGTTTGAACTCGCAATTAAACTCTGAGATGGTAGTATATTGGCTGAAGTCACGTCAAAAGAAGATTTTAGACCCTCCAAACAGGAAGATAAGGGTACCTCAAGAGAGGGCTTTAGCAATGGATCAATACTGAGAGTTTGGTTATTGGGCCAGTGGGGCAGATCGCCCTGAGAGTTTGCTTCAGACAAAGAGACAACTAATTCATGATCATACTTAGAAGTTAAGGACAAGGTATTGTCTTTCATGTTAGTTCTGACGTCAGACTTTCGCCACCACTCTACATCTTAAATAATGGGGTACAAGAGGTTTTTAATATCTTAGATGCGGTCAGCCAAATGGTATTTGCCAACTTAATATCCACTACCCCAGAGCTTTCAGCGTGGCAATACCTTGGGAAGCCCCTCCTCTAACCATACCACCTGGCAAGTAATTCAACTCAGAGTAGTCAGCCAGGTCCTAGTCAATAAAATTCTTTTATGCTCCTTTATCCACCAAAATAGTTATGCTGATTTTACCTAAAGTGGATGAAAGGGTAGTGGTCAACAAAAAATATCCTGAATGATCTTTAATAAAGCAAAAAACGTCAACACCTCCCCAAAAAAAGCTTCATCTGGCATAAGCATGCCTCCAGGGTATTTTCCGCATCATAGAATGAAGAGGGATATTTTTTACTCTTACTACTGAGGTCACATATCCCACCATATCTTCATCAATGGCATAAACATTTTTATACTGAAGAAGTAACTCTTTTTCCACCGCCTGTGTTCTGCGGATCATGGTAGGGGTCAAGTGCAGGTTCTCTGTGATGATCTGGTATACTGAAATGGGCTCCATATTAGAGCCACAAGAGATGATATTTAGCTCATTTCTATATAAGAACCAGCGTTATAAAACGCGTTTTGAGCCGTGAATGACCCCATGCTCAATTTAGCAGTACGTTGTGCATTGTTATCAGGGCCGTCACCACCAGGCACTTTGCCAATGATCCCACCTGCACCATTTGAATGCAGTGCTGATAAAAAATCATTTTTATAAAAGCCTTTTCATCAATTTTGTGGGAGAGTTGGGGGATCATTACAATCAGATTGTGAAACGTCTGAAACTACCAAGCACAAGCAAGAATGGTGGGTACTTCCCAGTTGGAGGTAGCAAGGATAACGCTGAGATGCATTAACCATCAGCGAAATGAGAAAATGGTGGTGAGCTCCACCGCGGCTGTGACAAACAGCTGGTGCACCCAATTCACACTTTACAAAAGTCCACAAAAATTCTAGTGTATGTAAGATAAGTTGGTTGGTCACCTAATGTCAGGAGAGTATCTGTAACTCTCCCATTCCCATAAAGGTGGTGCGAGATGCACAGCCCTACCATCATGGAACCAGTCGTTAGTATTATAGTAAACAGGGCACCGTGAAGGGTGCATGAGCCAAAGTAAACCAGTGCAAGGGTGTATAATGTGGTATAGAGTAGTTGGAAACAAATAAAGAACACCAATTGGGTGGACCCCATGAGGGAGTCCATAAACAAGCGGCAATCAGTGATGGAGCGTTTGGGTGACTCAGTCTGGAAGGGATAAAGGGGGCCCAACGGTGCACTAGATTTGGTAGATAATTTTGGGAAAATAGAACGGCCAACTTGAAAATACCTCCCTGAGGAGGTCCGTGCACAGGTTCACCCCAGTAACCATAATTTTAAAAAAATGTAAATGAATGGGGAAATTTTTTAAAAGGAAGACAACCAATGAGGAAAGTTGGTCTTAAGAACAGTACTTTAAATAAGGGGAGGCAAGTCATCAATGGGGGTAATGGTTCCAAGCCTAAATGAACCAATCAGTGCACCACACCACCAGCCAGGGTACTGTAGCTTGAGATTAAACAACTTGATTGATTGCAGTCTGAGTCATTCAATTTGGAAGTGTTGAAAATGAATGGGTTTTAAGCCCCGTTCTCCAAGCAACTGAACTAAATCATCATTCTTAAGAAGATAACTAGTCTGTTTTAACGCCACTGCTATAATGCAGGGCTGAGCATCACGCACTTTACCTGGACTAACCTGGGAATAACTAGCCTGCACCCATCGTTGGTCCAAGGTATGCCTTAAGTAAGGGAGGTCCTGCAGCTTGCCATTTTTTGACTCTTGACGTCCAGCCTTATCTTGGCATTTGGTTCCCTCAATGATATCAGGTAAGCATGAAATTCACTGACGTACTGACTGACTGATTGACATCTGAAACCTTTGAGTCTGATAGGTTTGATCTATTTAAGCAAGTGGGTGAGAACTAATGAATAATGATAATTCACCAAGTTTCTCTCCTGAAACTAATTTATATATACAAATAAAAAATTGGGAAAAAAGAACCATTCTATAAAAGTTTAAAAAAGTATAAAATAATTGAAAAAATAGTGAGTACTCCTTAACCCTTTTTGAAGTCAGTGCCATCAATCTACCTGACTTATAGAATTTTGCTTATAAATAAAAATTATAACTTATAATGGATTAGGTCCAAGTGTAAACTCAAGCAATTTAGAATATGCATTGCTGAGTATATTAATTATAAATGCCTATTATAAGTCAGGTCAAAATATTGTACTGACTTCAAAAAGAATTATATTAAGAATTTAAAATATCTCAATTATTTCACACTTTTTAGAGATTTTTAAAGGAGGTTCTTTTTTTCCTAACATTTTTGAAAAGTTTCTTTTTCCACAAAAAAATTAAACCCAGCTTTTTTACTCCAAAAGATATAGTAAAATTTTAAAAGTGGTTCTTTTTCCAATTTTTTATAAAAAATCACTATCTCTATCATTTTTAAACTCTCATTATTTCTATATAAAAATAAAATTTATTGTATATATATTATATAAAGTATCTCATAAACAAATATTAATACTTCATTTTGTTATTTTTAGGTTATTTTATTGGGCATTATATGCCATCTTTACTGATCACCATCTACAATAATCAATTTTTATTATTTGGTGAAGGTTGACCAGGGGACATACACTTCCAATTAATGATGATAGAAAATAATAATAATAATAGTAATAATAATAATATGACTAATTTAAAAGGACACCTAGAGGGATCTTAGGCTCTCCTGTTGTCATCCAGGACTGCCAGGTTTAAAACGATGGGGGGATTTATGTCAACCTTTTACTTGGTTACAGCATGAGTGAATGAATGAATTAATATTTAGGAACCATGTGATTAATTATGGTTTGATTATCCTTCCGTTGCATGGGGTCATGTTTCCAACAACCATGCTTAAAAATGTTACAATATATGGTATTAAAAACTATTAGTGGTTTCTTAGAGGGTGGGCGTTGTTCCTGTAAATGAATTTAATACTATAGTATGTATTTTTCATAGTGTTATTGCTACTATTAATGCCCGCAAACTTGGATGAATTGGTGACTCCATGTTGAGATCAAACATGTTTATAGCTAAACTGAATGATTATCCATTGCCTTAGAGAAATAGGCGCATGACCTCTTTCCAGATAGCTACCAATGTTTGACAATGTTCTAGGCGGTGTACTAAGCTTTGATATTGGCCACATATTGTGCATGAAAAGTGGACAGCGTTTGATCATTATGCCATGTGATACACTCTCCGCATGCATCTCTATACATGTGCACATATCCTGGGTTGTAGTAGTGAGTGGTTTGTGTATCTCCAGATCATCCTTTGGGTCTCTAGGCTGTATGGTATGTCTATTAGATCCAGGTAACTATTCCTGGTAATGGTACTCAAGTTTCTGTTTATTATGTTGTCTGTAACTACTTGGCCATTTACTTCTTGTCTCTTAGTTAGCCTTGGGCAACCTCAGTGATTGGTCTGGCCACTTATGTGGATTTTCCACTATGCTCTTCTCATGGCTATAAGTATTTGTATAAAATGTACAGAGGTGCCATGCGGTCCTGTAGTGGTTGGGTGAGATGCCAAATACTTAATCACTGAGTTTGGATGATTTGGATTTCTTATTTGGAGTGTGTGTGCAAAATTATATCTTACTGCTCTAGCCCAATGTATGTCTGGAAGGTCTGGACTAGTCACCTGAGCTATCCAGGATCCTAGTATATGGGCCACTTGCTCTACATAATTAGTTAGCCCATACCTCCATTCCTCCTAAGTCCAAATAAAGTTTCAAAGCGTACAGGGGCTTTATGGTCAGACCAAATCCATCCCTATATAAAGCATATATTGTGTTGAAAAATGATGGTGAAAAAGCAATTGCATGTTCTGTAAGCCATATAATTGATAATATCATGGAATTGGCTATCACAACTCGTCCAGTTAGAAATGTATGATGTCCATGCAAGGAGGCAATGCGTTTTTTATGTTTTTATCTAGGAGTTGATTTCCCATCATGGTGTTGGCGTACCCCCTGCCTCTAACCATACCCACAAGTGACGGACAGTTCTAGCTGCCAGCTTGATAGTGAAGGGAAGTTCTAGTGGGGTAATTGGTGATCTTTGCCTCCTAGGTCTGGTGATGAGCCTTGATGTTGTATTAGTCTATTGACTCAAGTTGGATGGCGTCAATGAGTTTGATATTTTCTCAGGAGTATAATTTCAGTCTTTTCAGTATTGATTGATGTGTTTAAGCAACATAAGGTTAACCATACATAATAAGACAATCTAATCCATAAACGTTGGTAAGTATACCACACAGTCATCAGCAAAAGCCATCATTTTAACTGGTGGTTGGTCATAGACATTGATTCCATTGATGAGGGCATCTGTATTCCGGATTAGGGGATCAAGGCTAAAATTATATAGTAGAGGACTTAGAGGGTCCCCTTGTCTAAGTCCCCTCTGTGGAAAAACTAGGTTAGTTAAAAAACCTGCTCCACGCACAGCCATGGTGGCTGAATGTGAACATTAACAGCAAGTTAATAAATGTATTTGGGAGTTTGAATTTTTGAAGGCAGGCTCTGAGATAAGTCCAGTTCACCCTGTCATATGCCTACTGTTGATCTAAAAAGACAAACATTTCAGAGGCTTTAGATTTTCAGACATTTAACTTTGCAAATATTGTCCAATATGGATCTTCTTGGAACAAATCCATATTGTGATGGGGACATCACATCAGTTGCAATTCCCCCTAATCGTTTAGCCATAATTTTTGTAAATATTTTAGTGTCAGTATTAGTTAGGAAGATTGGGCACCAATGGGATAAGTTTAGTCTGTCTCCTTTTTTAAAGAGAGTGAATGTGTATGATTCTTTGCCTCCAGGTAGAAGGCATGTTTCCATAATGAATTTATTCATGGAAGCTAAAAGAATATTTTAAATGTTATTGAAATATCTTTTCTAAAATTTGTAGGGAATCCCATCAGGTCCAGGGTATTTCCCTCATGTTGCGCTGTGCACCGCTTTCTCATAATTCCTCTTGCAAATTTAAGTTAATTAAATTATTGGATTGAGCTGTGGTGTCAATATGTGCATTGGCAAGGGATTTTTCGATTTTTACTGGTTTGACTGGGTCAGATTTATATAAATTTGTATAAAACCTGTGTACTTTGGTCACAACTTCCTAAGGTGTCTCTGCTATCGATGTATCCAGTCTGCATACCTGTGTGCAGGCTACTGTATTTTTTCAGGCATACAAGCGACGGAAAAAATAACTTGAACAAGTTTCTCCATCTTTTGTTTTTTGTTCTATATTGAACATTAATGCAGTGTTGGTATTTTTGTATCAAGGTGTTTAAGTGTGCAGAAACCTCTGCCCATTTGCGTCCCCATCCAGGGCTGTATCCTGTGCATGGGAAATTGTTTTTCAGGTTGATAATTTCAGCCAAGGTGTGTTTAATGATGGTTAAAGCTGCCCTGTATTTTCTTGGTGATGTGTGTTTAATATTTTGTATTGTTGATTTCTTGAAATTTTCCCAGGTGATCAGTGGGTCTGAACAAATAGGTGTTTGAAAATCTTACGTTGAGGATATTTTCTCCACTCTAGAGTGGAATTCTGAGTTGGCTAAATTTTCTGGGCGTTTTCTGCACCACCTAGGTTCTGGAATAATTGTCTTTGCTGGTGTGAAGGACATCAAAACTAGCTAATGGTTGGAGAATTTTGATTTTTGTAGTTTTAAATTTAAAAATTTGATGACAGAAAATTAGCAGTGTGAGTATTTGGTTAATTTGCAACATAGAAATAAGTCTACTGTTGTGCACATGTGGGCGTGTCATGTTCTGCAGGAGAGGCAACTGTTTAGTGTAAAGGATCATATAGGACCAAGGTGGCTTTTAACATGAAAAGTTCCACATGTCCTTGTGGTGTCTCCATTGTGTGTTGTCATTAGTCATTGTCTGGGTTAATCCAGTAGTTCATGTCTCCCATGGTTAAAGTGTTTTCTGGGAGATGGAGGTGTGTTAAATCTGATAGAAACTCTTGACGCTCCATTTTACAGTTTGGTGCGTACATACTGACTATTGTGTGCCCCTCTTTGTGCCATGAAAAGGTAATGGCTAGTATGCAGCTGTCCAAAAAGAATTTTTATTAATGAGTATAAAATTCTGGTTTGCATGTACTATTACCCACAGTTTTGTGACAAAAACAATATTGTTGGAAGGAGCATGTTTTCCCATGCCTCCTCCTTTCCCTGTGGAAAGTTGGTTTCCTGCGCTGCTAGGATGTCCACAAGGGGGTTGCACTGGAGACTCAACTTCTTGGCTTGGGATGTTAAGGACTTGAGTCCCACTATGTTCAGCATCCTTATCGCTACTGAGATGCCCTGTGCGCCTTAGGAGCGGTTAGCAGGGCCCCCAGTCCTACACTCTCACCTCTTTGCTCACCTTTACATCCTTACTGCAAGTGCAATAATAATTAGCAGGCACTGGGGTATATTCTTCCCCTTTCATTACTGCAGTTTTTGTTCCTTTCTTGCCTTTGTTGGCTTTCAATTTATCATTGCGGTGCACTTGTGTGTTCTCATTGGGCACAGTTTTGTCTGACGCATTTAATTGTTGATTTTCAATCCTGTTTGGGCTGTAAACTGTAATTTTGGGGGATGTGCCAAACCCCTGTGCTAGAAATTTGCTTCCAAATTGGGTTCCATTATATCCTGTTTGTTTGGATTGGTTGCTTATTTTTCTGCGGAATTTGATTGGTTCATTTAAGCTAGTTATACATGTCTTCCTGAAACTGTTCAGGTGAGATGGATGATTCCGCCAAGGCCTTTGCCTTGGCTGTGGCCAACTTGTGAGCCTGGTTGGCCATCTACCGCTCCTTTGGGGAAACTGGGTCAATAACTTTATATTTTAAAATTCTCCCCAGTTGAATGCTTGTGTGTATCAGTTATTTTGGCATACTCTGAGTCATCTTCGCCCATTTCTTTCCTCACAGAAATACATTTCTATTAGGCCTTCTTTTATAGATAGGCATGAATCTTGTGCTTAAAGGCCTAACAGTGGTTGCACATGGGTGTTGCACTCACCACTGCTGCATGGAATAATTGGGATTTATCCCTTCAATAATGATGGATGCAATATGAGGGATTTTTGTGAGATCCTCTGCTACCTCTGGGTTTGGGGAATTAATTGTGTTTGCCTTCCCTGTGCTAAGGGTCAGTATTAGTTGGAATTTTTGCATCTCAAAATGTTTAATTTCTCTGTAGGATTCCAAGCCCTCCCAAAGATGGTGTTTGAGTACTGTGCACGCCAATGTTATTGGAAGATAATCAAAAATTATAAAATATCTTTATATTTTGTCCAACGTGTGCATTTGGTTTTCAAAAACGTTGACCATCGGGAAGGTCAATCACTACTCTGGCCTTTGCAGCTTTGTTTGCTTCCTCCGCTGTCTCAAACCCAAGGTCCACCCAACCATGGCGGATAGTTTGGGTTGTCATGTACACAGTTTGTGGGAATAATTTTGGTTGGGCTTTGCCAAACTTTTCCCACATTTCTGGTGCCTCTTGCTCAAAAATACACAGACCCCATGTTCAACCAATGAAAGTGGTTGAGAGTGGGTCACTTCCATGTAACTTCAGTATTTTACTAGAAAATCCATGAAACCTGTGGGGTGCACCACCTCCGGTTTTTTGTTTTTACTTTGGTTTTCATTTACTCCTGTGCACTTGGTGCCTTTGGGGTGGTGCAGATCCAGTTCCGCATCCTTTACCACGTTTACCAAATCTGTCATTGTTTATATGTACTCATCTCACCTGGTATTTATTATCAAATCGTTCTGTTTGAATCAAATCATTTACTAATAAGTGATAGTAATTGGAAAGAAAAGCTACCATCTACAATAATTCATTTTATTAAATTAAGGTGCTTTTAGTCAAACTCTGCTAAAGTTAATAATCACCATCTTCAATAATAAATTCTAAATTTAGTTGATTTTATTGGTCAAATTATGCAAAAAAACTTATGCATTTATACTGATTTAAGCTCATCATGCTATGGTCCCATACTTGACTGTATTTGAACATGCCCCCCAGCCATATGACATATTGCCAATATGTTGATCTGAAGCTATCACTTTACCAATGCTAGAATTAAGTTTATCTGAGGATGTGTTAGTCCCACAATTGAAATCCATTGATTCCAGTCCATTTTAATATATATACTAAATTAATTGTAGTTACTGGAGCAATCCTTGCAAAAATTAATATAGGACCTAAGTTGAAGAATCCTCTTTTTTGAAATAGAAGATCATCCATGTCTGTCCAGTAGTTTCAGAGTTATGCGTGAACAAACAGATAAAAAAAGTAATATATATATATATAGGTCAAATTGAGAATCTTTTCTCAGTCATTTAAAAATGAATCTCTTTGTTTGTTTAAAGCCTATGATCTCCTATATCATTCATCTGATTGCAATGAAACTTTGGTGAGTTATGATGCACTTGCCCACAAAGGTTTATATATCTTAAAAATAATTCTTTTATATTAGAATAAAAAGTTTTATATGTAACAAATAAAAATCCTATATATTTTTTATTGTATTTGCTATATCATTATGACTGAGCAGTTGGGTATTTAGTTGATTTAATAGTTTCAATGGCTTTGCCAAGCGGTTGGTAGTTTTAGGATGAATAAGATTGATGGTTTTAGTAAGTGTTAGTGATTGGTTGATTTTATAGGATATTTGGTTTTGGCAAGTTTATTGGTGGTTTTTGGTTGTTTTGATAAGTTTAGTTTGGTTTTGTAAAGAAGTTGATGATTGGTTGATTCAATAAGTTGATTGGTTTTAGCTAATCAGTTTAGTGGTTTATCCTTGATTAGAAATCCTCAGTTTCTAATACATCACTTTTTAGCTGAAATTGGGTGCTCTATTGACTCAAATGATTATTAAATACTTAATAATTTTAGTGATTGTACGTTAATTATTTATAGTATATTTGCCAAAGCCCACTCACTGAATCATCACTGTATCTCAACAATGTCAAGGCCTATAATGATGAAACTCTACACAGATATACACTAGATATTATAGATGTTCAATAAGATGAGGCTTGACAAAATTAAAATTTTAGGGGTTTTGGAGATATCAAAGTGACCAGATATTCTTGTACTCACTCACTCATCTTTGCATCTCAACAATGACAAGACCTAGAAAGATGAAACTTAACATAAGTATACACTAGATACTATAGATGTGCAATAAGACAGGGTTTGACAAAATTCAAAATTTTAGGGGTTTTTGAGGGTCAAAGTGACCAAATATTCTCATAAGAAATACATGACAGTTAAAACGTGACAACTGTTAGGCAGCTTCTAGATGAGATAGAAACATGAAAGTTGTTCTAAAAGTTAACTTATCCCTCTTTTAAAGAACACAAAGGTCAATCTAAAATAAGTTTAATTAAAATACCTTAAAAGAAATCTATAATATATTTGCTAAATACCTTTTACTCACTTAGTCATCACTGTATCTCAAGAACAAAAGGGCCTTCAAAGAAAATATTTCCAGGTAAATTGATTCAAAGTTGTAAAAAGAAGCATAATAAATATATAGAATACATTTTTTCAGTAGAAAACAATATAATACAATATATTAACTATTGCCTTAATTTAATTACTTATGAACGCATAAATTCTATACATTCCTGTGATAAGAACCTGTTCCCAAAAGTACTATCACACAAATTACATAACATATTTGTTTACATTGCAATGAAGTCTATAAAAAGTTATGTTTAGTCTGGTCTGGACAAAATTCAGACACACTTGCATCATGAGGTTCAGTCTAAAGGCCACCAATAACAGGCCAGAATGCTTCTATGTTCACTTCAGTTTAGTCACTACACTGCCACTGCACACTCCTGCTACTTTGTTTTAGACGATTATAATCTGATAAACTTTGAATACCATAGAAAAGCATGGGTATCTGGATTTTTTATTTATAGTAAATTAAAACCTGCCTAATTCAGTTCCCCTAATTAATAAAATAATTTTGGAAAGTTAATTAGAAGTTAGTTCTAATAATTTAGAAGACATGTCATGTACACAATGACTTTAAATATATAGAGATGTTTTGGTAGCAGTTTGGTGTTATTTGATTGATTTTATAGGTTTATTTTGTTTGGCCGTGTGGTTGATAGATTTTGGTTAAATTGATAGGTCACAGTTTAGTTTTGAGGGGTGCTTAGTTTTTGGTTGATTTGATGAGTTCAGCTAGGTTTAGCTGGGTGGTTGGTGGTTTTTGGTTAATTCAATTGAGCAATTAGATTTATTTGAGTGGTTATTGTTTATTTATAGTAACAAATCTAAATTAATAAATTGAATATCTGAAATTCTAAAACACCATAGGCAAAGAATGGGTAACAAATGCTAGTCTACTTAATAAAACACGTTCACTGATTTACTGACTGACATCTGAAACCATCAAGTCTGATACGTTTAATCTATTTAGGTGAGTGGGTGAGAATTGGTGGATATTATTAAATAATTAACAAAATTGCTCACCCAAAACTAAACAAAAATCAATTTTATAGTTTTAAGTAGATTACAATTGTTTATTAAGTAGATTAAAAAAACCAGCTCACCAGCCATGAGGGCAACAGCAAAGCTGTTAGTCTGAGTGGCTCTAGTGTAGTGCTGTCACAGCCTTTAGGCTGATATTAAAAGCTTATAAATAAAGTCAAGTAACGCAGGGTAACTCTACATATAAATAATATATACTGGTCAGATACTGGACCAATCCTTATATTATATTGAATGGGACCTAAATGAGATCATCCTCTTTTTATTTGAAATTATCATTCAAATTGGTTTAGTTGTTTTGAAATAATGTGCAAACAAACAGAAAAAAATACAGTCAAATTTAGAACATCCTCCTTTTTTGAATTTGGCTAAAAAAGTATACAAGTTTGACATGAATATGTCTATGGCTGGATAGTATGTTCAAAATCCAACAAATATGAGATCATAACTGATGAGCTTAAATTATTATAGGCGTGTATCATTTTTGCATAGATTGGCCAATAAAATCATTCAAATATAAAATGTATTCTTATTGAAGGCGGATAGTAAATTTTTATAAATTCTCTAGTAAAACAAACAAATTTAATATGTATAATTGTAGGGGAGGATACCACAGTGTTAGAATAGGGACCTCTACCACTGCCTCCCTAAGTTCGATTCCAGTACAGGAACTTTGGGTAGGGGAAGACTGTGTTGGCATTGTGCACAATTGCCCCAAACCAAGATAGCAAATAGCAAAGGCGGTCCGTGGAGTTCCTGGCCTATCATATGCCATGCATGGAGGTTTTCCAGATTTTATCCTCCTTTCCCACTCAATCAATTTCCCATTAATTGGTGCGGTATTGTCCCCAGGTTGGCCCACCTCAAATAAAATAAATAAAATGTATTATTGTAGAAGGCAATCAGTAAATTTAGCATAAATTGTTCAATAAAATCAACCAAACAATATTATACATAATGGCATGAATATGTCCTATGGCTGTGGGGTATTGATATAAATATGTTCTATGGCAGGATGTATGTTCGAAAGCTGGGCAATGGTATGATATCATAATGTGATAAGTTTGAGATTACCATAAATAATAATTGGTAAGTTTGGTATGGTATTTGTTAAATTCTGAGGATTGCTCACTTGATATAATAAATCTTGAACATCTAATTGGACTGAATTTCAGCCAATAGATACTTGATTTAGCCTATACTTACAGTATTATGACCACCTAGAAGCTCACTAGGCTTATCTAAATAAATCAACTCTTCTGGTCAACCTTGGGCTTAATCTTTTTTTAGTACTAGATGGTAACCTTGGTCTTAATCTTCACTATGTATTTGGGAACTTCTACTTAGGCAGACAAAGGTACAAGCTGAGATTTCTTACATAACAGCTTGCCAACACTTATCTAAGATAAAACTTCTGATAAAAAACCAGATAAAGAGAATTTGGAAAATATATATTTATTTAAGAGATATTATTGGATCATTTCTCATTAGTCCAGGTGCTGGTATTTGTACCTCTAGGGTATTTCTTGGCCAAATATTGAGCACACAATTTCCAAAGTTAATTATTTTCCACCTCAGTTTGGCCCTTGAACTAATACAATTATGACATATTGCTAGGTCTATTGTGTCATAGTTAAATGACTTGATAGTAGGCACCAACCCCAAGGATAAGGCTGGGCGGCAGGAGGCCCAGAAAGTGAAACTTCAGGCCCTCCCTGACCTCAAGAACATCTTAGGCCAACGCTGGGTACAAGCCAAATATGCCCAGGTTGGTACTAGTGAGGTGCATAATGCCCAGCCTCTTGTATCAGCTCAGGCGTTAAAACAGACGAGCTATTTAATTATTGATGATGGTTTGAATTGGTTGAAGGGTGAATGGGGGTTCAAAACCCATTCCATCTACAAAATTACGCATTTGGGTAGGGTACAACTTCAATCAATTACTCTAGTGAAGTTAGTTTTGGTGTATTTTACCAATTCAGATGGAAGCATTTGCCTATTGGTGAATAAGTACTTGGGACTGCTTCAGCAGACCCAGAATTACCCTGACAATGTTTAAATATGGTTTTTGTGACCAACGTTCCCTGTTGGTCGACTTTTACAATAAACTTTCCCATTTTTTGCATTTTATTTATGATTCCTTGGGTGTACCTAGGTGTGGACCTCTTTAAGGAGGTCTCCAATTACGTTGGCCACTACATTCTGTCACAAATAACAAAAGATTTGTGTGTACCTTTGGGCCACTCAGGTCCCCTCCAGAATGAGGCACCCAAGCCTCCTAGCATCAATTTACATTTGATTAAGGACTTTTATGGAGAGTCTATACCTCCCCTAGCGTGGTAGTGCTTGGTGCACAGGGACAACGCCAGATACTAGTCGTTAGTACAAAAAGTACTAAAGCCCAGCAGAGGGTGCTGGAACAATGATACCTTAAGTAGAAAAGTGCAATCATGATATAAGATAACCAACTTAAGTGACGCGGTGCACAAGGGAAGAAGGGGTAAGCGTCCTGGGTTGGAGGAACCTGGGCGACCCAATGGTGCACAAGGGAATAAACTAATCATATTCAAAATGGAATGGTTAACATAGCGTGAGAACTCCTCGAAGGGGTCGCAGCATAGGATCATCTGAAATAACATAATAAGAAATGGGAAAATGGGTAAAGTTTATTTAAAAGTCGACCAACAAAGAATGTTGGTCAAGGAAATCAAATCTAAACTTTGTCAGGGTAATTCAGGGTTTGACAAAGCAGTCCCAAGCACCAATTTACCAATAGGCAAACACTCCCATCCAAATTGGTAGAATTCACCAAAATGGACTTCACTCAAGCAATCAATCGAAGTTGTATCTGACCTTAATGCATATTTTTATATGTGGAATGGGTTTTGAAACCCTGTTCCTCAATAAACCAAATCAAACCATCATTGTTAATAGAATAAATCGTCCATTTTAACGCCTGGGCTGACGAAAGGGGCTGGGCGTTATGCACCACACTAGTACCAACCTAGGCATATTTGGCTTGTACCCAGCGTTGGTCTAATGTGTGCTTGAGGTCAGGGAGGTCCTGAAGCTTCACCTTCTGGACCTCCTGCCGCCCAGCCTCATCCTTAGGGTTGGTGCCCACTATCATGTCATTCAACCCTGACATTACTCTCTCCTCCTGACAGGGCTCAACCCCCTCAGGGGCTTGAACAAGGGAAAAGTTCTTTTGGTCTGGGGCCAAATTCATAGCGGCAATGGTTGGTTTGGGTTGAGATCCAGCAGCCTGGGGGAAACGCTTATGGAAGGCTTTAATCAGATCTTGGTCATGCACACAGTCACTCTCTGGTACCCAAATGTTCTCTGCAGTGTCAAAACCCTTCCAAGTTACCAGATACTCAAGTCTTCTTTTAACACGAAGGTAGGCTACTATTTCCTCCAATTCCCATTCTAGTGCCCCATCCATGAGATAGGCCTCAGGAGTCTTTGGTGGGGGCCCTCAAACAACGTCAATTTGCTCTCATGAAAGACAGAGAAAATCCAAAACAAAGAGGATGATCCAACTGGTATGAGGCATGGCCCACCTTTTTAACAACGCGGTAAGGGCCAATCCTCTTTGGTCCCAGCTTTTTGCATGGCTGTTTGATAGGGATGTTACGAGCATCAAGCATCACAAGATCCCCCTTCCTTGTACGCTGGACCCACTTGGCGCTTGCCATCAGCGTTCTCCTTATAAACTGCATTGCCGCCTCCAAACTTATGGAAACCCCCTGGTGGACCTTCTTGATAGTCTTAGCAAAGTCCACCACCGCTTTAACCTTGGATCCACAGCTGGGCTCCATGTTGAAGGCGGGGTTAAACCCATAGTTAGCGAAAAAGGGGAACATCTGATCAAAGAATGCAAAGTGTTGTTGTAGCTAAATTGGGCCATAGGAAGGTGAGAAACCCAATCTGAATGATCCGCGGCAGTGTAACACCGCAGAAACTGCTCCAAACACTTGTTCACTCGTTCAGTCTGCCCATCTGATTGGGGGTGATAGGCAGTCAAATGGCAGGGGCGAATCTGAAGAGTCTTACCTAATTCATCTAAAAGATGGAGGTAAACTGGGGTCCCTGGTCACTGATAATCTCTTGGGGGACCCCATGTAAGCAAAAACATGTGGCATGAAGAGCCTGGCCATATCTGCCGTGGTTACTGTGGCTCTAAAAGGGATAAAGTGGGCGAACTTTATAAAACGGTCCACCACCACCATGATGGCATTGTAACCATAGAAAATAGGTAATTCCACAATGAAATCCACTAATAAGGAAGTCCAGGGCCCTTCAGCCTTTTGAACTAATACCAACAACCCCACTAACAGTTGACGATTTGGTTTCATTTGGTTGCAGATCAAGCACTCTTTACAATACCTTCCTACCTGAGAAGGCAAGCCCTTCCAATTGTAGGTGCGCCATACTAACTCCAAGGTATTTGTTTTCCAAGGATGACCAATGGTGATTCCATCATGGTGTTCCCAGATGATTTCCAGGAGCAGTGGTCCAGCAGAAACTCATAGGCGCCCCTGAAACCACATCATCTCAAATTTACATGATAACCCCTGGATAAATTCTCCTGATTCAGAGTGCCCTTAGCAAGTACCATAGTATATTCAGCTGATAGCGGCTGAGCAAGGACTACCTTTTTAAAAACATACGGTATTTCTCCACATTTTCCAAAAGGTGCAAGCGCTGGCCCGTTGGCTGGGGGAGAGGGAAGTTGGAACACATTTTTATTTGGCAGAATCATCAACTGTGTGTTATGAACTTCTACCTCCTTGGGATCAAGAGCTAAAGCAGGGTTGCGGCTCAAAGCATCTGCCAAACCATTATCCTTGCCCTTGGTAAACTCATAAGAAAATGCAAATTGGGCAAGGGCCTCATGCCAATGAGTCTGCTGTGGTGTTAGGGCATTATGGGCGCGGTAGTACAGCAAGGCTCGGTGATCTGTATGTACCCAGAAAGGTTGGGAGGAGCCATGCAAGTGGTGGCGCCAATATGTCAGCGCCTCCACCACTGCTAGTAACTCCTTGTCATAAACGGCGTAGTTCAACTCAGGCAAAGACATTTTCTACTAGAAAAATATCCCACCGGATGCTCTATCCCATCTTCGCCTACTTGAAACAAGGCATCCACTATGGCGAAGTTGGAGGCATCAGTAGACACAATGAACTCTTTTGAAGGGTTGACATGGCGAAGGACAGACTGGACAACAGGGTGCACTTCACTGCTTGGAAAGCATCCTCCAAAATGGGGACCACTGAAACACCTTTGCATTACGTCCCTATATAAGGGCGCTGCCACCTTAGAAAGATTGGGCGTGAACTTCTTAAGGAACGTACATGTCCCCAAAAAGCTCCTCAATTCCTTGACTGAGGTGGGGGTAAGACACTCACAAATCGCCTTCTATTGTCTGAAGCTATCATATGTCCTTGGTCAAACATGACGTTGCCCAGAAAGGTGACCTGGGACTTATAAAGATCACACTTGCTAATCTTCAGCATCAGGCTGGCTGCCTTTAACCTCTCCACCACTTGCTATAGGTGTACTGCATGAGACTCATGATCATGGGAAAACACCAGGATATCATCCATGTAGGCAACCGCGCATACCCCTAACAAGTCCCCCAACCTGCATCAATGCGGCGTTGAAAGATAGCAGGGGCATTCTTAAGCCCAAAGGGCATGACTCAAACTGGAAAATCCATTTTCTGGTATGGAATGCGGTTAACCACCTTTTCCCTTTTTAATACAAATCTGATTAACGCATTGAGGCAATCCAGATTGGAGAAGACCTTAGCCTTCTCCACATAGTGTGAAATCTGAGAATCTAGAGGGATGGGATGTAGATCTGGTACAGTGACATTGTTGAGGTTCCCATAGTCTATGCACGGGCGTAGGGTACCATCAGCCTTCTCAACGAAGAGTAGTGGGGAGCATACAGGGGAGGTACGCTGAAAATCGCGCCTTTGGCTAACTGCTCCTTCACCCACACATTTAACGCTTCTTTTTCCCGGACAGTCAATGGGTAAATGGGGGAAGAAGTCCGCACCAGATCCACAGTGAGTTTGAACTCACAGTCATATTTGGAATGATCAGGTAATATGTCAGCGGATGCTGCATCAAAGGAAGATTACAAACCCTCCAAACAAGAAAGTAGGGAAACCTCCACGGTGGGCTTCTGCATAGAGGCAAGGCTAAGAGTGTGAAGGTGGGGCCAGTGGGGCAATTCGCCCTGGGCGTTCTCCTCTGACAAAGGAACCACTAGTACGCAACCATTCTTTAATGTTAGGGATAGGGTATTTTCAGTTCAAGTTGGTTCTAACGTCAAACTTCCGCCACCACTCCACACCCAATATTATAGGGTACAAGAGGTTTTTGATAGTTTGGAAGTGATCAGACAAGTGGTACTTGCCAACCTGATAGTCCACTGTCCCAATGATCTTCAGAGTGGGAATACCTTGGGATGCTCCTCCCCTAACCATACCACCTGAAAAGTAACTCATCCCGAGGTAATAAGATAGGCTCTGGTCCATAAAGTTTTCATTGGCACCAGTATCCACCAGAATAGTGGTGCTGAGTTTTCCTAAAGGGGAGGAAATGATAGAAGTCAGTAGAAAATACCCAGAATGGTCTTTATTAATAGCAGACAGCGCCAGAACATCACCAGCAAACTCATTCTCTGGCATTGACATGTCACCCTGGTATGATTTAGACTCAAAGAATGGAGAGGAATACTTGGTCACTTTTACTACTGAGGCCACACATCCCACCATATCTTCAGCAGGGGATAAACATTGTTGTATTGTAAGCGCAGCTCCTTTTCAACTTTCTGAGTGCTGCGAATCATGGAAGAGGTCAAACGGGGTTTATCTGGGGTGATTTGATACACATGAATAGGATCCATATCTGATCCATGAGAGATAAAATATGGCTCAGAGGTATACATAGTGTTTCCATTATAAAACGCGTTTTTTAGATGTGAATAACCCTATTCCTATAACATCAATGGAATGCCCGATGTTATACAAGGCCAACACCCCCAGGGCCATCTGCGCCAATTCCGCTGGCATCATCTGAATGCGCTGTCAAAGTAAAATCCATTTTTAAATTGAATTAGGTAATTTTGGTGGAAAATTGGGGAATCATGACTTTCATACCTTGAAGCATCTGAATCCACCAGGTACAAGCATGAAGGGTGAGCATTTTTCAGTTTGATGCAAACAAAATAACGCCAAATTGCTCCAACCTTCAGAAAAAGAGGAAACAGTGGTGCAGCTGACCACAGCTGAAGCCCACAGCTGGCGCCCACCATTTACACTTTGGAAAAGTCCTTCACGGAAAAGTTCATGCACATAAAATTAAGTGGTTGGTCAACTATTGTAAGGAGTTTGTCTATAACTCTCCTGTTTCTAGAGGGGTAGTGCTTGGTGAACAATGCCAACGCCAGGGAACTAGCCGTTAGTACAAAAAGTACTAAAGCCCAGCAGAGGGTGCTGGAACAATAATACCTTAAGTAGAAAAGTGCTATCATAATATAAAATAACAAACTAAAAGTGACGCGGTGCACAAGGAAAGAAGGGGTAAGCGTCCCAGGTTGGAGGGAACCTGGGCGACCCAACGGTGCACAAGGGGATAAACTAATCATGTTCAAAATGGAATGGTTAACAGTGCATGAGACCTCCTCAAAGGGGTCCGCGCACAGGATTGTCTGAAATAATACAATAGGAAATGGGAAAACAGGGAAAGTTTATTTGGAAAGTCGACCTACAAAGAATGTTGGTCAAGTAAATCAAATTTAAACTTTGTTGGGGTAATTCAGGGTCTGCCAAAGTGGTCTCAAACACTGATTCACCAATAGGCAAACACTTCCATTCAAATTGATAAAATACACCAAAACGGACTTCACTTGAGTGATTGATTAAAGTTGTATCTGACCTAAATGCATAGTTTCGTAAATGGAACGGGTTTCAAAACCCTGTTCATCAATAAACCAAATTGAACTGTCATTGTTAGTAGATAAATCATCCAACTTAACGCCTGGGCTGACAAATGGGCTGGGCATTAAGCACCACACTAGTATCATCCTGGGAATATTTGGCTTGTACCCAGCGTTGGTCTAATGTGTGTTTGAGGTCAGGGAGGGCCTGAAGCTTCACCTTCTGGACCTCCTGCCGCCCAGCCTTATCCTTAGGGTTGGTGCCCACTATCATGTCATTCAACCATGACAGGGCTCCCCTTTGGGGCCCACACAAGTTTTGTTGTTTCTCACTTACCTGATATTGTATACCACGCTGTACACCCTTGCTTTGGGTCCCTTTTGTACTGGCACCATTCGTGTTGCCTTGTTTCCCATTCTCTTAACAGCTATTTCCCTGGAAGTATGGGTTTGCATCCTGAACCACCTCTAAGGGAATGAGAGAGTTACATACACTCTTTTAACATTAGTTGACCAACCATTTTATTATACGTGCATCAGAATTATCCATGTGGGACTTTCTTTATGTATAAACTGGGTGCACTGCCCATTTGTCACTGCCACGATGGTTTTCACCACAATTTTCTCGTTTGGTTTGTTTTAGTGCATCTTAGCGTTATTTTTGCAACTACCAACTGGGAAATGCCCACCCTTCCTGCTCATACCTAGTGGTCTCAGACTTTTTGTGATCCTGTTGTTGTGATTCCCCGCTTTTCTCCTGAGATTTACTCAATAATTCAAAAGGCTTTGGCTTCCCTTGAACCAAAAGCTTCTTTAGAAAATAACAATTTATCTGGTTCACATCTGCTTTTGCGGGAATTGTATTTGTTGTATCAGCTGTCTCTAGATGCAGATGATTGGGTTTTTTGCGGTGTTCCGCGCACATCCACTCTTGTGGCGATCAGTGAAGGGCTTGGAGCGTGTTTTGGTACAATTTCATCCTGATGGAGCACCCATCCAACCCTTCTATGAGTTCTTTTCGCAATGTCAAGCTGGTTGGCCAGTAAAATTATATTTCAATGTTTTTTTGTGAAAAAGCTCAGGCCCTACCATTGCCTGATGTCATTAAAACGTCATTCTCCAATCTACCTTGGACCTAGCCATGAGAAACTCCCTGTTCTGGCAGTCGCCCCCTTCCAACTTTGATCATCTCGTTGAAGCCCTTTGGGGTGGTTTCCCCGCCCCAACCTGGAAGGGGCAGGGTAATTTGGCTGTCATGGTTTCACCTGGGTTGGCCCCTATAAGTATGGGAACCAAAAAGTCACACGCGTCTCTCAAAATGAAGGAATCTTATTCTTCTAAAGCTTCAAATTCCGCAGAATTTGAAGCTGAACAGGGGTCTAGCCCTGAGTCCAAATTAGAGGTTTCATATTATTCCACTATGATGTTGTCACCCGCAGTCACCCCTATAAATACCGCATCCACAACTAGTGATATTCCTTGAATTGTGAAGAGCTCCCCACTGATTCTCTTCCTGTTTTGGTGGAAGTTGAGGGTTCAGGTGAGTCTAGACCTGAGCTCAACCAAAAATGGAACAATGATAATGAGTTTTCTTTGCACTGCGTTTCTTCAGTGCAAGCCAAAGCATCTATTATGGGCGTGGGGGTGATGGCCCTGGATAACGATGCGCACCAAACCCTCAAATCAGGTATGGGGTTGCTGGAGCCTGAAAACGCATTTCATAATGTGAACGTTATATCACAAAATGAGCCGTTTATTAGCTCTTATGGCCTAGATGAGGACCCTATCCTGTATATCAGATTACCCCTGAGAACCCTCATTTAACCCCTACCATGATCCGTAGCACTCAGGAAGTGGAAAAAGAACTTCATTTTAAATGTGATAAAGTATATGCACCTGAGAAGATGGGGTGGTATATGTGGCCTCAGTAGTAAGAGTGGCCAACTATCCCTCCCCTTCTATGATTCAAAAACATACCCTGAAGGCTTGCTCAAGCCAGAGGAAAAATTTTTGGGTGAGGTGGTGGCGTTTTCTGCTTTAAATAAAGCCCATTCTGAATACTTTTTGTTGAACTCTACACTTACATCCCCTTTGGGGAAGTTCAGCACAACTATTTTGGTGTATACCGGTGCCTCTGAAAATTTTATGGACTAAGACCTTACCAATTACCTAAAGTTGAGTTACTTTTCAGGTGGTATGGTTAGAGGTGGGGCCTCTCAAATATAACCACATTGAAAATTATGGGGTCAGTGGACTATCAGGTGGGCACCTTTCTCCTGTCCAACCACTTCCAAGCTATCAAAATCTATTGTACCCCATTATTTTGGGTGTAGAGTGGTGGAGAAAGTTTGATGTCAATAATAATTTGAGAGAAAACACCCTATCCTTGTCCTTGATAAACGGTCACAAGTTGATTGTTCCTTTGGCTGAAGCCCACTTTCAGGGTAAATTGCCCCACTGTCCCAATATTCACACTCTATGTCTTGCCCCTTTGCTGAAGCCCTCTGTGGAGGTTCCCCTACCTTCCTGTTTGAAGGGGTTGGAATCTTCGTTTGATGCGGCTTCAGCTAACATATTTTCAGATCATTCTGAGTTCAATTTTGAGTTTGAGCTCACTGTGGATCTGGTGCGTATTTCTTCCCCTTATTTACCCATTTACTGTCCAGGAGGAAGAGGCTTTAAACGTGTGGTTTAAGGAGCAGGTAGCCAAATGTGCGCTTTTTCAGCGTATCTCCCCTGTTTGCTACCCGCTTCTCTTTGTAGAGAAGGCCAATGGAACTTTAAGCCCTTGTGTAGATTATGGGAATCTAAACAATGTTAATGTACCAGACCTCCATCCCATCCTTTGGATTCACAGATTTCACGTTATGTAGAGAAGGCTAAAGTCTTCTCCAAGCTGTATTGCCACAATGCATTCAATCAGATCTGGATAAAGAAGTGACAGGAGTGGTTAACCGCATTCCATACCAGAAAAGGGATTTTCCAGTTTTGGGTCATGCCCTTTGGGCTTAAGAATGCCCTTGCTATCTTTCAACGCTGCATTGATGCAGCGTTGCGGGACTTGTTGGGGTTATGCGCGGTTGCTTACATGGACGAGATCCTGGTGTTTTCCCCGGATCATGAGTCACATGCAGTAACCTTCAGCAAGTGGTGGAGAGGTTAAGGGCAGCCCACCTTATGCTAAAAATCAGTAAATGTCAATTCTTTAAGTCCCAGGTCACTTTTCTAGGCAACGTCATGTTTGACCAAGGACATATGATAACTTCAGACAAAGAAGGCGATTCATGAGTGGCCCACCCCCACTTCAGTAAAGGAATTGAGGAGTTTTTTGGGGACTGTTCGTTCCTTAAGAAGTTCACATCCAATCTTTCTGAGGTGGCAGCGCCCTTATATAGGGCTTGTAATGCAAAGGTGTTTCAGTGGTCCCCATTTTGGAGGATGCTTTCCAAGCATTGAAGTGCACCCTGTTGTCCACGTCCATCCTTCACCATGACCCATAAAAGAATTCATTGTGTCTACTTATGCCTCCAACTTTGCCATAGCAGCTGCCTTGTCACAAGTAGGCGAAGATGGGATAGAGCATATGGTGGGATATTTTTCTAGGAAAATGTCTTTTCCTGAGTTGAATTACGCCGTTTACGACAAAGATTTACTAGCAGTGGTGAAGGCGCTGACATATTGGCGCCACCACTTGCATGGCTTCTCCCAACCTTTCCATGTTCATATGGATCACCGCGCCTTTCTGTACTACCATGCTCCTCATGTCCTAACCCCACAGCAGACCCATTGGCATGAGACCCTTGTCCAATTTGCATTTTCTTATGAGTTTACCAAGGGCAAGGAGAATGTTTGGCGGATGCTTTGAGCTGCAACCCTGCTTTGGCTCCCAATCCAAAGGAGGTAGAAGTTCATAACACCCAGTTGATTTCACCGGGTAAGATTTTATATCAACTTCCCAATTCCATGGCCAACACGCCAGCGCTTGCACCTTTGGATTATGCAGAGGAATACAGTATGTTCAGAAAGGTAGTCCTTTCTCAGCCGCTATCAGCTGAATATACTATGGTACTTGCTAAGGGCACTCTGAATCAGGAGAATTTATCCAGGGGTTATCATGTAAATTTGAGATGATGTGGTTTCAGAGGCGCCTATGAGTTTCTGCTGGACCACTGCGCCTGGAAATCATCTGGTGACACCATGACGGAATCACCATTGTTCACCCTGGGAAAGCAAAGACCATGTAGTTAATATGACGCACCTACAATTGGAAGGGCTTGCCTGCTCAGGTGGGTGGTACTGTAAAGAGTGCCTGATCTGCAATCAAATGAAACCCAATCGTCAACTGTTAGTGGGGCTTTGGTACCAGTTCAAAAGGCTGAAGGGCCCTGGACTTCCTTATTAGTGGATTTCATTGTGGAATTACCTATTTTCTATGGTTACAATGCCATCATGGTGGTGGTGGACCATTTTACAAAGTTTTCCCACTTTATTCCTTGCAGAACTACAATAACCGCAGCTGAGATGGCCAGACTCTTCACCACTCATGTTTTTGCGCTTCAAGGGGTTCCCCAAGAAATCATTAGTGACCGGGGACCTCAGTTTACACCCATTTTTTGGGAAGAGTTGTGTAAACCTCTTTGGATTCGCCCCTGCCGTTCAACTGCCTATCACCCCCAATCAGATGGGCAGACTGAACGAGTGAACCAGTGCTTTGAGCAGTTTCTGCGGTGTTACACCACTGCGGATCATTCAGATTGGGTTTCTCACCTTCCAATGTCCCAAATCAACTATAAGAACACTTTGCATTCTTCAATTGGTTGTTCCCCTTTATTTGTCAACCATGGTTTTAATCCTACCTTTAACATGGAGCCCAGCTGTGGATCCAAGGTTAAAGCGGTGGTGGACTTTGCCAAGACTATCAATAAAGTCCACCAGGGGGTTTCCATAAGTTTGGAGGCGGCTATGCAAGTTTATAAGGAGAACGCTGATGGTAAGCGCCAAGTAGGTCCAGCATATAAGGAAGGGGATATCATGAAGCTTGATGCTCATAACATCCCTATCAAGCAGCCATGCAAAAATCTGGGACCAAAGAGAATTGGTCCTTACCGCGTTTTTAGAAAGGTGGTCCATGCCTCATACCAGTTGGATCTTCCCTCTTTGTTTCAGATCTTCTCTGTATTTCATGAGAGAAAATTGATGTTGTTTGAGGGCCCCCCACCTGAGACTCCTGAGGCTTATCTCATGGATGGGGCGCCAGAATGGGAAGTGGAGGAAATAGTAGCCTCCTATTATGTTAAAGAAGGCTTGAGTACCTGATATCCTGGAATGGTTTTGACGCTGCAGAGAACAATTGGGTACCAGCACGTGACTGTGTGCATGCCCAGGAGCTAATTGAAGCATTCCACGAGCGTTTTACTGAGGCTGAAGGATCAAAGTCCAAGCCAGCTGTCAATGATATGAAGTTGGCTCCCGCACATAAAAACTTCTCCTTATTGAAAGCCCCTGGAGGGAGGGTGGAGCCCAAGAAAGAGGAGAGGGTAATGTCATGGTCAAATGACTTGATATTAGGCACCAACCCCAAGGATAAGGCTGGGCGGCAGGAGGCCCAGAAGGTGAAACTTCAGGCCCTCCCTGACCTCAAGCACACCTTAGACCAACGCTGGGTACAATCCAAATATTCCCAGGTGGTACTAGTGAGGTGCATAATGCCCAGCCCCTTGTATCAGCTCAGGCGTTAAAACATATGAGCTATTTAATTAATGATGATGGTTTGAATCAGTTGAAGGGTGAATGGGGGTTCAAAACCCATTCCATTTATAATATACGCGTTCAGGTAGGGTACAACTTCAATCAATTATTTGAGTGAAGTCAGTTTCAGTGTATTCTACCAATTTGGATGGAAGCGTTTGACTATTGGTGAATCAGTGCTTGGGACTACTTTGGCAGACCCAGAATTACCTTGACAATGTTTAATTATGGTTTTTGTGACCAACGTTCCTTGTTGGTCGACTTTTTACAATAAATTTTCTCATTCTTTGCATTTTATTTATGATTCCTTGGGCGTACCTAGGTGTGGACCTCTTTGAGGAGGTCTCCAACTACGTTAACCACTACATTCTATCACAAATAACAAAAGTTTTGGGTGTACCTTTGGGCCGCTCAGGTCCCCTCCAGATTGAGGCACCCAAGCCTCCTAGCACCGATTTACATTTGATTATGGACTCCTCTTTGTGGTCCACACAAGTTTTGTTGTTTCTTGCTTACCTGATATTGTATACTGCGCTGTACACCCTTGCCTTGGGTCCCTTTTGTACTGGCACCATTCGTAGAGCCTTGTTTCCAATTCTCTTAATGGCTAGTTCCCTAGCAGTGTGGGTTTGCATCCTGAACCACCTCTCAGGGAATGAGAGAGTTACAGACACTCTCTTAACATATTAATGGCAAAATACTCTCATGTTCAGGAAGATTTCAGGGGCTAAAATTGCAATATTAATGTGCATAATTATCCTAGGACCATCCCAATATGATTTTTGTCATACAGCTGACAAAATTTGACTTCTGGGAAATTTGGCATCAATTTTGATTAATGATGTGCCCCTATTTGGGACATCAGCAGGCCTCTCTCAATAACACTAGGTACTTTCATTCAGGCAGTCCATGTGCAAGTGCTATTGTGCTGATTATGAGGATCAACTTACAAAAGTTTCCATAGTGTGGGAATTTGATTATTACATTATGATGCTAATCTTAATAATCTATTTGTCCATGGGTTTTTTTGAGGTATAGAAGGATCAATCCCCAGACAATTTCTTAGGATAATTGGTCAATATTGCTCCCATTAATCAGGACCAAGTGTCAAGTTTTTTGCATGTATAATTGGCCTGAATTATGCAGGGATATTGGCTTGAGCTGTCAAGTGGATAATTAAGTTAATTTAACGTTGAGATATTTGGCCCAAACTGTCAAGTGGATAATTGAGTTAATTTGACGTTATGATATTTGGCATGTATTGTAATACAAGTAATCGACCTTAGTTGATAATAAGGGTAATTGGCCCAAGTTTTGGGAGGATAATTGCATGTTTTGTTGGTTGCCAAAGGGATTATTTTTGGGTCAACCACCAGAATCTGACATTATTGGGTCAATCAATCAAAATAAAATAAGATAAAGTAATGTAAATGGCAATTGGTAAATTTAATAAGTAATTGGTCAATCAAATCAATTGAATATTCAAGTATTATTTAAATTTTATACTTTATGGCAAAAAGCTTAAGTGGAGGAGTGGTAGCATATGGGGTGGTTCCTGCTATACTCTTGGTCAGGTTTTGATTGAATCAGGTTCAAAACCAACACAGGCTAAAAAACTTGGCATGGTATTTGTCATAAGTCAACCTGCCTCATTTACTTTTTAAAAATCTTAAGTGAATGAATATGTCTTATTTATGGCTGAATGTTGTTCAAAACTTTCTTTATTTTTGCATTTACCATCATTCTTTGATTCTAAACTGTATTTTGACATTTAACTCTTACTAACCTGTCCTGGCGTACCAATCAAAATTTTGAAGAATTTTATCAAAGGGAGAAAATTGACATTCTACCCTCTATGATCTTATTAGTGAGTCATGAGTCATAAAACAGAGCAAATCAGAAAGTGCCAAATCTAATTAGAGTTGATTTACTTAATTTTGCTGCTGATTGTTTGAGGGTATGGGAGAATTAGATACTCAAATTTGGATTAGATTCAATCATGTAGCTGATGTAGTCCTAACGCCACAACTAAAATGGATCTTGAAACCTAACATTTATTTTAAAGAAATTTATGCTGTTAATTTAGTGTTCTCAGCCAATCAGAGCACAGAATTGCATTAAAACTTAACATCTGTTAATATGATATCAATTAGAAATCAACCCATTACACAGCCCAGCTAATCAAAAAATGTGGACCAACCAGATGCATGTGACCCTGCGTATAGCCCTAATGCCAAGTTTGGCAAATTACAAAACAGCAGTTAAGAACTCATGAACATAACTAAAATTTAATATAAAACCATTGAATCAATCAAATTAACCAAATCTTAACCAAACCATTAAGCTAAAGACATTGGGTAGATCAAAGTAACCAAATAATGTCAAACTTCTCAGCATAAATATTACCAATTCTCATTAAGGTTGTATAAAATTTTTCATATAATATATATGACTTTTATTTTATTTTTTATGCTTTTGAACTAGTACCTACCTATATTGGTTTCCCTTTTTTATAGAATATTTGTACCAAGTCTGCTTGAAATTGATTAAGTAGTTTTGGGGGAGAGGTTGAACAAACATACATACATACACAATGATTTTAATTATACAATGATTGCTTAAACCATCACAACTAAATTCTGCCCAATTTAAAAATTAATTTTAATAAATTTTGGATCTATCTCTATTATCAGACATCCTGCCTGCTTTCATTCTCAGTTTAAATAAGACAATTTAAACAATCACTTAAGTAACCTAAATATTACAATCATCAATCTTTTATAAGTTAAACTAGCAAAGTTACCCAGCGTTGCTTGGGTTTATCTATTTCCATACAATTTATACTAATGAATTTAGGTTTGATATTAAAGATAAAAACTTACTATAATAATATTAGTAACCACAGACAATTACAATGATTTATGCTGAAATCAAAATTAATAAAAATACTAAAAACATTACCAAGTGAGAGAAAAAAACGCCCAAAAAGATATTTGTAACCATTTCAGATGGCCACAGATCATCATAGTAGAAACAAACATTTAATAAAAAGATGTATAACCATCAAAAAAGCTTATCTTGAAAAAATACTGATTAAATAAATTCCAGATAATCATAATGGAAATATACTTGTAATAACTTTAATGAATTGATAGCTACAGATAGTAAAAAGTAAATTAAACCACCAAAAAGCTTACTTTAAAATGATCTCAATACACACTTCAAATTTAAGAATGTTGTGCTGGGATCAAATATTATAAGACTATTAACTAAAATCAAATTTTGTTATTAAACTAAAACCAAATATTTAGTGGATGTTTTTCCTTGATAACTAAAGACAATTAAAGTGATATCTTTACATTGTAGTTATAATTCTGTAATTTAAGTGAAGATGAGAATAACTATTTAGTGAATATTTTTACAAAAAAACCAATGAACTATTTAAGTGCTTACCTTTGTGCTAAAATTATAATTTATGCAGTTTTTCTTCAGTTTAAGTGGGGTTATAATCACTAATATAATTAGTACTATGAAATATTTATATCTAATATGATACCTAGTGTATATATAATGTTGGTATAACTTAAAACCACAATATCTATTCATGCGCTAATGTTAAAAAAGTACCAAATAGATAATCCGCAGTATTAACTATCTCTAATATTATCAGTGGAGCTTAAAGTAAATAAACTGATTGGTTTATATTTATGGGTAAGTTTTAATAACTATAACTATTGTAGCAAGCAAATAAAAAACTCTCAGCCATAACATTATAGAAAATACCATCAAAACATATAGGATATTCACTGTTTATATATACCTTTTTATTTTACTTTGAATTTTAAAATCCTTTCTTACTACTCACCTACATCACATAAGGAACCTGCATACCAAATTTTAATTTTCTAGGTTGGTATTTTTTTGAGATTTTGTGATAAGTCAGTGGTATTTCTCTTTTATACATATAAATAAGATAGATTTAATTCTCCCTTACTTTCTGCTTGGGCCCAAAACGTTGCTATGTTTTGAAGTTAAAAAGCCCCCTGACCCTCCTTCTCCCTCCACCACGGTCATCTAATGGTTTGCCATTGACAGCATGGTTAGTTGGTTTAAGTTATGTTTTGGTGTCATTTTGCTCATTTGAGCATTTTGGTCCATTTTACTTTTTCTTTTCAGTAATATCTGTCCCCTGGTCAGGTTACCTTGAATAAGCAGCTATATAGATTTTATTTGATTAATAAAAAGTGATTAAATAAAGGTTATTGCACTAGTATTCAAACAACCAACCTTTATAAAATTTAAGTTTAGAGCCAAAAACTGAGCCAATTATGCTAGAGGATGTATTTGTAAAATCAATTGGGTTTTTAATTCAAAGTTTTGATTTATATTAACTTGCTAATTAGCCAAATGACCACTAACCACTTAACAAGACCATTTAAATATCAAATCAACCAAATACCAAACTTCTCAGCTGTAGCAATATACTAAATACCATCAAGAACATGGAGGGTTTTTACTCCTTGTATACAAAACTTTTTATTTTACTATGAAAATAGTTAACCTTTGTAAACTTAGAAACCTACTGCAGGCATGCACACAACAACTCAGCAAAGTTTCATCACAATTGGATGAATGGTATAGTAACACATATGGGACAAACAAAGAAATAAACAAACATACATTCAAAGCTTATATATATACTAGCAGAGCTACCCATGCTTTGCTATAGTATCTATAGAATTTCAGATGATTCAAATTGATTATTTTAAATTTATATTATAGATTAAACTCTCAGCTATAAAAATATAGCAAATACCATCAAACATATAGGATATTCATTTGTTATATATAAAAATTTTTATTTTACTTCATATTTTTCAAAAATCCTTTTTTAGTGCTCAACTACATCACATAAGGAACCTATTTAATAAATTTTGAAGTTTTCAGTTTAGTATTTTTTAATATTTTGTGATGAGTCAGTCAGTCAGTGATATTTCTCTTATACATATAGATAAAATAGATTTAAATCTCCCTGACTTTCTGCCTGGGCCCACACATTGCTAAATTTTGAAGCTGAGGAGCCCCCTGACCCCCTTCCCCTCTGCCATGGTCATCTAACAGTTTGCTATTGACAGCATGTATAGTTAGTCTAAGTTAGGTTTTGGTGTCATTTTGCTCATTTGAGCATTTTGGCACATTTTATTTTTTGATCATTCTCTTTTCAATAATTCTGTCCCCTAGTTGGCTTACCTTGAATAAACAGCTATTTAGTTTCAAATTAAATGATAAAAAATTTTGGGAAAAAAGAAACTCATTTAAAAAGCTCTAAAAAGTATGAAATAATTGAGAAATTATGCCTTCTCAATAAAAATTTTTTTACGTTGGTGCCATTTTCCAACCTGACTTATAAAATTTTTCTCACAAATAAAATTTATATCTTATGTCTGGATTGTGTCAAAATGTAAACTATAGGCAACTTAGAATATACAGTGCTGATTATATATATTTAACCCACAATTGGGCCCAATTCAGTGGTGCTTAGGTTCACACAGCCCCATTACGGCAGGGGCAGTACCCCAGGTTTCATCCCACAAAGTTTCCTGCACTGGGTGCCCTAACGGGCACACAAAAACTCAAAGTATATATATTTAAATGGCTACTATAAGTCAGTTAAAATATTGCGCTGACTCCAAAAAGGGTTTTATTGAGTAGGCTTAATTTCTTGATTATTTCATACTTTTTAGTGCTTTTTTAAAGGAGGTTCTTTTTTTCTCAAATTTTTTCCAAAATTTAAGTTAAGGGCCAAAAGCTGAGCAGATTATGCTAGAGAAGGTATTTTTAATATCAATTGGTATTTTGATTCAAATTTTTGTTATTGATTAGCTTCTAAAGAGCCAAATGATCACTAACCACTCAACAAAACCATTTAAAATATTAAAACAACCAAATACATAACTGCTCAGCTGTAAATTATACCAATTACCAATAAAAACATATAAGATTTTCACTTGTTCATATAAAACTTTTTATTTTACTATGAAAATAATCATTGTAAAATTCATAAACCTTTGTAGCATGCACTTAACAACTCACCAATTTTTTACCACAATCAGATGAATAGTATAGGAACACATATGGGACAAACATACAAAGAAACAAATAAACATACATTTATATATATATATATGACAAGATGCAATGATAATATTACAGCATTACATTAAATGAAATGGTAAAGACAGTTTCAAATAACATCCAGCCATAAGAAATATTCATGCACCTAAGCTTTTTACCATAAGGTAAAGCTTGATTTATTTTTATATAGTTTCTTGGAAGATGCTTATAAACTAAAAATTTTATCCATGACAAATCTCATATTCAAAGCTTAGATAGTTTAAGATATTATGTAAAATAGCTTATATACTAGCCAATTTACCCAGCGTTACTTGGGTTGATTATTTATTATACCCATAATCATCTCTGTTATGATATGTGAAGCTCAATGATCAAATTTCAACCAGCTCCTTTAAATCTTAACAATTCAAATAATTTATTTTTAGCTTTTATACTAAGAATATTAAGTAAGTAGAGTTACCCGCGCTGCTCAGGTTTATGAGCTCCACTAACATAGTCTAAAGGCTGTGCCAGTACTATGCTTGATCTACTTGTACTAACAGCTTTGCTGTTGCCCTTGTGGCTAGTGAGCTGGTTATCCTAAATTTACTTAATAATCCACTTAAAACTCTGACTGATTTTGTTTAGTTTCAGGTGAGCAATTTGACAAATTATTCAATGATATTTTCCAATTCTCACCCACTTGCCCAAATGGATTGAACCTATCTGACTTGATTAGTTTCAGGTGAGCAATTTGGTGAATTAGCTAATAATTGCCAATTCTCACCCACTTGCCCAAATAGATTGAACCCATCAGAATCAATAGTTTCTGATTAAATAATATTTGGCAATTCTAATCCACTCACCCAAATTGATTGAACCTATCAGACTCAAAGGTTTCAGATGTCAGTCATTCATTCAGTGAATGTTTTTTAAGTAGATATATCACAATTTAAGGGTGGTTAGACTGTCAGGGTAATTTCTGCTTCCATCTTAGTGCATGTTTTGTTCAACACATGTTTAAAACCTGTACTTACTATAAAAAAATCTCAGTTTGGTATGCTTGCTCTAAGATTGACCTGCCTCAATTACTTTTTTATATATCAAAGTTTATTGCAATTTTGTAGTTACATATTAATAATTTTCAAAAATCCTTTAATTACTTAAGAATTAATATCCATATGTATATACATACCAAATTTCATATATATATACATATATATGTATTTTTATTTTGAGAAAAATAATTTTTATATGCTTTTTATATATGCATCTTTTTGCAATTTTTGTATTTAGAAATTGGGGATTAAAAATCCCTTACCTACTTGATAATCCTAACCCAAGCTACATATACTTACCAACTTTCATGAATTTGAGTTTTTTGAAACAATTTTATAAAAAATTTTCATATTTGAATTGATTTATAGTGGAATTTATTATTTATTTAAGGTATGCTGACCAGGGAATGGACAGTACAAATACTCAAAGTGCAAACAAAAACCAAAACAAAAAATGTAAAAGTGGAACAAAATAAAACTAAACCAGGCAGAGAGCAGAGGACTGCTAACCTATAATGGCAGAGGGGGAGGAAGGGATGGGTGGCACATTCACATAAGCATCAACCACATCAGGGAAAGTAGCATTGTAGAAATGGATTGAGGCTGAGAGCAAGAGCATCAGGGGCATCAGCATAGTGGGGTCAAGGTGTAATATAAAAGGATTGAGATGCACAATATCAGCCTTGATAATAGCTTTAGCTAATTCAGCTATATAATGTTCAGTCTGAAGTCAGGCATCAGGAAGTAGGGAAAAACTGGCTACATTCTGCCTGGTAAAAGCAGTTTTTGGGTCAAAGGTCAATAGTTTCGCAACATGAATGGCAGCGTAATTAACAGTTTTAACCAATTTGCTGATTTCAGCCTGTGCATTTTCAGGGAAATCATGTGGGAAGTTAACTACAGTTAGGCTATTGTGGAATTCTTCAACAGATTTTGCTACTGTGATATAGAGTTGGTGACAATGTAAAAGGCACCATCACTAAAGCAAACTGGTGGTCACATTGGAAGGGGATAGCATTGAGTTTTGGAGCATAACATCTGAGTAGGATAGATTTGTCAAAATCTGAGAAAAAATTCCCAGTCATACCCATCTGGGGCTTCCTCACCTGATTTTTCAACTGTCTTACTGACTATAGCACCTGATTTGTCAACCTCATCCAATAGGGCCCACGGATTTTGGTTCACAGAAATAGTGGAGGCAGGATTAGGGCAGGTGGTAGTAGGTGAATCTGGAGCTGCTTGGGGGCAAACAGTGGGCCAAGCCTAATTCCAATTAGCTGGGGTAAATTCAGATAGGTGAACGTAGCTAGGGGCTGTGGTGGGTGCAGATTTCCCACTCTGGCCTAGCAAGTGAGAGTATTGGGTGGGAGAGAGAAACAAAACCCTTATTTAGATGCTGCTGACAAGGTTGCTGAGACAGGACCAGATGAAGTGGCATGGGGGCAAGACTTTTTAGAATAGTCAAATCTAAAACAGAAGGGAAAAATATGTTGACCATTGTCAACATGAACCAAAAAGAAATACTCTTGTGCTTCTTCAATGTGAGCATATAGGGAATTTGTTGGGTAATGGTGGAGTGGTGTGGGTTGATGGTGGCAGTGGCGTGGGGGGCAGCAAAGCACTCTGCACTAGAAGGAATAGCAAAGATGAGGTTGGGCTGGAGCTATAAGTCATAAGCCCTGACATCAGCTGTTCATATAGAATTTGGGGTGGGAGGTGATAAAGGAGGTTTGCAAATGATACCACCAATGTGGTGTCAGAAGGGAGGCAAATATGGGTAGTAGGATTTGGGGTATTTTTATAAAACAAAGGATTCAATGATGCTGCAGCATCATCCTCCATCTGGAAGCCTATATCAAGGTAGCCCTTAAAAGGGTGGAAATTAATAAAGCCAGCTGGTGCGAAAGCAGTGGTGGCAAGTTTGACAATTGCTTTGTCAGCATATGGGAATAAATGCTCATAGTCAATATGGAGGCAAAATTGAATTTTGGACTGAGAAAGTATGAGAGAATGGGGGCAAGACAGGTGGATGTGCACAAAGTGAGCACTAAGTCCCATATGGGACAAATCAGCCAGAAGAGTTTGGCAGGCTATTTGAGCCCATTCAAATGCGTTTCCCCACAAGGCAGAAAATGCTAGGTGGTGGAACACTGTAAGTTTAGGGGAACGTCTCTTGTGCGTGGATTGGGCAAATTTTCCCATTCCCAAATAAAAAGGGTCTGAAGAGGGTGGCGGTACCCCTTGTTACCCAGGGTGACCTCACCCACTTGGTAGACAAGCGCTGGGTAACAGCCTTCCCTCTCCAGATTCCTCCCCCGGTACCCTCACTTACCTTAGCTGAACTTGTCTATCAGATTAAGAAAATCTGCGCCAATATCACTGAATCAAAGTTGAATATTCCAAAACCAATGGTATTTAAGCCTGTTAATTTGGAAATGTATACTCAAAAAGGGACAGATGTTGAATTATTGTCTGGAATCATGGACAGTTTTGACCCTTTCACCCATATGATTGCCAACACCAATCCCCCTTGAAATCATCAGGGATGATCTCCAATGTTTATATAGTATCTTCAGAAATCATCATCAACAGTATGAAACTCTTATCCAGCAAAATGGGAGTTGCGGCTGAAGAAACTCATTTGACTGAACAAATGGCCCAGTGACCGGGCATGGGTGGGTTGGGAATCCCAAACCCATTTACAACTAATTGGGACCACCCCTACGTGGAGTGGCCTTGGGGAATTCCCGTGGCTTGTTGGACCAGACGCCATCATGCTAACTGATGGAAATGTAGTTGAGCTTTGGTTCAGGCGTTCGAGGTCAAAACGGCAGCAACTCAGCCTGCTGCCAAATCCTTTGATGTCAGTTCTATTTAATATTATCTGCCCCATTCCCCAAAAAATTCGGCAGCTTAGGTGAACTTGAGGGACCTTATCCCTGCTTGAACTCCTCACAATCAAACACTATTTAATCAGTTGCCTTACACTAAGAAATCGTTGATTAATTTTCTTTCTTTATTTTACCAATAAAAAGCCTTTCCACAACTTTAGTTTATGTTGAAAAATAAACCGCCTTTTCTGCCGTCATCCCAACACCACTCAGGGTTTGTGGTCATGTTCATCTGGTATTTCACTAGATGTCTATATTTGATTATGGCTCATATGCTACTTTTGGTGAACTCCTTCCTAGTTCCAAAATCGTCATACTAGCAGCAGTGCCTCTGGCATTCTGGTTTGCTGTTTGGGTGCTTTGGCACTCAGTCTAGCAGGCCAGTCTAAATTTAACTTGCTGTTTGCCTGACATAATCGACCAACCATTATTCTTAACCATTTACACCTTTCTCATAGATATTGGCGTAGCAATGGTCCCTTCTCTTCAGCTGAACCAGGTTGTGAATAATTTCACTCTGGCCATGTTACCTGGTACCACTTAAAATGCCCAATCCACATTTCATAGTTGCCATAGCTATTATGCCCATGTCAGTATGTTCTGACTATCTGACTTGTGAAGGGTTTACTCCCACTATGAACCTAGTGGTCTCCCCCAACTCCACTACCATCTCTTTGGTATCGCTAGATTCAACTACAGCTACCAATAAAGAGAACTTTGCTTACTTCTTACTACCCATGAAGATTAGTGTCAGATACCATCACATTTCCTTTGAGGATTTGGTGGATACTGGAGCTGCGGGCAATTTTATGAGTGTTGAACTATCCCAACAATTGGAGCTTGATCTGTATGTAGGTCTTTCAGTGATGGTTGCTTCTTCAGCCTCCCAGACCTCATACCTAGTCCGTCGGCCAGTTTCTTTCTCATTACATCCATTTAGCTTTTGTATCAGTTCTCAGCAATGCAGAACTTGGTGTTTCTGGTTATCTTGGTGGTTGGATGGTGGCGCTGGCAACATGATAAGATTCATCTGGAGTCAAATATGTTGTCATTTGCCAATGATCAAATGGAGGGAGAATTTCCCTTAGTTAATATCCTCAAGAAAACACAAGGCTACAGCTCCATTAAACCCTTGTTTTCCCTTCAGGACTTCCATCTGATTTTCCTGAAGTATTAATGCACTATCAAAGTATATTTGATTCTGAGAAGGCGGATCGCCTTCCCCCTCACATGAAATTTGACTTAGGATTCTGAACAACGATACAGTTGGTGAACATCAACTGCCCTTTGTATCCACACACAGCAGAAGAGGAGGCTGCTCTTAACACCTGGCTAGACAATATGCTCAAGAAGGGATGGTTTTTTAAGGACATCGCCAATTTCCTCCCCATTGTTTTTGCCAAGAAGGCCAATGGTTCTCTCCGTCCCTGCATGGATTATGGTCACCTAAATAAAATTACAGTAAGCGATCCCTGCCCTTTACCCCTTGAGCAGACTATCAGTCAAGTGATTGCAAAGTCTTGCGTGTTCTCCAAGCTTAATCTCATCAATGCCTTTAACTAAATAAGGGTAATGGAAGGTCAAGAATGGCTTACCACAATTTGTACCAAACGGGGTATCTTTCAGTTCTGCATAATGCCCTTAGGACTAAAGAAAGCGCCAGCCATCTTTCAAAGAATGATTGATAGTGTGTTGGGCGACCTCCGGTTTACATGCGCAGTTGCATATACTGACAACATCTTGGTTCATTCCTCAAGTCACAAACAACACGCTAAAGACTTATAAGCAGTCATGGCTGCTTTGCATAAAGCGAGACTGTTTGTCAAGCCTTCAAAATGTGAGTTTTATAAGGAGGAAGTTACCTTTCTCGGAAACCTGGTCTTAAAAGATGGTTATGCAATTTCACCCAACAAGTTATATGTTATCCGCGAGTGCTGACTCCAACAACCCAGAAACAATTACAGAGTTTCTTGGGTACCATTCTCTTCTTAAAGAAATTTTCCCTGGCCCTTTCTCAGTTCTCCGCTCTGCTCTTCCCCTCACGGGTAAAAATGTGCCTTTCCATTGGACCCCCAAATGTCAACAGGCGTTTGAGTCAATCAAAGAAGTATTCTCATCACCCCCTATTCTAAAATACATGGACTCCTCTAAACTGTATATCATCGCTTGTGATGCTTCAGTAGTAGCAGTTGGGGCAGTTCTGCTCCAGGAGCATGATGGATTAGTTCATCTGGTTGCCTACTTTTCCCAGAAGTTTTCTTCAACTGAGCAGTCATAGGCCATTTATGATAAAAAATTGGCGGCAGTAGCATGGGCATTGTCTCATTGGCGGTACCTGTTACAGGGGTGCCCAGCATGAGTTAACTGTGTGTACTGACCACCAAGCTCTTTTTTATTTATGCAAAGCACAAAAATTGGCACACAGGCAGGCTCATACCTATTGGGATTTATTAAGTTTCAATTTTAAGTACAAATTTGTGAAAGGTGCAATACATGTTTTTAACTTTCTTAGCTACAACCCGGTCCATTGCCCCATGGAATCAGAGGAAGTGGACTTGGTTACTGAGAACCCCACCACCCAAATCCTATCTATTGTCCCATCTGTGGTCACCTCAGTAGGGTTAGCTCCAGATGCTCCGCTTATTTCACAGGTTTTGGCAGCACAGATGTCCTTTCCTGAAGGAGTGGAGTTACTTGATAAATTATCCCTTCAGACCCACAAACATTCCCTGTATTCCTTCGTGAAGAGTCTCATCTATTTTAGGTCACAGGTTTTGGTTCCTCCCCCCTTTAGGGATGAGGTGTTTTGAGCGCATCACAACCCTCCCACAATTGGCCATCCAGGCAACAATATGCATCAAATTGATCAAGCATACTTATAACTGGGTGGTCTTAACTAATGAAGTTCCGGCCTGGATTGCCAATTGCATTACCTGTGCTTGAGCCAAGTCAACCGCTCAGGAAAGAATGGTCTCCTACACCCATTACAACAGGTGGAGGGTCCATGGACATCAGTGTCCATGTATTTTAGAGTCAAACTCCCCTGTTATAATGGGTTTATGGTGGTGATGGTGGTGGTCAGTCGCTTCACCAAAGTTTCCATATTTATTCCCTGTGCTTCCATGATCACATCCAAAGAAACTTCTCATCTCTTCATACACCATGTGTTCTCAATGTTTGGTCTCCCGCAGAAGATCATCAGTGACTGTGGGCCCCAATTTACAGTGCAGTTCTGTAATGAGCTTTTACCCATTTTAAAAATCACCCCCTGCCATTCCACCATGTACCATCCCCAGTCTGACAGGCAAACTGAGTGGGTGTAAACTTTTGGGACGTTTTTTTGCACAGGTTGGTTGTTGAGTAAAACTACAAATACTAGTTGTCTGATGACAACTGGTAGGTTTAGTCTTCAAAATAAGTGGCAACAAATCTACTCTGATAAAATAATTGAGAAAAACAACTAGAGACTTATTTTCCCTTTAATCTTCAATTTAGAAGAAAATATAAAAAACAAAATTGCAGTTGAATTGTGTTTTCTTATTAGAAAGTGTTAAAGGTTTTTATAGGCAGAAGGCGGACAACTTTTCAGATAATTCTCTAAAATTAACTGATTAGTCCCCCAAAACTTCTAACCCTTGGGATTAATATTCCAATGGTAGCAAATGTCTTCATCTTAATTAATCCCTAGCAGTGTAACCTTTTATGGATTGGCATCCATCCCCATGTGTTAGGAACCATACACAGATGGTTTGGTGGCCATGTTACCTGATTACTACCACTAGCTACTGCCAAAACAAGTGTTAAAAGGCTTCAGTAGCTTTGTTAAAACGACCCTAATCGTTCAGCGCCTTTGCTTTGATTATTCATTTAGTAATCTAACTATTGGCAATCATGCCCTCATTGAATTACCTAATTAACACTGTTGGGCGTGATGCCTGACGAAATATTAATCAAAACAATCATCAGATTA